>VWZN01013327.1:396682-482073 GCA_013396955.1 Regulus satrapa
CCCGCAGCCTCTCCCCACCCTCTCCCGGTGTGTCCCTGCGCGCTGCCTCCTCCTCTCCCCCCTGGAAAATGAAGCCCAGCATGTACCCTTGAAATGTCAGGCTCGTCAGCCGTGTCAGCCTCGGCGTGGGCTGTGGCCTGATGTCCCCCCTGGTCCATTTCTCCTGTAACTTTCTTCCTTTCCCCCTTTTCTCCGGCCGTAAGAACAGCTCCTTGGGAACGGGCATGGGGAGTCGTTGAGAGAAACAGCATTGATGCGGGAGGCAGCAGCCAGGCTGCTCCTTGCAATCCGCTGCATAGACAAATAAATAAAATCAAGCAGAATCTGCTGAAGACTTGAACAAGTGTATTTTTAGAAATATTATTTGCTTCAGTGCAAGGGAAAAAAAAAAAGGAGGAGTCTATCTTTATTCACTTGCCCTACTTTCTTTCTGGTGAGTTTCTGGTTGATTAATAGTGTAAATGATTGCTCAGCAATACAGTAATACACAGTGTAGATGAGATTGGAATGGGGGAACCATCTGCCTTCAAAACAGACCTGGAGCTGGTTTCCCCTCCTGGGTGGAAGGTGCCTTGGGAGATAGGTTGCTGAAGCCGGTGGAGTTAATCCAGGAGAACAGTATAATTTGGGGGGGAGGGGACCCTCTCCTTCTTCCCTGCCCTCTGTGTTTTTTAATTTAAATTTTTTGTTTAACGTCTGTGTTGGGAAGTGTATTTGAGCTAGGGTACCATTTATTTTTAAAACTGTATCCACACGTGCTTAGGGTTTTTTTTTTTTTTAATTGTTTTTTGGTTTGGTTTTTTTTTCCCCTGTTTGTGGCTTATTAATAGCAATGCACGCCAGATACAGTCAGGGTTTTGTTTTCGCTTTAGGAGGAAATGTACATTCCCTCCCTCCCTCCCCCTGAGACCCAGCGGCAGTGCCTGGTCGGTGAGCAGAGCAGTGCTGGCATTTCAGGGTAACCGGAGACAAGGGGACCTGGGACAGCAAAACCCTGCTCCCCTGCCCAGCCGTGGCTGCTCTGCCAGCACCGGGCTGCTGCCACTCAGACCTTTGTCCCCTCGCAGGGGGAGAGACCTGCTGTGGCACTTTGCTGTAAATGATGAGAGATGTGGTTTGCAAGCGAGACAGGAATAGGAGCTTAATTTGCCAAGGAATAGATCTTCTTCTAAACTAAGCTCCTCCAGCACTTAGAATAATTGTTAAAGGTCGTAAATTCAGCAGATAGGGCACAAAGCGTGAATCATTCCATGGGGTCTGAATCAGAAATCGATAGTAAATTTGCTGCCTGAGCACAAAACATGGCAGTGAGGAGTAATTCCCCGAGCCTTGCAAAATTTTTATATCTTAGAAAAGAATGTCACATTGCTGTGGGTTTGTGGATGAGTCTGGGTGGAGGAGATGTTGCTCTTGTGCTGCTTGTGTGTTTAAAGGGGTGAGGGGTGACTCTCTGAAATGCTGGGAGCAGGTAGTGACTCAAAAATGTGGCGAAGGGGATGCTGTGTTCCCAGCAGCGGGGAAAGGAAGCGCTCCGGACGCTTATCTCTGAGTTTGAGTCACCGCAATGTTCCAGGAGGCTGGGGCTTATGAACCACAGGCAAACGTGTGTAAGGAAGGTGGACCTTTGACTGCCAGTTTGCCCAGTCCTTTGCTTTGGCTTCCCTCCTCCTGTTTCAGGCAAGGGAGGTGGATTTGCAGGATGGCAGTGTGCTGTTGAAGGCTGAGCACAAGCAGAGCCCTGCACTCCATCATTCAATTCAGTTTGTCACTGCCCACGGGCTTATGGGATGGAATTTGTAGATCTGGGCTGGAAGGTGACATAGGACGTGGCAGGAGCTCCTGTTTTTGCCACACTGTAGAGTTTATTTTGGCCATGCAGTCGGGCTCCACCACAGCAGTGCATCTCTTGATGTGCTGGAGGCTGGGCCAGGAACAAAGCACTGAATTCTGATTAAAATGCACAGCCTGGTGCATCGAGTAAGCGCACTTGGGGCTGGCTCCTGCCTTCTCTATGACATGTTTCTATCCATCGCTGGGCACCGTGCTCACTGCCCTGGTAGTGCCCCTGTGGATGCAGAGGGTTGAGCATGCCAGGATAGATCATGCCAGGAGATCTTCCAGTGGTGCTGCTGGTAATGAGGATCATTAATGTTGCAGAAAACTGTAATTTAAAACAATGAGGCCATCGAACAGGTAGCGCTGCATATTACACTGACAAGGGGATAAGATAAACTACATTATAATGTTCTTTTGTATGGGCACGGAGATACTTTTGCTAGTCCACTCAGCGTGTTTAATAGCTGGATGACCTGGCAGTGTTATTAGCAGAATAATGATTAACATGGGGATTCGTGTTGACAGGCATGTTGGGGAAGCAGATTTTTGCAATAAAATAAAAATGAGTGTGAGGAGGGATGTAGTGGGCCATGGTCTCTGATGGTAAATGCACAGCACATCCAAATAGGAGAGAGCAGAAAGATAGGGCTGGGTTTGGTGTTTTTCCCCCTGCTTTTTTTTTTCTTTTTGGCTCAGTGAATGCAAGAGCCTGTCATCTCTTGCTGAAGGCAGTGGCCTTGATCCTTCTCAAATATTCAGGTCAATAGCTTTTCCTCTGCTGCATCCATCTGCAGGGCTGGGCTTCTGGCTGATGTACTGACAGTGGCAGTGGGCTCTTCTGCAGTAGCTGCCACAGCTGGATTCCTCTGAGTTGTTTTGCAAGGTGTGTGGGAGGTTATAAAAGATCTCAGAGAGGAAGACCTTTCCCAGGAAGCTGATAACCCCGGGCTTAGGTCTGGCTCGGGGCCAGCAATCCCCCCTGCTCACAGACGCTCCTTGTCTCGCTGGCAGGGGCTCGCCCTGGGCATAGGGCACCGGGCTCACCTGGGATGTACAGCTTGCTGAGGCTTTCCTGCAAGGCAGGGAGTTTAAAAAGAGCCTTTTTGGGGAAGAAGCAGTTGTTTTCTTCACGTACCTGGACGTTGCTTTTGTTTTGAACTTATTAACAAACCCCAAGCTTTTGTTATTTACTTTAGGGAAGTGCTGACCATGCACTCTCTGGAAACTGTATCCTAAAATCGTTTGTTGTTTTGGAAAAGCCTGGCCTTTAATGCTCAGGCTTGGAGAGGAGACAGCGCAGAATTTAAGGAGCCGGTGAGTATTAGCTGTTGCTGGGAAGAATTGGATGAAACCCAAAAATGTCACTACTCTTCCTTTAGCTTGCTTTGTATAGAAGTGAAGTTTTAGTGGCCCTTTGTTTGCATTAGTTGATCACTGTCAATGAAGATAAAAGCTGACATGTTAAAAACCCACAAAACTCAAACATGCTGGCATTGTCCTGTTTCTAGAACTTTGTCAGTTTATGGCATATTTCAGCATCATTAAAGATTTAGGAGAAGCTCTAATGGGGGATAAGCACTGCAGGCTGCCACTCAGGAGCATTACTGTGGCAGCATTATTTTAGGTCTCTTCTTCCAGCACCTTTTTTAAAAAACTCAGTAGCTCAACAGAATTTGGGCAGCTTTTGTAAAGGTCATCTCCCTAAATAGAAAGAAGAACAAACTTGACTAGAGATGACTTCTAGAGATTTAAAAAAAAACAAAACAAGACAAAACATTAAAATCTTGTTTTACTGTGTTTTACATGATGATGCTACTGTGTAAAATTTGGGGCAGATGTTCAACAACAAATATATTTATTCACAGTTCCTGAAGAAAGACGCTCTCAAGAGTATTCCATCAGGGATCTCTTCCGGTGTCATTCTGTGCACGTGTAAGCTACGGACCATGACAGTATCCACGTCATTTTGGATATTTTGGAGCCTTTTGAGTTCTAAACCATAAAACTTTGCGGCAGAATACTGGTCTCTGCACCTTAGAATCATAGAATGGTTTGGGTTTGAAGCGACCTCAAAGCTTATCTAATTCCAAAACCCCTGCCATGGGCAGGGACACCTTCCCTTAGACCAGGCTGTCCCAAGCCCTGTCCAACCTGGCCTCGAACAATTCCAGGCATGAGGCATCCACAGCTTCTCTGGGTTTTATGTTGCAGTGCATTGCTACTCTCTGAGAAAATAATTTATCTCTAACATCTAATCTAAATATTTCCTGTAATTTAAATCATCCCAAAGGGATGGCAATCTCCAGCTCCATTCCTTGAGCCCTTGATGCAAATGTATCCTCTGTGCACCTAGTGCATATTCTTGTGTGTGCTCAGGAGAAGTTACAGTGGAAAAGGGTCTGTCTTCTGTCAAATCTTTGCTCTCCCTTTTGGAGTTGTGCAGCCCAGCTGCTGCTCTTCTGCAGCTACTCCAGCACTGGTTACTCTTTCTCAGCTTTGCAGTTTTTCCACAACACAGCAGTGTATGGTGTTTTTGAAGGCATGGAGGGTTCTCTGTTCTCAGTAGTGTTCCTTTGCTGGGCAGCCATAAAAAATAATAAGTTTGAGTGAATTTATGGTAAAATATATGCTTGAGCAGGCTGAAGTTTGAGCACGAGCACTTTGTTGGACCGAGCTGTGAAGCAACAAAGAGCATTTGATTGGTGTGTGTATTCAAAATAAAGGGTCTATTTTTAATCCATGTGACAAGGAGGAGTTAAAGGAGGTTTTCAGCCTCGCTACCTGGAGGGAGTTTTTATCTGCCAGACTTGGAGTGGTACAGTGTGTATGGGGGGAGGGAGAAAACAGTTTCCATTTGGTCTGTATGTAAATCCCCATGGATGAATCATCCAGCTATGGAAGAGGTGTCTTGGAAATGATCAGTCATGTGAGGCCAGGTGAGGCGAAAGCCACGATTGCCTCCTGGGCTCGGGCTCTGAGCTGCTCCCTGCAAACCCTTGCCTTGCTCCTCCTAATGCACCCTTACCCTTTGCAAGGGTAATTACAGACACCAGTGGGAGTTCTGTGACTCTGACCTGCAGACCAAGGACGGGGTATTGATCTCTGTCTCATTTCTTCATGCCTCATGTATAAAAGGAGTAGAATCCTGCTAGATTTCCCATGCTTCCTCAGGTAAAAAACTACCAGCAGGCAAAAAGGGGTGCATGGTGTGGAGGAACAGCATTGGCAAAAACTCTTGTGCCTTGGGGTGTGGAGGATGGTGTTGAGGGTTCAAGACCTGCCACCTGAAGGCAGCTGCTTGCCCTGGGCTGCCAGGGGAGCACATGTGTTGTTTTCCCTTGCTGCCAGCTACAGAAGAGACCGGGAGCCTGGTGGAGTGAAAGGCAGACCCGCTCTCCCAGGACTTTGGCTGATCCTTTCTCCCTGCTGGTGGCCTTTTTGGCCCTGACTGCTCTGCAGGTGTAGAACCTCCATCACATGAGGTTTCCATTTGCTGATGCTCAGGTGCCCCCTTCATTACCTTTCACACAGCTGTTAAAGCAGGGTGCAGATTAAAACCCACAAGCCAAAGTCATTGGTAGCTCCATTGAGTGTGAGGTTTCACTTAGAGAGCCAGTACCTTTAATTTCCTTCTCCCCAACCCCCTTCTCCTGGCCTGTTTTGTCACTTTGAACCATGGCTGCGCTTTGAAGCTGATGGTCACTCTGCTCTGGGCTCAGGAAAATAATTTACGTAAGTGAGATTTGATGTTTTCCATGTAAATCGTTTATGATTTCCAAAGGAGTGCTGGCTAAGGAACACAGTCCTTGGAAAAACGGATACTCCCCCTCTCCCTGTGTTCCTCCTTCATGGTTGTTTCCAGATGAGCCTTGCGAGGGGCTGAGCATCCCCTTCCTGCTGTGGGATGAGGATGCCCAGCATGGCGGCCCCCAGCCCTGGGGAGCTCCTGCAATGGCTCGTTAGTGAAAGGAGAGGAAAAGCCACCAAGGTTGGAAAACACTGATAAGAAGTTTAGTTGGCACTCAGCTCTACCTCTCTGCACGCCTGATTTTTATTTTGTAATGGCCAATCAGAAAATCTTTCCCTTTGATCCAGAATGTCACTTTTCCGTGTTAATTTGCTGCAGTGCTTGCCAGAAGTTCAAGGTTGTGTGTTGGTAATAAATGATGGCAATCAGGCGGGCAGCACTGGAATGGCCAGGCCTGGATCCCAGCTCCTGCTTCCCCAGGAGGGGAGCCAGCAGCGTGCCCTGCCCCACGCTCTGCTGTTACCCTGACCAGCAGAAGGAGTTTGCTCTGCTCTGCTCTGGGTAACCAGCTCTGCTCTGCCACAGGAGCCCTGTCAGATATTGATGGCTTCATGCAAACACACTCGATGAGGTGTCGCCTGGTCCCATCCTTCCTCTGGATGCACTCAGGAGAAAACAGCCCTGCCCTCTGTCCCTGGACAGGTCGCTGCCTGGTTTGTGGTGCTGTGAGCAGTGAGCTGCTGCTCTGAGCACAGCCTGAGCAATGCAAGTTCAACATCCTCTTGGTTCTGAGCGCTCCTGCTGCACAGGGTGGGTGTTTCTGCTTGCGTGAGTGCACGTGTGGTTTTCAGCTTCAGGGTGCACAAAACCTTTTGTTAGAGTTTTTGCTTGTTCCCTCCGGCAGCAGCATTTCAGGGTGCAGAAAGTGTTGCTTTCAGAACAGTGAGTTGTTCTAAAAGCAGCACTCTTTAAAAGCTAGGGATATTGCCTCACTTGCATATTCCTTTATAAGCTAACTAGAAAAGTAAAAAATTTATGTGGCTGACAGTTTCCCCTCCCCTTCCTTTTAAAAATTCCCTTTTCTCCTAATTTTGAAACTCAGCAGGAAAAAGCCTACTGCCAGCTGAGTCATGTGTTTAGTGCATGACAGAAGTGACTGTTTGGGATCATGCCCTTAATCTGCTGGATGGTGACTTTAGGATACATTGGAGGTGGTAGAGCCTTTGCTGAGGAAAAGATCGCACAGCTTGAGCCTAATAAAATGTGTCTAATAACCGCTGTAGCATGCTATAGAAATACAAGAGATCAAAGCTTCAGAGGCATTTATTTTCATAATTTGTGGGTCAGATCCTTGCAGGACTAATTGGGTGCTGTTTGATGTCCAGGCAACAATAGAAATCTCCCTGTACATCAGAATATGTTTGTCTCTTCCTCTTTCTTTCATACAAAAGCATGAAAGCTTTGTGTGATTTTGAGATAAACTGGCAAAAGTGAAGGTGCAGATCTCCTCCCTACCTCGCTGCAGACTTTCTTAGCAGTATTAGGAGGGTAGTGGGGCACTGCAGTAGATTGCCCAGAGAAATGGAAGGTGATCCATGTGTGGAAGTGTTCAAGGCCAGATTGGATGGGGCTTGGAGCAAGCAGGTCTCATGGGTGGCATCTCTGCCCATGGTGGGGGATGAGCTTAAAGGTCCTTCCAACACAAAGCATTCTACACTTCTATTACCCTACAACCATATTGCTGATACAGTGACCAAAACAAATGTGTCTACCTGCCAAAGGTTGATTGTTTTAATTATTTTGGTGCTTCAGTAGCACTAAGCCTCCTGGCTGTTGCGTGCCAGGCTACTGCTCCCCAAAACATGAGCCCAGATGAAACCAGAGAATGAACTTTTGATGGTGCAGCTCAGTGCACCTCCCCAGCTGTGGCTCACTTGTGAAACTCTGGTGGTATCTCAGTACTGTGGGCGTGCTGAGAAACACATCCCCAAAACATAGATATGCTGTGGGTTTTGTAGGGCACTTACAAAGGTCTTTTATTTGTATGTATTAAAATAATGTGTACAAATATAAATAAAAATAAATGGGGTTCTAATTGTTCCCTCTTGAGTGGAACAGGACAGCAGGGTGTGGCTATGAGTGGCACAGCTTGTGTCCCTGTACTTGGCATATAGACCTTCCAAAAAGGCCAGAATTTTCTGGGCTAATAATTCAGACAGGAGATGCCAAAACAGCTGGAAAGGAAGGTGCAGTGCCCTTAAACTTGTGGGGTTTGTGTTTTATGCTCCCACCGAATACTCACGGTAGGTGTTCGGGGAAGGGGCTTCTCTTGTGTGTCGGCAGGTGCCTCCACCATTTGGGGAGGAAAGAAAGATGTGTGTGCAAGGCAAATGTTTTTGGAGAAGAACCAGAGGCTAAAGCAACAAAATTAAAAGGACTTCAAATGCATTTTCTGGCCATGCAGACAGGCTGTCTTCAGTGCAATAAATCTTCAGCCCTTATGTATTGATTAGCTTCAGTAAATAGTGTGATGACTCTGCTCTTCCCATTGCTATTCTGTGGGGATCGGTGTGTTAGTATGGCTGAAGAGGCTGTAATAGCTAAATGGGATTCCAGTAGTGAGAGCAGTTTACAAATGCTCTCCAAAGTGATCCTCGAACTCGTGTGACTGTGTTTGACTTCTGTAAATGTAAACAGAATGCTCCACTGGTGACCAGGCTCTTAATGACTCTGTTTTCTAATGGGCAAAACTCTGTTCTCTGAGCCAAGTGTCCTTCAGTGACTGTGCCCTGCCCTGGCAGGGATGCTGTCTTCACCCGTTTCCCTGACTGGGGACCTGTGATAGACACATTCTGAAGAGGAGAGGCTGAAATATGGGGCTGTCTGGCTAGAAAATGGAAAATGGCTGAAAATGCCCCTTTTTACTCCAGCCATATAATAATTTCTTCAATATTCATATGATGCTGGGTGTATTTTGAAGTGATTTTGCTTGTTGAGCTTTTCTCCTGCTCTTGGAGCCAGGTATGTGATGTGGCAGACTGAAGGTTGTTGTGTTTGAGCTCTGGGCAAGCCCCAGGTCCCGGAACATTTGCTACAATAGAGTATGAACAGAGTAGGAAGATGGCAGGGACAGCTGCTCATTGTCCTTGTGGAACTGGATGGATGGAGGGAGGGAGAGCTGCTTTACCTATTAATTGCTATAGCTGAAAGCCCATCCAGAATACTTTCCATTGGCATCTCCCTGTTTTGTGACAACCTATAACAACAGCCTGGTGAAAGAGCTCTTCCAGAGGTAGTTTGGACCTGAGCTAAAATCCCAGGTTGCTCTGGAGACAGTGGAAGGAAAGACAGGATGAAGCAGATGTAAAATTAGCATAACAATACACCTTTAATTCAACTTGAAGGAAATAATTGAAGACTAGTTGTCACTTACTCTTGTGACCTCTGCCAAGATGACTCACACTGCAATATAATATGAGTCACTCGTTAATGATGGCCTGTTAAGGAGAAAGTGCCAAATCCCTGTGACTTCTTCACTGTGCTCTGTAAAAGCCAGGATGGGGAAGGGTGTTCAGGATATTATTGCCTAGAAGTAACTGATACTTAAGAGCACTGAAGCACCTTTACTTGGCCCTGGGTGACTCTGGCATGAAAAGGCAAAGATCCTGAGCAGAAATGCTGCTTCTTCTTTGGCCTTGGTTTAAAAGAGCCACAAACCACCTCTCCTCCCCAGTGCTGCCTTGACATGCTGTTGCCCGAGGGTGGGGACCCTGATAACTTTCCTTCCTGCCAGATGGCTCAGCTGGCCAGAGGACAAGTGCCTGGTGGTGGGACAGGGGTGGGTGGGAGGGAGGGAGAATGGGTGCTCAGCTGTGCCTAGGGCACAAAACCTCTGCAGAGCATGGGGAGGGAGGTCTTGGAGGCATGCTGGCTGATGGGAAAACGTGAAGGTAGGAATAAAACACTCTGTGGGAAGGCCCCTGAGGTACCACTGATGTGGAGACCTGCAGCTAGGAGCCTGGGGGAGGAAGCTGAAGAGCTGCAGCCTGTGGTCCCATGCAGTCAGGGCTTGGCCAGGCACAGCTTCCCCATGAACACCTCCTCGCCTCTGACGTGTGAGAAGGTTTTTATGGCCTTAAGAACCCGGGGTGTTCCTGCAGCAATTGACTTGAGCACTCACTTGTTAATCATCTACTAGTTGTATTAAATGCTTCCTCTTACCGAACTAGTGTTTTTCCTCAATAAATGAGATTTCACAATCCACAGAAGAGAGTGAGAGCCTGGTGTGAAGGTGCTTGTGACCCAGGGGCAGGAGCTTGCCAAGAAGTGACCAGCTCCTGTGCTTGGGATGGGGTTTCTCAAGTGACAAAAGCTTCATGATTTTGTCTGTAGTCAGGAAATTCTGTGAAGTGCTGACACCAGAAGTTAACTTGAAAGGAGAGTATTTTTCCCTAGATCTCATAATTGTAGAGAAGCATGGAAAAAGGTCTTCCTGAAAGATCATAATCCAAAGGGCAAATAGAAGACTTCAAGTAGATTATTGAAAATTCAGAAGAAAATAATGGAGGTAAACGTGTGAGGCTTTGCCTGCCTTCTTCCCTGAGTGATAAAAGAGAGATCTCTGAGCTGCTTGTGCCATGCTTTCGTTTTCCTGGTGAGAAGCTGTCTTACCTCTATACCTTCCCTCTCTTCTGCCACCTCTTCCAAGGTGTATCTTGCCCTCTGGACTTCGCCTGTTGGCAGTCCAGACAGGACTGGTGTCCCTACAGGATCTTGCTGCCTCAGGCAGCACCGGTGTGCGCACAAGGAGACGGAAGGCTGGTGGTGAAGGGCTGTGGGGGAAGGTTTAGGCGTGAGGGAATGAGAAGGAATGGTCCTGAAGGAAGAGAACTTTACACTTGGATGTTCCTATCAAGGCAGTCTAAAGCAACCAAAGGATACTGAATGCATGAGTTGGTTGAATTGCAGAAAAACTGCGTACTACCTTAGGAATAGCTCTCTCTGAGGGGTGGAGGAATGTTATTTCCCAAGGAGAAAGTGCCAGCACAGTGGAACCCAGATCTTGAACACCTCTGTGTCTTGTCTGGCTCATTTGATAATGATTGCCCGATTCTTTATGAAGCTCCCACTTTGGCGTAGCGCTGCTGCGGGAGCTCTCCTCAGACTCTTGAATAGGCAAAGGTTTATCATGTGGTTGAACTGCAGGCACGCCTTGCAGGTGGGCAGGCCATACCCCCCCAAAAAAAAATGGAGCAGTGTGGTTGTCCAGTGAGAAAGGGCAGAAGTTCAAAGCTGAGGTTGGTTTCTCAAGGCCCTTTCACAATAAATCGTGGGTTTGTTTTTGCCTGTTGGCATGACCTCTTCCATGCTGCTAGTGTAGAGCAAAGTGCCTGCACAGATGAAATGTCCTCGAGAGAAGATGCAAAAACTCTGCTCATTATCAGAAACGAGTAAAACTGCTCCAAGCTAATATGGCTGCCTAAAAATAGAAGTGGTGTTAGGAGGAGGGGCTGTCTTCTGTATTCATTTGCCCTTGATTTTCATGACATTTTTCTGCTCCATATTGTGTCTTGTTCAGGAGACTGTGTGTGTCCTGGTCACACTAGAGTAATTCACAAGAATGTGTGCTTGTGTAAAAAAAAAATGAGGAGGACTGAAGAGCTTGTTGGGGGTTTAGCAGTTAACTGACAGAATGCAGTTATTCAGGTTTATTCCCTCATTCTCCTGATCCTCATGGGTTCACACCATGTCCCTTGCTGTGATCTTGAAGCCTCTCCTGAAGAAGTGGGAGGCCTGAAGGAGAGATGGGACTGCCATTGAGGCTCTGGGGTGGGATGGATCCCTGATGCTGTGAGGTGGTGGGAGCAGAGGACATCCATTGTGTGTGAACCTTGCCAGAGAGGATAGTCACACCTCAGTTGAAGGCTGCAGCATCTAACTTTGCAGTTAAGGGGGAAAAAAAAAAGAAGAAAAAAAATTTCTTATGAGACTTAATTACTGAGTTATTGTTATTCAGTATTTAAATTCCAAGTTTCATAACTGTCTTGTGATATCGGCATTCATGTTCTTTCTTCAGCATTCTTCATGTTCAGTATTATGCAAGCAGCTCACCTTGTGATCATGAAATACTGGAAAGTGCTTTCTAATGCTCACCCTCGTTTCTCAATGAGACCATAAAACCTCTTCTGCTTTCCATTAATTATGGAACAATGAGACATTTTCCTCTTAAAAAGAGCTGAGCCTTTTTTTGTTTTTTCTTCATGTTCTTTAGCCAGCTGTTCCTCTGAGACCTTTCAGTTCCATATGGCTAGACCAGAGTGGACATATCTTCTCTCCTTCACTGCACTGTCTTTTGCCACTTGGGAGAAAGCAGGAGGTTTATGGACCAATCTTAGGGGCAGAGGTCTTGCTCTGCTGAAGCAGTTCCAGCTGGTGCTTGGATGTTTCTGGCACTGGTGTGCTTGGTGTGATCTGCCTTCAAGGTTAACTGAGGCAGCTGGGAAAGATGGGAGCGGGTCCGATGGGATAACTCTATTTCCTTCCCCAAAGAGATGAAATATTAGCTTGCTTGTTGATGTTCAGTTGTTTTCCAAGTGGGAGTTTGTTTAGCACCAGTAGAAACCCTTTCTGGCCCCCAGCAGGAGCCGTGGTGTGAGACCCTGTCAGTGCAGCAATGGCTTCACCCGTGCCAGGTCTGGATTTTCCCCACCTCCACATCCAGATTTTGCAGAACATTGAGAGAAGACCTTTAGATTTCCTCCTGAACAGTCCAATTCTGCCACTCAGTGACATCCAGAGAAAGGGTGGGACAGGGAGGGTTGTCCTGTTCTGTAGGTTGCCTCTGAGTGGTTCTGCAGTTGACTCTCCAGAGGTGGTAGGGTCTCTTGATAGTGTTGGGAGAGTCTTGAATGATTTTCTTGACTTAAGAGATGCAGAATTTAATCTTTCCTCTGAGCTTTCTCAAGAAAAAGGAAATTATTGTTGTTTCCCTTACCTGTGGGGGGAGAGGGTTCAGTGTTTCTCTAAGCACAGATGTGGAGTGTGCTGAGCACACTGAAGAGGATGTCTCCAGGCTCCTTGGCCTGGGCTGCTTCTCTACTCCTTCACACTTTTCCTTGTGTACACATCCAGAGAGCCATAACTCTTTTCACATGGTAATGAGGACTTTAGAGATAAGATCCCCTGAGAGGAAAGGAATGCTAGGAGAGCCTCATGGCGGGGGAAATCGAGGTGAGGAGTGGGCAGACATCTTCCTAAGATTCACCTATAAGCCGTGCAGCTCTGGCAGAGCTCAGAGTAGAAGTCAGACCCTTCAGCCTCTCATCCCGTGTTGTAGCCATTAAACTATGCTCTCCTAAGATTAGATAACCTGTGGTTTTAGTGTCTGCAAGTCTTGATGAGCAAATTCCTTTGGATAAATGCTTTTCTTGTATACTTGCCAACACAGAGTGATGTTTGGGACGTGAGGGAAGGGAAATAACTTGCAGGCGTCAATTTTCAGGAGATGAATCAGATGAAGAGATAATACCCAACAGGTTAGAGCTGTTGGAGTGGCTAAGTGATGAGGATCACATTCTGTGTCTTTGGTTTAGACTAACTGGTATGGGGAACCCAGGGTGCAGCTGAACTGCCAGCAGCTTACCATGGGTTTGGATATTATTGAACAGTCTGGGTCTCTGGCAGAGATGAGATAGGGCACTGGAGTTTGGGCCTTGGGATGGATGCTAAAGGGGGATTGGAGTTGCATAGTACTTGGTGCTAGCCTGAACAAAAAGTTCATCCTGGCTTTACATCACTTGCTATCTGGGAAAGCTGATAGTTGAGTTGGTTTCCCTGCATAATGAATATTCCTTTTCAGCACAGCTCTTCAGAGAAGGAAAGGATTACAAAAGCATCTTGGTGTTGTAGTAGTTTGTCTTCCTTGCTGTAGCCTGGGGCTGTGAGGTGGACCAGAGCTCAGCTGAGCACATGCTGCATTTGGCTTACAATGAAACTGAAGCATCTCTCCTCCCTTCTGACCAGGAGAGATGGTGATGGGCCAGCTGGGTGTGCAAGGAGGGATGAAGTGGTGCTTTCTGAGGATTTAGGGTAGCCTGGCAGAGTTTGTTGTACTGTTTATTTTGCTTTTTGTGGCGGGGTGTTGTTGCTGGAACACGTGGATTTGATTTCTGGTTATGAGCATCCTTATCTGCTTCTGTAGCCATTAGCTCTCTGTCTTGCCCATGTGGGAAGCTGTAAGCTACTTCATCCGATAAGGCTTTTCTTATCTGTCCTGCTCTTTATTGTGTAGAATTGAAATTACTCTAGGAACTATAAAAAAGAGGATGGAGCCTGGGAATTGCAGCTGAGAAGTTGTGTTTCTCTTCCCTGCACAGACCAACAAGATGTCAATAGAAAGTATGAATGTCTCCATGCATCAAGCCGAAACTTGAGTTCCTGGTCATGTATTATGTCTAGAACAAAACATATGTCCTGAGATTTCTTTTCCTTCCTTGTTTTGTGCAGTATCATCAGAACACCCCGTTTGGCCTTTTAAACTCATCAGCCTTCTTGTGAAATATTCGGTAAAGCTTGGGCTGAGTTGGCATCACTGTCAGTGGGTTGCATCTTTTTGGAGTGGCTTTGATCTTGCTTACTCCTTGCTGAGTAATTTACACTCTTCTCCCTCTGAGAGTCTGGCCCTCGCAGGCTCTCTTGTTTCTCCTAATCATAAGCATTTAAATGGAATTAAAGCTGCTTATCCCAGTCTTGTGCTTTTTTGGAGTCATTAACACCTCTGCAGAGAAAGTGCAAAACTCTAGTAAAGTCAGCTGGTGGCACTTAGCGGTGGTTTGAATGGTTCTAGAGGGAGCAGGGGGCTGGACCTGCCCCGCTGAGGAGGCTGTTCCGGAGGGGTGCTGCTGGTGCTGCAGTCCAGCGCCCAGGCATGGTGGGTTCACCCTTGGGAGGTGGTGTTTCCCTTCAGCCCCAGGTCAGGGCTCCTTTCAGGGTGTGAGAACAGGCACCTCAAGCTTTTGTTGTATTCTTCGCCCACCACAATTCCCTAGAGGCCAGAAACATCCATCTCTCTGTATTTGCTGTGCCTCATTCAAGGGCATTCTGAAATGATGTCAGCAGTTTTCTTCTCTGTTCTCTTACCTTTACAAAGAGATGTTGATGTTCGAGGGTGATCCCACCAGGAAGTCCTCCAAGAAAACCCAAAGCTGGCTTTGTTCTTCACCTCATATGTGTTCCTGTGCCATCCACTGCATCGTGGCCATGGAGAGATTCCACTCTTGGCTCTCATTGCTTGGGCTGTCGAGCCAGTTGAGCTCTGCACTAATTAATGGGAAATTGTCATGACTAACGTAAGGCTGTTAGGAAAAACTAATAGGGGTGAATAATAGCACAAGATACATGGAAATCAACGGTTTTCTCCTTGGAGGCTGTAGATGTAATCCACTTAATATTCTGTGGAACACAAGATTAATATTCTTCAGCATAATATATGTGAGGGCTTTTCTTTTTAGTTTGCTGGCAGAGGCATTGCTGCATTGCTAAAGCTGAGGGCAGGGGATTAGGAGGGGGGGAAGGATGCTGACCTAACTTGCAGAGGATTCAGAAACAGTGAAATCTGGCTAGAGGAGATTAAACTTCTTCCTTGCTAGCAGGACTTTTCTGCAAGAAGTGTGCCTCATACTGGGATAGCCCCTGTTGAAAGCTGGTAGGGTGTCTTTCGACTCTTTGGATGCCTAAATTATTGGGTAATAGATCTGATTTGCTTGGACTCTGTGATGTGACTCTGCTGGTGGGCTCCCAATGCAAAGCTGCTGCCTGCAGTGTGTGGAAACCAGCTCCAGCCTTGCACTTGTCCTCTTTCACAACATAGTTTTGCCATGATTTAAACTCACAGAGCTGCTAAGCTTCATAGAGGTTCCTTTAAAATAATAATAAAGCAAAGCCCCTGTTCTTTTTCTTTCACAGGATGGAAAGAATGCAGTGAGTTGCCAAGCTTAAAGAGGAGTAGATACAGCAGAAATAAATAAATCAAGACCATTTATTTTAAGTTGATTAATCTGATATGTTCATAGTTTTCTAAAATAAAATCTAGCCCCAGAGAGTTTAGCAAATCAAATAACAATAACGGCAATTAATTTAGGAGTAGTTACTAATGTTTCTCATCCCCTTTTCAGATCCTTAAACACTCATGATTAATCTCACATTTTATGACTGTGGGCCAAATCCTCGTGGGGCTGTGCAGTGTCTCTCTTGGGTTGGAGGAGGTGGGCCTGAAAAGCTGACCCCATTGCTGAGTGTGGGGAAGGACAGTGGGCAGGGCTGAGATGAGTGACTGGTGGATGCTGGCACCTTGTGCCTCCAGGAGGGTTTGGTCTGATTTTTCAGTTGAAATTCCAATTGTTATGGGCTTCCCCGCCTGCTTTGTTTTCCTCTTTTGTACTGGTCTTCAGCAGGCTGTTCCCTGTGGTCTTGCAGGGCTTGCTTAGTTGCTGTCTGTGTGTTTATGTTAATGCTTCCAGCCTGCTTGTGTGTGCTAATAAAAGATTGTAGAGCTCTGCAAAAAGCCAGGTAATGTCACAGCTGGTTCCAGAGACCAGGGCTAGCAGAGAGCTCCCAAGGCAGGGAGGTGTCTCAGGGTTCTAATTTGACAGGGAACACAGTTGGTCCCATAAAGCAAAATGTAGTGGTTGGATCTACAGGATAGCAAGATAACTTGCAAAGCAAAAACTGCACATCTTCCTGGGACATCTGGGAGAAAGGTGCCTTCACTTTGTCTCATCCAAAGTGCTGTTGTAATGCAGGTAGCAAATTAATTAAACTAAATAATCCGTGTGCCCCTGCCAGGTTTAGTAATCTGGGACATTGTGGTTTGAAATAAAAAGCATCTCCCTCAATTTCTGAGATCATTTCACGATGTAAGAAGCCACCAAGAAATACAGAAGATTTGCTATGGGAAATACTTCACAGCCTGGCAAAAACATTCTTGCAAATCACTTCAGCAGCTGTGGATCAACCCTGATTTTAGGCTGTTTTTTTGGCGTGAATCAGGCAGGAACTTGCTTTTTGCTGTGGGACCTTGTTTTCCACCAAGTTTGAGTATCTGTCATAACCAACCTTTTAGACTTCCTGCCTGGTCTGGCATTATTGCAGACAGCCTGTGAAATGTAGGAAAAACAGGTGAGAAGACTTCCTTTCCCCTTCCCCACAACTTGTTAACTCTTAGGTGAGATATGTATTTCTAAATTGAAACATGCAAATTAACATATATTTGACATTATTTTAAATAATTTTGCTGATTTGTCAATTCACTGTAAATGTGAGTTTATAGTACAAGGTTTTGGCAGCTTGTTGGTGTAGTTGTGGGGTTTGGGTTTTTTCTACAATCTCTCCTGCAGAGTTCTCCTCAATGATTCAAAGTGATTTGTTCCCCATATTGTCCTTTCTTGAAACTGCTGCCACTGGAGAGTTATCTGCCTTTCTTGCTAACCAGCCGTTGTAGAGCCAAGTGTGAGGAGCTGATGACAAATGACAGGCTGTGGGTAAACTCTTTGAAAAACACGAAACGAGCAGATAACTCCATCTCCAGATGATCTGTGAAAACTGGGCTGATGTGAGAAACTCTCGACTGAATCCAGCAGGGATGTGGTGTTTCTCCAGACATGTGTTTAGGGACAAGAAAATATTGAAAAGTAATGGCACCTGCTTTAATCTGGGATGCAGGGATTTCTGGAATGCATGCCTACATGCCTGGCTGTGTGTTGGTTGTTGCACAGATCTCTGCTGTTGAAGCCTGTAGTCTGTGGCTTACAACCCATTCATCCCTGACAAGTTTTCTGGTCAGCTCAGGCCACGACCATAACTGAAAAATAGACATAAGAGGCACAAAACCATCCTAGTTTAAAAAAAAAAAACAAAAAACAAAAAAAACCAGAAAAACCAAAAGATTTTAAGATTGCTTTTCTTTTCTTACTCCAAAATGCATCTGCGAGCGAGACGTTCTCCAGTTTTAAGCCATCCCTTTGGCCACAACTCTCCCTGCAAGGAGGGAGCAAGGCTGTCGTTTCTTGACAGAGGTGATCCCAGCAGCCTCCTGTGAGGGTGGCAGAAGCCGGAGTGTCCAGCAGTGCCTCAGGAAGGTGCAGGCTGGCTTCTGTCACCCCTGCAGACACACACAGACGAAGCCACAAGTGTGACCTGCTGTTGGAGACTGAATGCTTGCCTGCGAGTGAGAGGGTGCTCCCTTCTCCTGGCACGAGCTTGGCAGCAGCCGTGCTTCACACAGTGAATCACCGGGAGCGGGATGTTTAGAGGCTCTAGTTCCCAAAACAGCTGCCTTGGTAAGTAATTAAACCTACTCCTCCGAGACCCCATAAACCTTTGACAGTGTTTAGTGGTGGTAACGATTTCAGCTTGATGCAAACATTCGCTGGCCAAGGTTGAAACTCTGTTTCTCAGAGGGGTGAGATCTAAACATTTAGGAATGATACCTTATTGGTCTGAAAATACACGAATGACTTCCAGTGAGGAGAGCGTCCAGCTGCTGTGCTGTAATTGATGTCTGCATCCGAAGAAGTGTGGTACAATACTGGTAGTGACTTTAGATCTTCTGGGGGCTATAGATGTGATTTATAATTGGCATTGCAGCTTTTTAGAGACACTGAGCTCAGCCAAGCCCTTTATATATTGCCCTGTTGAAGTTGTGTGCTTGAATTAGGCATATGTTGAAGGGGTTGATGGCTCTGAGGCTGCATTTATCTAGCAAGGCATTGAAAACCTTGGGGTTCATTTAGCAGTCATGCTTTTGCTGTTGCTTCTGGTCTGATTGGCTTCTGGCTCTTCTAGATGAACAGTCTTCTGTGAACTGGAAGGTGGGCTTGTCATATAGCTGCAAACAATTAATGGAGTCTGCCTGGTGATCTGTGGAATGTGCTGTAGAGCTTTAAAAGGCTCTGAGACAAATGGTTGCTTTGGAGGGAAACTAGCTTCAAATCAAGAATAAGTACAGTTGTGTTGTCTTGAGGGTTATTGAATATCTCAGCATTTTCTTGTTCTGCTGAGAGTCACGGAGGCCACATGTTAATTTTCATTAGCCTAAAAGTCAAAACTCGTTGCCTTTTTGCTTAAATGACATCAGGAGAGACGGACTCACCGTGCTGCTAGCCATGCTTTTGACGGAGTGGGAAGGAGGCTGGGACCCTTCTTGTTTTGATTAATGTAAATGTGTAGCTTGTGGGTGGCTTTTCCTTGGCCTGGACTGCTCTGACATGCAATGTTGGAGGAAGGTTAATTTTAGACATGTCACCGTTGCCCTCTCCTGATATTACTACTGCACCTTGGGCTGGGGGACCCACCATTTGCAGTGCTACAATTGCATCATTTTGATTGGAAAAAAACATTTTTATCCAGGTTGGTATGTGTGTTCCTACAGGCTTGGAGCTCCCACATTTCATATTTGTGGAAAGGGTACAGAATGGCTGTTTTTTCTTTTGACAGGCTAGAAAGAAGAAACTAGGTCAGAAGAACTCTAATTTTGTGTGTGCAAGTTTGAGTCTGTGAGCAGGAAATCTGGAATACTCAGTTTATTGTAGCTTCAGTGGCTTGGCCTCTGCAGAACCAAGTGGGAATGAACTGTGGAGGTTCATAGGGGATTTTGTATTTTTCTTCCCTTAGCACTGGTGTTGGCTATTTCTTTGCTGACTGTGGGCTACAAATCCACACTTACATCCTAAATTGAACAGGTAATAGTTGAAGAAATAATACAGTTTTATTGACTGAAAAGCCCAATGTGGTGATTAGTTCTTACTTAATTTTGCTGCTGCCAGCTATTGGCAGGTCTTAACATTCTGGAAAAGAAAGAGACGCTCACATGGTGGCTGGAGCTTTATTGCAGTGAGAAGCTGGGGAGGAGAATGTTGGAGATGTGGGAGAGTGGATTTATGGTTCAGAAAGGGGGCATGGACAGAGCACAGATGTGGCTCTCAGTAGGGCCTGGAAGAGCATCTCCTGGAGAGATGCTGCAGAGGAGTGGTTCAAATAGATTTGTAAACAGGCTTCTCAGCTGTCCAAGTGAGAAATTTTTCTTCTGTTAATAACTTAGCCTTGAGAGCAGTTTTTCTTACGCTGTGTAGTAATGCTGTTTCTTGACTAACATCTTCTTTTAAGTTACGGAGCTGGGTGTTTGGGGGTGAGGGAGGAAAAACTGCTTCTTCAAAATGAAAACAAAGCCCTTGGGGAGTTCATTATTACTCTTCCAAGTAGAGCAGCTTGTATTGCTTGAGTAGGCAGGAGGTGCAGTGGTAGATGGCATTGATGATAGCTTGTTTTGTGAGTCTCTGGATGGGTGGGCGAAGGAGGGAGGGTACCAAAGCTAGCAGGAGAAGGCGTGAGATTAAACAATCCCTGTGAGGGCTGAGTAACATCCAGTAGTCCAGCGTGGTTCTGCTTCATTGCTTGGCTTTTATCTCAGAAATACCTGTGTAGCCTTTTGAGGTTTTTTGCACTGCTTTAATTAATGGGCAGGCTTAGGGCTATGTCTGTGCAATTGAAACTTGAAAAAGTCAAGTACCCAGCCTGTTTCTGAGAAAGTTGCCAGTGACTCAGTCGGTATTCTGTTGCCTTGGCCTCTGTCTTCCTGCTTTGTTTTGCTGCTGTCTGCAGCTATATTAACAATCCTCTCCTGGCTTGTGCAGCCCATCTTCATATTACTTGCTATTAACTAGAAGTGCCTTGGAGATGGAGACAGCCAGCTGATTACTAAAAAGCAGCTGTGTCTTCAAGTGCTCTTCAAACCCCTCTGTTTTTCTCTGAACTGTAATTTGGGGTCACTTCCCCAAGGTGATCCAGACCTTGTTTTGTCAAACTGCACAAGTGCTTCAATTCCTGCTGTAGGAGCCAGTGCAGAAAGTTTTGCAAAATGAATGAACTGATGCACCTTCAGAAGGAATAGGAGGGGACTTTATAGAGCTTGAGTTTACTCAGGTCCTGATGCCTGGGAGATGGATGGCTGTTTACAGAGCTTCTAGAGCTTCCTGCTGACATGAGAGGTGTCTTCACAAAGTATGACCCAGCCCTTGGGGGAATGAAATCTGGGCAGGTGTACAGTGTGAGAACGAAAGGCTTCATCCTTGTACTCATTCCTTTGCAGTGATGCTTTGCATAATCAGAAATGTTACCCTGATGACTGCATTGCCTATTGAATTCTACTGCTGGAAGGCTTTGCTGTGTCTCCTACATTCTTTGCAAAACCTTTCTCTCATTCTGAATCAGTGATCTTTCGCTTCTGGTTGGAGCTTGGTAGGTTTGGAAGAGTCCACTTTCTCTGGGCAGTTGACACCTCAAGTCAACCACTTGGGTTCGCAGTGCTGCCGTGCCAGGCTGTGTGGCGATGCCAGGTGGGATTATGGCTTTCCTGGGCTTTCTAGGTGCCATGGCATTGCCTTTAGTTTACAAGAGTCAGCTTTTTGGGAAGAATGACCCTCTGCTGCTTCCCAGTGCCAAAATTTCTCCTTGTGACTGCCAGGACTTGTCTAAGCAGAGGCACCTGCACACAGAGCTCCCTGGGTCTTGTGTGATGAGTAAATGGCTTTGGTTTTTGTGGGATCTCCTCTTGCGGCTGGTTTATTATGGAGATGTAAGGCAGAGGCTCATAATACCCTAATGCTTGGGAGCATTAGTTGCACAGGCTTTATGTCTTGGTGGAGATTAAAAAAACTCTTCTGATGGCACAGAGCTGCCTTAGCTGATTCGTGCCTGGGGACACTCCTCTGTTACTGACCCGTAACTGCGCTGCCTCCGGTTACTCAGTGCTTTTTCCTTCTCTAGGGTTGCAACATTTCCTTAATGACTGGGTAGCTCCATGATTTTTGGCTGGAAGTTGTTGTTAGCTGCAAGAATTGGGGGACTAAGTGCACAGCGATTATAGAGGCTCCAATCTCTGATTTCCCCTTCTGTGCATCCACAGCAATCGTGGTTTAATTGGTGTGCCCCTGGGTTCCCCTCTCCCGAGCGCCTTTCCATTCTCTCCTCGTATAACCCTTCCTGTTACAGCCCTTTTGTGTGGGCTAGAAGGAAGAAAAATGAGTCTCCTTCAAGGAAAACAAGCAGATTTGGTGTACAGGCTGTGTATAAATATTTCTAGTGTTTATGAACACCTGCATGGCAGTATTTAAAGATGGCTAACTTGTGTTCTGCTTGCTGAGGGTTCACCATAGCCAACACTGATACACACCTGCAGCCCTTGGCCCTTAGGTGACTTAGCTCTCGTGTGAATATTGCTCTCTTATAGTCTCCTCAAGCAAAGTGTTGGCTCTTTTGTGCCTTGGACTTGTTGAGACATCATGGTGTGGGCAAGGACTTCTTTCAGCTTTAGATCTGTGGGGTCTGGGTTAAGCAGAAGGGAGGGAGCAGTTTTAACCAGGAACCCACGAGCCCCAGTGTGCTCTACGCTGATAAGTCTTCAAAAGAGAGGCCTGTTTTGTTACTGAAATTTGAATATAACCTGTTTTATCATCCACACACAGAAGTCCCTTTTCTGATAAAACGCCAGTTTCAAATACACTGTTTATTGAAATAAAGTGGACTTTTTTTCCTCTTACCCTTATGATCTTGCCGGAAAGGATGATGCCTCTGCATTTTTCTGCATCTTGGGCTGATTTTAGCCACTGAAACGTTAATACCACTGATTTTCTTGAGAGATTAGTAGAACCATAACAATTTCCCACTTGAATTTGAGCCTGTCCTGACTTTACCTCTGCCAGCATGGTCATATCCTGGCACAAAGAGAGTTCAGGTCCCAACCCTTCTCTGCCTGGTGGAACACTGGGTCTGTGCAACCCTTGCTGCAGGTGCTACTCTGTGAAACATTTCCTATCACATGGGCAGCTGGAAAGTCCTATTGAGTGTTTTGTTGCTTTATGGAGAGGATACTTTATGGAGAGCCTGAGTTTGCTCCTGTGTCTTCTGGCACAAGTTCTGAGTAGCGGGAGGAGGGAGGGACTCTACCTTAGTTTAAGGGATCTTGGCAAAGCCCTGTACTATAGCTGTACAAATCCTTTTCTAGTTGGAGTGAAGCTAATGTAGAACTGAAAATTATTTGTGGGTTTGTCTTAAATGCTGTCTCTCTCCCTCCCATTTTAAACAATGCACCTTCTTTGCCTAAACTAACAGCTCAACTCACTTTTTCCTTCTATTTGTGGGCTTATTATTCAATGCAGATGTTTTCAGTTACAAGAAGTACAGTAGTTCTTGTGAAGGCATTCTGGGGTGTGGGAAGAGCAAGCTGCAGCAGCCTTACCACCTGTGTGTCCCCCTGGATGGAGGAGAGGGCAGCAGCAGCAGGAGGCAGGTGCCAGGCTGGAAGCAGCCGTGTGGGATGAGCTTTGCAGCCACCCACAGCCAAGTGCAACCCAGCGCTGCTGTGAGCCCTGATTTGCAGCACAGGCTATATTTGGTTTGAGATTATTCCCTGCTTGGCCTGGATTGGTCCTGGTTTGGGCTCTGCAGGGTGGATTTCTTTTTCTCTCTATTTTTCTCCCTCGCTGCCCACTCCAGCCTGCCCGAGCTGCTGTCGCTGCTCTCTGGTACCCTCCTGAAACATCTCAGCAGGGGCTGTGTGGGATGTGCAGGATGTGCCCCTGGTACCAGGGACAGGCTATTCCCCAGCAGCTATTAAGATGCAAATCTCTTTTCTGTGTGAGTCGGTTCAGGGGAGGCCAGTGGGAAGCGGGGATTTTTTTCATTGCCCACACCATCCTTTGCTGCTTGTTTTTTGGAAAGGCCATTAGTAGCATTATTCCTGGGTTCTAATGGTAGCTCTTGGGGAGAAGCTTTTCCCTTTGACTGCCTGCTGCATGGGAGGAGGGCAGAATGTCTGGGAGGAGAGATGCAGCCCCCTGTGCTCCCTGACGGCGCTGGTGCTCCCAGCGTGTTGGCTGTGCTGATGTGGAGCTGCCTGTGGCAGCAGTCAGGGGAGCAGTGTCACTCCTGGCTGTGCTGAGAGATGCCCAGTTGCCTTAGCAATACTTCTGGAAAAATGCAGGGAGAAAACAGGATGGAGAGGGGACATTGCAGCAGAGAAACTGCCTGGATGGTGGGAGCTGGAGTGGAAGCTGTGGGTGATGAGAGCGAAGGGGGAAAGCCCTCCTGGCACAGAGCTGCCCCTGGCTGGCACAAAACTGCCCTGAGCACAGAGACAGCAGAGGCAGGTGTGGGACTGGCATCACAAACAAGTGATGGATGGACTCAGGCAAGCCTGTTGGAGCCACAAATATGACGTTTGCACACATTAGAGCAGTGAGCCTGGGATGGGGTGCTCTTTAGTTTGAGGATTTGTAGAAAAAGATTGGAAGACATATTGCAAAAAGGAATTCTTTTTATCAGAAATGGCCAGCTGCATCCCTGGATATTTCTCCAAGCCTCCTAAGCATATGCCCTAGGCATGGCTTTCTTCTGCCTTAATCTCCTAGTGAATATTCAAAAATAGATACACTTGTAGCACTGGAAAAGCCTCTTTCAGAGTTGTTTCAGCACTGCAGAGAACAACCCTTAGGAAAGAAACTGAAAAAATAAACAGCAGCTGCTGCCATGTTTCCCTCTCCCCCGCCTCCTCACCCAGTGTGGAAACCCGGTGTCAGTTCCCTTTCCCATCCATTCCTGGCATTTCCCTGCCTGGTACCAAGGCAGCAGAGCCCACAGGCTATCCACGCCCAGCTGAGATGCTGCGTGCTGGAAACGTGCTGTGCTGCAGCTTCACCTGTGTCCGGCCCAAGCGTCTGGAGGAAGGTGTATTTGCCCCACGGCACATGTGTCCTCGGTGCTCTCCGAGCCTCCCCCAGCACAGCTTCCCTGCCCTTTGCTGCAGATTGTCCCACGGAAGGCTGAGTGGGGTTCCCACCCTGGAGTACCCCAGGGCTTCCTGGGCAGCCTGAGGAAGCTGCTCCTATATGAAGGAGGAGCAGGCAGAAGAAGGCTGTGGCATTTCTGAATGATCAGAGGGGTTGCTGTCACCCTGTCATGGAGCTGTGCCAAAGCCCGGCTGCTCCACGGCAGTACGTGTTCCTGGCTGGGTGGAAAGCTGCCCCAGCCATGTCAGGACCCAGATTAATTTACTTTTCTGGCACTATTACTGGATGAACCTTGATTCTCAGCTTCTCACAAAGGTTCAGTGTTTGATTTGTGGATCCAGAAGCATCTTGAGTTCGTGCAGCTTTGTAATGAATGAAACCTCTGTGTCTGTAACGGGGTGGTGGGTGTCCATCGCCTCTCTTCTCAGGAGTGCTGCTGGCTGATCCTCCTTGGCCTGTTGGAGCTGGTAACTGACCTGTCTGCATCCCCTTGGGTCACAGCTGGTATCCTTGGGCTCGCTGGGATGCCAAATCATCCAGCAGTCCAAGTGACTTAAAACCCAGCAGGACGGATGAGGATGGGTGGTGATGTTGGAGGCAAGGTCACCCCTTGGCTGGGTGGGCCCAGGGACACACAGACCCCAGGAGTATCAGGATGCCTCCACACCCACCAGCTTCCAGGGGGATTGTGCTCTCCAAATTTGGAATGATGAGTACAGGAAAAAGAGGAGGAGCAGGAGAGTATAAATAAAGCTTTTAGAAGGGGAAAACCCACCAAGAGGAAAAAATAGCAGCTCTGGCTTTTCTTCTTTCCCTTTTCTTTTCCCTTTTCTCTTTTCTTTCTTTCCCCACCCTCCCTCATACCTCACTGCTTGTTTTGTCTTTGGACTGTGCTGGTGGGTGCACGTGTGTGTGCGACTGCACTTCCCCTGGCTGGGCACATGCCAAGTGCAGGGGGATCTGGGGACAGGGTTTTGTGCTTTGTTGCCACCTTTACAAGGCATTGTGTCCCCTTGGATCTGCTCATCTTAACTGACATACCGGCATGTCAACAGCCAGAATGCACCACACCAAGATGGCCTTTAGACCTAGTAACACTAATGCTGCTGCCCTCAGGAATAGACCTGAAAACCTTGCTTTAAGAATGGCATCCTGCCAGTTAGCTTGTTTTATTCCAAAGCTGATGCATAAGAAAATGTAACTTTTAATAGCAAATGTTTGGTGCTGTATTTAAAGTGTGCACTAAGTGTTCATGTATCATGCAGATGACAGTCAAGTGGATGGATGCTCACTCACAGGCACCTGTCTGGCATCTCCCAGCCCAGGTGCTGGAGGTGGGCAGCACTGGGCAGGTCTGTGCTGCCTAGAGTGCTAGGGCTGCTCACACAGGGCTCTCACCTGGACAGTGCCACACTTCTGCTCATTGTCCCTGTAATTCCCATCCCTGGTCTGCATGAAAACCTTAACCCAAAACCCTTGTCAGAGAAATGTTCATCTTCATCAAACGTTTCTTTCTGCAGAAGTCTGTAAATATTGCTTATTTAATATTCTTTTTCTTTTCTCCTAGGATCCTGCAGGAATCTTTGAATTAGTAGAGCTCGTTGGCAATGGTACCTACGGGCAGGTCTATAAGGTAAGAGCTCCAGCTCAAGTGATCCAGTGTGCCTTGCCTGTGTGTTGAACATGGAGCATCCTAGCACATCACCTTGACTAGGCTTTGACCATTTCAAACCTGACAAGAAGCCTTGCTGAACCCTGACCTTTTGGTCTTGTGGTGTGCAAGTACCGTATAGCACACAGAGCTCTTATAATAAGCAATTCACATTAGTTCTGAAACTGTCACGAGAAAATGAATTGCCTTTTTTCTCCCCTCTTTGCCCCCAGTTGCTTTTTATTGATTAGATGATGAGGAGGGAGTGAGAAATCTGTGCTTTAATAGCTAAATCTTGATCTCTTCTAAGAGCTGAGTTTACAGCTGCAATAGGTGCCAAATGAGTTTGCTACAGTCTAGTGCACTGCTTGCACACAGGCTGACTGCTGTCCTTTCCACTGGCAGGAACCTGCTACAGGATTAAAAACACTATTAAAATGTTTTTATTAAAGTGCCTGTTACAGTCAGTAGTATTGCTTTAAATTTTTCTAAACATTGAGGAGCAGCAGTCCAGATGAGGATAGTGAAGGGACTATGGAGAACGGGATTTTACAAAAATATTTTACAAAAATATTTGAAATGGCCACCTCTGCTGTATTATATTACCTGTCCCAGACACATCTTAGCTTGGGGGATTTCCAGATTTTGTTATCTTGGTGGGGTCTTTTTATGGACTATTATTATGCATACGGGTTGGTATTGAATTATTTCAAAGTCTGGGGTTATCAGTGTTTATATCTGATGGGGAGATGTTTCTTGTCATGGTTGCAGAGGAATTTTCCAACTTTCTTGGTTCTGCTGGGAGTCAGTACCTCCCCTGGGCCTCATTCTCCCAGGAACTCCATGTATTGTGTGGGCACAAGTGCTGTGTACACGTGTACTCGTGCGTGTGTGGGCACACAGAAATCCTGTTTACCCATCATGCCCGTGCTTCATTTTGACTGTAGGAAAGAATATACTCATGTGCTCCTACTCTGTGGTTTTGGAGACAGCTCTTGCTTGTCATGCTCTAAAAGATAGTGAGCTGCCCCTGCTGAAGAGAACGGTGTCTGAAGATTCCCCCATCCTCCTGCTTCTGTAGACTAATCCTGTCAGTAGAAGGATCAAGGGATTGAAGTGAACCAAAAATGAACTGGAACTTCTGGAGTTTTAAATGTGTGAAGTTTTGAACTGTAAGAGATTTTTTTAAAAAATAACAAAAACAAAGGAAAAACCACCTCACCCCAAAGCAGTTCTCATCAAGGTTATATTCCAGGGAGCCTTCCCCTCTGGTATTCATTGTTTTCCCACCATGTGCTCCCTGCCACGGGAGCTCCCTTCTGAACTGTTTTTCTTCCCAGCTGCTAAAATAACGGTGGAAGGTGACCTAATTTTAACTGGTTCATATTTCTAACAACCTGTGGAAACTATGTGCCTTTAACGGCCTTTTCAAAGCGTCGTGTTTTTGTGGAGAGTAAAAAAAGGAAATAAGCTGGTGCTGCCGGTTGTGTGGCTCAGCTGATTGAGTTTCCTCTTGCAGGGTACAATTCTTTCTGTGTATTACCTCAAAGGGGAAAAAAAAAACCCAGAAATGTCCCAAGTGTAGGCTGAACATTTCAGTGTTCCTTTTCCCCGTGCTGTACAAGGGGAAAATCCTCCTCCTAACTGTTTTTAACTTGCTGGAGTAACCGGATTGTCCTCGGTGTGATTCACGTGGTGCCGGTGCCAGACGGGATGGTGACGGGGGTGGAGGGGAAAACGTTGCTGTCCAAACCAAATTAGTAAGTATTGAGGTATGAACTCAGGCTAAGCCTGACTTCACAGCTCTCTTAAACTGAAGTCCTGGAGTAGCACACGCTCTATAAACAAAAGGAGACTTTGATATAAAACATACATAACTGTTTATGGTGTCCCACCCTAAAACCCAGCGTGGAAATGAGATCTCTGCGATTCTTTTTCTCCAGATACCACCACTGTATTTATCTCTTGCAGCAAAACAAATGGATCAACTTTCAGGGCACACAGACCTTCTGGCTCCAGTCTAAATCAGCCCTTAGAAGGGATCCATACCTAGGAGCAGCATTCTCTGTAATTAGATGGTTGTTCCACTGCCATTTCCAAAGCCCTCTCAGGCAGGGCTGGACTGTTCACATAATCATATAGTTTGGAAAAGGTCTTTGAGATTGAGTCCAGACAGTAACCCAGCATTGTCAAGCCCACCACTACACCATGTCCTTAAGTGTCTCACATCTGCACATCTCTTAAATCCCTGAGGGGTGGTGACCTACCCATCTGTGCCGTGTTACCTGAGGTGCACCATGGCTGCCCTCCTAGAGGCTGTGTGTGCCTCTGGTTGTGTTTTTGGGTTCTGGTGCTGGCTGCCTGCCTGAGCTCTGCAGGCCCAGTCCCTGTGCTCAGCCAGGAGCAGTCACCTGCTGAGCATCACACTCCCTTCTCATGGCTGGTCCCTCTCTGAAGCAGGAAAAGCAGCTCTGCTGTGGGAAAGAGGCAGAAGTGAGATGTTTATTCCGGGCAGGGGATTATGTTTTATGTCTGTGTGCTGCAGCCTTGGTGTTTCCCCTAGAAAATCTGATACAGCAGCAATGTCTAACACTGCTGCATGGCCACGTTTGTGCTGAAGACTACACAGGTGGATGTCACACCTGGTGATAACCAGCTGGCCTGCCCAGGACCTGGGGGGAAAATGTACAAGATGCAAACTTCCCGTTGGTCCCATGGGAAAAAGGGCATGGTTGTGTTCTTCTGACAGCTTGAACGATTGCACAGCCCAGCAGGTTGAGGGGCCTGAGGAGTGTCTGGGAGTACCACCTTAACAAGAGCTCTCAGAGAGCAGGGATTCATGGAGCCAGCCTCAGCATCTGCTGCGTTGGAGAGGCTGGGGAGCCCCTGCCACAGCACATGCCTGCTCCTTGCTTGTAGGAGGAGAGTGGTGTTGGCCAAACCTGGTGCACCTCGAGAGCTCCCAGAAGGAGGGCACCCACTGCCAGAGCAGTGCATGTCGGGATGCAGCTGCTGCTGCTTTGATGCTGCTTTCTGGGCCATGGCTTGAAGATCCCTTTCAGGTGGTTCACAGTGCTTCTGTGAATCAAAGCCTTGTTCTCTGAACCTTGTGCTCTAGGCAAAGGCAACTGGTTTGGTTTGACCTCTGTATTTTCAAGTAAAGGTCTTTCTTTGCTCAGGCCAGCAGGTTAAAATATCCCTTTGGTTCTTCCCTGCTGTGGCCATACCCCAGCGACACCTGGGCACTGCAGGAGCCCTCGGCAACGACCTGCTCTGCTCTCACTTCTCTAACCCCAACCACAAGCTCTTCGCTTTGGAAAAATGCAGAGAGAAATAACAATTCTTGTTCGCTGCTTAACAATCTCTTGTGAATAGCTCGATTTTTATTTTAATGAGGGACTGCACTGGTGATGATTTATCTCTCTAATTGAATCAGAAGCTTTTCTTTATTTTTTTAATAATCCTGCCTCTAATGTTACAGATTGTAAACTGGCTTTGGTGAAAGACTGAGAACTTGCTAGCTTCTGTGCCAGACATTGTAGCAGTAGTGAATTTTTGTGTCCTTGGATTTTATTTTTGTTATAGGTGTTTAAGGAAATGACTATCAGGAATACAATGAGTTGGACTGAGGGAATTAAGCCTTTGCCTCACTGGTATTTAGCAGATGGCTGAAAGCAGCTCTAAACACAAAACTCCGTAAGACCCTTTAGAACATTATCTAAACTGTGAGGAAATGCTGCTTTTATGTCCCAGAACATTATTATTATTGCTCTTTCTTTCTACTCTGCATGAGAGCAAACAAATGCTCCTTAAAATACCGCATGTGCTTAAATTGCCTGGATACATCAGAGCCACAACCAGTGGGGTGTCCAGCACCAGTAAGTACCTGGGTTCAAAGTAAAAGGACACTGGGCTACTGAGAAATACCTGTCCAACAGATGGGTGCAAAGCCTGGGGACACATGCAGTGGGCTACTTACTGTGCACTGAGGTAGTAGAAAGCCAGAGCAATGCCCCAGTGTTTTTACGGGCTTAGCCATAGCCACTCACACAGTGGCCCATGATGGTGTCAGCCAGGAAGGATTTTGCTGCAAGTCTTCATAGCAGTGAGAAAAAAAAATAAATCAGGAAATAGATCAGATGGTAACCTTTGTACCTCTCATCTTGTGTATTTTACAACATTGAAGTAAATGATGTTAAGGTTACATATTCACGTGCTTCTTTCCAACTGTGCCAGGAGGACAGTGGTCATTAATGCCAAGTGCTGCTTTGCCTTGTGCCCAGGGAATGTGGCTCTCCATTTACAGCTTCAGCAAGGTTTTATTTTACAGGGTACAAGATAGAGTATGTGGGCACCTCTGTAACTGCACAATAACTATTGATTGTTTAATTATCTGGTAAATACCATATAATCACCAAGCTATTACGCAGCAATAGTCTGTGCTCTAATTTAGAGCGTGTGGGATCCACGTGCAGCCCGTGTCAGCTGTGGCCCTCCAAGGAGCTCTTTTACTATCACCACGTGATGGGGTAGGGGAATCATCCCTAGGAGCCACCCCAGGGCAGATGGAGCACCTCTACACGTTCCTGGCTGCCCACAGGCTGTCCATGTCCTCTGCCAGCCCAAGTGAGGCAGCTGTTTGAAGACCTGTTTTTTGCAGTTGCTTTTTGTTGTATTATATCTCTCTGTCTGTGTGGGGTACAGTTCACGTGGGAAAAGGTTGAAGAAATGCATCCCAGGGTCTTTAGTCAGGACTTATTTATTGCCCAGCTAGTATTTGTCAGAAGTCAGGGCTGATCCACCTGGAGGCAGATGCCCAGGTTTGACTTAGGAGATGGAGATGTTGAGGTGTGTGGGTATTAGAAAGTGAATAAAATATTTTAAATCCAAGGTCACGTGTTGCTGGAGAGGTGGGAGCAGCAGGACTGCTGGGACAATTTGTTTCCTGAGTGAAACCTGTGGGAATGTCCCAGGCACAAGCCTGTGCTTGGTAATGTTGTCTTGGGAGTTTGCAGATGCCAGAGGAGGAGGGATAATGTGTGTGTCCTGCGCTCCTGGGTGCTGTTTGTGCACTCCATGCACAGTGGCATCCTTCCTCCTGGCATCCCCAGGCAGTCCAGAGGGCAGGCTGGTAGCAGGTAAATATCCTAAAGAAAGACTTTTAGAAGAGTCTTTTTTCCTTTGCCTTATTTTTGAGGGTGGATATGGGAAAACAGAGTGGAGTCTGTGCCGTGTTTAACTTGCTTGACATCTGTCTCAGTCTGGCTGCTGCTGATCAAGTGCTGGGCCCTTGCATCAGCCCTGGTGAGAACAGAAACTCTGCAGGTTCCTGGGTCTTTATTAGGAGTTCAGATAATTAGCCTGAGTCAAGAATGACAGTAATTGTTTTTAATCATCAGTTGGTTTATTGTCTCCCTTTCTGAAAGGCTGATGGTCAATAGCTCGATAATTAATCACTGTTGCTTTATCCGTGTGGAAGAAGCTACCATGCTGCACACAATTAATATTTCCTGGGGATTGTTGCTGTAAAGAATTAACTGTAGTTTACGTACACAGCTTTTATAGCTGCAGACTGACTGCTGTGCCTTGCTTGAGAGGCCAGACCGAGCTGTGCACACCAGTGCCTGCAGAGCAGGTCGTGCTGCCAGCCACCCTCCCAACACCTGGCCTGCGGTGCAGGGTGCTGCTCCTGAGCACACACACCAAGGGCACCTGCTGCCCCCCTTCACAGGCTGCTGAAGGAATTCAGAACCCCATCATCTTGCAGTCTAAACAAGCAGCTTTAACCCCAGACAGCTGTTGCATTTGAAGGTGCACTGTGAACACTTCTCTTTTCCCACCTTCATGTTTATAAAATGTGATGTTGCGAGGTTGGGTGTGACTTGAGCTGCATTGGTGGTTCTGGTGTTGTATCCTCAGCTTTGGGTCTTTTTTGTATGTTTTCAAGTTCTTCAGAGGTTGCTTTTGCTGCAGGGCTGAGTGTAACCACACGTGTGTGAATGTGTGTAGCCATCCCTCCTCCAGCTCTGATGGTGTCTGCACATGAGGAGTTGGTCCCTCTGGTTTGGGAAGCTTCCTGGCCTTCCCCATGGTTTGGTGATGCTCTGAGAGCTTGATCCAGGGGACTGAGGCAGGAGAGCCCTTTGCCCGCTCTGCTCTGTCCCAGGCTTTTCCTTCCACTGGGATGGTTTTGGTGTTGGCTTGGCTGCTCACATCCAGACACAGACCCTTGTGGGAGGCACTGACCGCTCATCACCTTCAAGGTTGGGGATGGTCTGTGTGCATGTGAATGGATTACCAGACTTAAAAGCTGCTTTATAATCCTTCTGTATTACAAGCACAGTATTAAATATTAAACCAGCTTTTTTTTTTCTTTTTTTCTTTTTTCTTTTTTTTTTTTTCTGGGATGGCTCTGTGTGCTGGCAGAGAGGATGCTGGTGCTGCTGTGTGGGATGCTCACCAGGGCAGGGGTCTCCACTGCTTCCACAGGCACCACCTCGCAGATGGTGCTGGGCTTTTATCAGCTCTTCCTGGGTTGCAGGAAGGGGCTGAGCTGGAGTACTGGTATGTGATAACTCCTGTAGCCTTATCAGAAGGAAAACAGGCGACCTCAATTTTATCAGCTTCCCCACGATGTTATAGTAGCTCTGGAGAAGGTCCTTTCCGTGCTGACTCAAATGGAGTGTGTGTGTTTCTGAAACGCGGATTTGTTTTTGCCATGCAGGCAAGGAAGTCTGAACTGAGAAATGCTTAAAATGATGCTTCATTCTTAAAAAAAAAAAAAGAAAAAAAAAGGCAAAAGCTTTGTTACCAGAGCAACTGGTACATCTTGTGCTGCTTCATTTCTATGAAACACAGAGCAAGCCCTCAGCCCTCCCTCCCCCCCCAAGAAACCAGCCCCCACACACCTACGCACCAATATGTCACATTAGCTTTGCTGCTTTCTGAATAATGTAAGGGAAAGGTGCTTTTTCAGTCCTAGAGAATGCAGGTTATAAAAGGTGATTAAAAATGTTTCTGTATTGCCTCCCTTTAAATCTCTGTTCCCTTTCCCTCCCTTCTGAGTTTGTGAAGAGGAAGGGCAGGGTGAAGGTCAGGTACAGACAGATGCATCTATGGAGTGACCTTTGTCCAGTCTCCCTTGCATTGCTGGATGCTCTGATTTTGTAAATATTGGTTATTTTCTTTGTCCTGCAAAACAGCACAGTTTTGCAGTACAAAAAAAAACCTGCGTTGTCTTAGGGTTAAAAAAGCTGCCTTGGAAGGTGCCAAGTAAAGTGAGTGGTGCTGCAAAGCATGGGGAATGTGGTGATGGGTCTTGCAGTGCTGTTTGTGTGAGTGCCAGGCATGCATAGGGACAGAGGGAGAGCCCTGTCCTTGGCTTGTGGGCATTAGAAGGTGCCCTGTGCAAGCTGCTTGGCAGATAATAGGAGCAAGCACCATGTCCAGTGCCACGTTCTCCTATCCCAGAGCAATGGCCGGACTGGGAACTCAGATTTGTCTTTAGTCAGATCTTTTGTGAGGACACTGAGAAGTGAGGATGCAGCGTGGGGGAGGTGTTTAGAAAAGAGCCAGCTTTCAGAATTTGGGTTATTGTGTGTGAAAGCATCACTGTTTTGGAAGCGATGGCTTCTTGTCTGCTGAAGCTCCCATTGCTCTGCTCACTGTAGTATCTTACCCAACAATATTTTACAAGGGTGTGGCTGTGGCTAGTAGCTGAGGTGTGGGGGCTCTAAGGCTCGGGGTGGTTACACAAAACATCTGCTGTTAGGTTATATCCCTCTAATGGTAACCCTGGGCTGCAGGGCACAGGTGAGGAGCTTCTTGCTCTCAGCAGAAGCTGGTACCTGCTGGTTTCTTTGCAGTTGTAAAATTGGATATTATATTTAAGAACTAATAGGCTCTTCTAGTGAATTGGAGCCTGGTGCAGTGCACAGGGAGCTGGGGGCCAGGTCCTCACTGCTGTGGACTTCTCCAGTGACCTTTGCTAAGTGCCTTTTCTCCCTTTCCATATTTCCTTTCCCATCCCTGTCCTTTCCTGATACAACCAGAAACAGAGCAGCACTGGGGTGGTCCGGGGGGGTCAGATCTGGGAGCTGCTGGGTGATACCAGCATTGGAAATCCATCTCTGAGGCGATGGGGAGGCTGGGTGCCCCTGCACCAGCATTTTGGAAACAAAATGCTGGGAGCGAGGCTGATTCCCAGAGGAGTAAGTACAGCAGCTGCTACTAGGTCAGCTGAGGAAAACAACCGAGAGAAGCACTGAAAAGTAGGTTTTGGAGCTGGGAGGTGTTTTGTTCCTCCCGGCTCTGAAGGTGCCACTCTCAGCTAGGAAGGCACTTTTTAAAAAGCTTAGAGAAGGGGATGGGAGGAGCAGCAAGCTGTAAGCGTTGGTCCAGGCTGTGGATTTGAAGCATTTGCGAATGCTGTGGTGTTTGTCTTCAGAGATGTTTCTTGCTTGTCATTTTTTTTATGTCACTCCAGATTTTGTTGCAGCTTGACTTGTGGCTGACCCTGAGGATTTGGAGGCAAGCGATGCTTACAGGGAGCCGGCTGGAGCTCTGCAGCTTCTCCTGCTCACTGCTTTGAAGGCTCACTGCAGGGAGAATGGTGTCTCTCTTAAAATCTGCCATTTATTTTTAGGCTTACCTGGGAAACCCTTTACACTAATTACCTAAAGATGGAAAGTGCCAAGGAAACACATCCTGCTTCCAAATGTTGTGGGATTTTTTTTTTCCCCTCTTCTTGCATAAGAATGGCAGATTGGTGTAATTTTTTGGGGTTTTATTTTTTTTTGTTTTTTCGTTTAAGGCTTCAGATTTTTTTGTGTGTCTTAAATTCTCGTGTTGAAATGTGCACAAGGAAGTGTGTGGCTAGAAGCCCAGCTCCATCCTCACATGCTCTTGTCTCCAGCCCATCTCAGCTCATGTGTGGGTGGCTGGGAAGGAGGTCAGTTTGGGCTGCAGACAGTGCTGCAGTTAGCTGGAGAGGGAAGTGGGGGAACCTGAGCCTCTGTTAGCACCAGCTGTGGTGATCAGCCCAGAGAGTCCTGTCAGGTGGCACAGCTACCTCTCCCTGTGCCCTGTCCTTGGGTGTGGAGCATCCCAGCCCATGTGCTTACACAGTCATCTGCCTTGGGCTGGGCTACAGACCTGTGCACTGATGTCCCAGGGATTGCTGCTGTTCTCAGACTTCCCTCCCCAAGGTTTTTTTGCTCTCTGCTGGAGCAGGGCAGTACTCTTAAGGAAGTGTTGATAAGTGCTCCTTTTTCACGTGTTGCCTTGGTTTTCTCAGCAGAGAGGTTGTGATGGGATGCATCCAGGAGACTCAGAAGTGGCCCACAGTTCTGCAAGAGGATGAGAAATTTAAATGCTGGATTGGAGCTGGCAGGCTTTCTCTTGGTGTGAATCTCTGATTTAGTGTGGGGCTGTAGGATCCCCCTGGGTTGTTGAGCCACTTCATTTGTGTGGTTGGGGATTTCATCAAGAGTCACAGCAGGGTCAGCAGGAGGAGCACCCCTGAGAGGAGGGGATGCTGCTTTGCTCCAGTTTCTAATATTTACAGGGATATTGGAGAACCATGGCAGTGAGATTCCAGATGGAACAGCCTTCTGCATGCTTCTTCTGTTTTAACCCACTGCAAAGGTGAACCCGATAATGGATGATACTTGAAATGACCTGGGTGTATGAGGGGACAGAAAGGGACGGTGAGGTCACACAGCCCTTTATGTTCAAAAATGGGAGCCATGGAAAGGAGAGAGCTTAGTAAAGGACAGAATTGGGCGTTAGATGCCTGTAGGTCATTTTACAGAGCTGCCCACAGGCCTGGTCTGGAAGCTGTGCTGGCTTTGTTAGCTCTCCATAGGCACTAAGATGGAGAGGCAGAATCACCGTGGTGTGACGTGCTGCTGTCACTGGGGGAGATGCTGCACCTGGGCTGCAGGGAACAGATGATGGTCCCATCTCATCTCATTTCAGTGGATGTGGCCTTAGCTTGATGGAATTATTTTTTTCCCAGTTAGTGCTGAGTGGGAACATTGTTTCAGTAAGTGGTTTTTAGTAAAAAACCAAACAAATGGTGTTCGTTCCGTACAGTTCTTCTGCTCCCTCAAGAAACAGGGTCAGTGTGAAGAAATGTATTTTATGTTTCCGTACATGGTATCTAGAGCAAATGAGGTCAGGATCATACAGTAAAACAGCTACATTAAAAAATGTTAACTCGTGGATGCCTAATTATTAGTTAAAAGGTGTGATTTGTTCCTCACAGGTTGGTGTTGTGTTTTCCTTGCCATAACTGTTGGTGTGTGAACTTCATCTGGACTAGCAGTCCTGGGGTGTGCAGGGATTCCTGGTGGGGGGTCCAAGTTTGGGATGGGAATCTCTGATCTCTCAGTTCAGCTCCTCCTCCAGAGCCCCTGCTGTAATGGTAAGTAGCAGGAGGGTTGGAAGGGAAAGCTAGGAATTGGTTCCAAGGCCTCTGCTCCCTATGTTAACTTCCCTGCCGATGGTGTCATGACCAGGGCATTGGGCTGGTGGGGCTTTGTGCCTGCATTCAGGTCAGTGTCTTGTGTGACAGTGTTGATTTGCATTTGAAAAGCCCCAAACTTACAGTGGCTGTTGCTGAGGGAAGGTTGAACATGTCAGCCTCAATGGCAGAGGAAACAGAGGTAAGCAGATATGCTGGGAGAGACCAGCATCTCCTCTGCTCTGGTCTCTGGGGCAGCAGAGTGAGATGTGGACAGGGAGCCATTTCATCCCTCCAGCTTAACTCTTCTTGCTTTACATCCCCTTTTGAAAAGATAGGAGGTTTCCACTCCAGCATGTCTTGCAGTTTATGTTTTTAAGCCAGTACGTTCCTTGGTGCTGCAGTTTCTCCCTGAGCAAAACCATTATTTGAGGGTAAGATGCCTCATTCAGTACCTAACCTGAGCATTCAGAAGTCTCCAGCCAACCTCCCCTGTCCCCACCTGGGACACAAAAACCTCTTCAGAGGTTGAAGCTCTCACAGACGATATGAAAGGCTGGAAATGCATCTTTGTTTTCCGGAGGTAGGAATTCAATATAAGCAGTGATCAGGGCTTAGGAAAAACTGCAAATTCCACTGGACTTGCCATTAGTCTCTTGGTTTTGTAGAGCAATTATGGCTGTAGTTGAACCAGTGGAAATGCCTTTGCATTCCTGGGCTTCAGAGATTTTCCCTTTTCTCACTTTAATTCAGCAGGTCCAGGATTGAGGCCAAACCTTTTCTTTTCTACATAACTAATAGAAAGACAGCCAGTTCAGCAGAACTTCTGTAAATAGCCTGTTCCAGATGAATTGTGAATTGTGTATGTGAATGCCAGGGCTAACACAAGGCATAGTTTGCCAAAGAAGATGGAAGTCTTGTGTTAGAGAAACAGGGTTCTGAAACACAATGTCAGATTACATTTTTAGACTCCGCAGAAACATTGTTTGCTGTAGTCATGAAACTGCTCAAATGCAAAAAAGTCTTGATCTGTTGCACTGAAGGACAGCATCCAGTGGGTAAGTCCTGGCCACACGGAAAACACTCAGCATCAGTTGTAAATCCTGCAGCAGTGAGCTGGACCCTCGAACACCTGCTGAGAACTCCTACGGTATTTAATTTTTTTTTTTTTTTAACTGACAAAAGCCAGCATCTGTCGGGATAGTCATGGTGTGGTTTGGAGGTACCCTGTCTTTGGCATCTGAACCGATGTGGGGGCTGGAGGGGTGGTGGGCATCACAGGGAGGTCACTCAGCTGGGCAGTGGTCTAGGGCATGTCTGTCCCCCAGCAGTGATGCTGTCCATGGAGTTCAGCCCCCACAGGAGCAGCTGGATTCAAGGTCTGTACCCGTTCAGCCTTTAAAAGCCACCACGGATGGTGGGTACACTGTTCATTCCTGCTGGCTGCCTTGTAGCTCCTTGGACTGCAGATGGACTGGCACACGTGTGCTGTGCTGGCTTGCTGGATTGTGCAGTCCCAGGAGAGCCAGGTTACTCTTTCTGCTCGAGGAACGGCAGGGGGGAGATTGGTTCTCAAGCCATTTCTGTGTCTTTGACCTGGGCTGACTTGGGCTCTGTGAATCATTGGCATTTGGCTTTGTGCAGAGAAAGCAGAGCACATTGGCTCACCCAGATTAAGCACTACAGCACCACCTCCATCTTCCAGCCTTTTTCTCCCTCATGGCAATCTCGGGGATTTATTTTGGTTTGCGTCTCTTTTACTTGCATCTGCCCATCGTAGCGAAAAACTTGGCATGGCCAAGGAAATTTGGTGCTTTTCCCATGCTGTTCCACAGCAGAGACAGGGCTGCAGAGCGGTGCCAGCAGCTGCAGAGGGCCCCTAGCAGGGGATTAGCCCAAGGGCTCACAAGAGAGCAGAATTCTGGGCTACGCCATGTGTCTAAGATGACTCTTCTTCCTCCAGATCTGCCCACTTTCTTCCAGAAAGAGCCCTAAACCTGTGATACGGTGCCTGGAGTTGTGTTTAGTGAGGATTCTGGCTGTCACCAGTGGATTGATCACAGTGGGGGTAGTGTGTGAGCCCTCCCTCGGCTGGCCGAGCCCCTGGCAGTGGGATGTGCCTGCCAGTGAGGGTGCAAAAAGCCCCAACCAGCTGTGAGGGCATCCCCACATCCCTTGGGAGGGGATGCAGCTCCTGGCGTAGCCACAACAGTGGCTGTGTATGCGCCTTTGTCACTGTTAATTACTGCTTTCAGCACTATTCCAGTGCTAGGGGAATGTTCTTTGGGCTCGGGCAGCCCACAGCTGAGTTGGCATGGGGAGGAATCCAGTGATAGGGAAGAGCAAATGCTCTTGAAAGCTCCAGCAGACGCTCCCAGTATTGGGTTTTCTTCTTGCCTCAGTGGTGACTGTCTACAACCTGTTTGGGAAGGCACTTGAGAAGAAATAAGGTAATTACATAATTTAATAACAGATGTGAGAGTGCCATTCTGAGCACACCAGCAGTGTGGAGGAGCTGGGGCTGTGGAACGTGACTTGTCTTGCACGGGAGAGATTAATCACGGCGGCTCCTGGGAGACAGGTCTGCTAGAGAGGTGCTTGTGTTGGATGCACTGTTCATATTGCTCAAATTAGGCTGGGTACAAGAACTAATAAAAACAGGAGAAGAGAATTCCAGCAGAAGGGATCAATAACTTGAAAGCGTTTTAATTCAAAACTAGAAAAATGAGAGCAGTTATGGGCAAGGAGAGTATGTTAATAAAGGAAAATGAGTATTTGTTACTGCTGGTGTGAAATGAGATAATTTAAGAGATGTTCTAAGTGCCTTTTGTCACAGTTAATGCCTTTTGTTAGGTTTCCAAGCAAAATGGAGCCTGAGACTTTCAATTTCAGGGTTCTCAGATGATCAAAATACCGTGGGGCAGCCTGATCATCTCATGCTTTACTGGAATGAGGTCATCAATAACTTTTGCCTGGGTGTGATTTACACAGTTGTCAGTGTCTGAATTGCCATAATATGTCTCTGCCTGGGAAAAATGCTGCATTTGGAGGGGGAAAAAAACCAACAAAGCAGAAGCTCTCTGGGTAGTTGGTTCACTGCTAATAATGGATACAAAAAAGTGATTACTTGTGATCCATTCAAATAGAAAGGCTCAGCCTCTAAAGCTGGAGGCATGGAAGCTGTTACAAGGTCAAGCAGTGTCCTTTAAGGAAAAATAGGTGGCAGATACTGTCAGTGGCAGATAACACATCTGCAGCATCATGAAAAGTACATCTGAAATTAAGATTAAAGGTGCTTTGCACTCATATGGAGAGGGGGAAAAGACAAGATAGAGATGAAATCAGAAAAAAGAGGATTAGCTTTTGGTGGGTGACAAGCAATAATTCTGGCCAGGGAGAGATTTAAGCAGCAAAGTGCTCAGTAACCCGGGGAATTATCAAAGCTTTCTGCAGCTGCTTCCAACTGATGGTCTTCAAGAGCCGAAATTCTTTGTGTTTGAACCTTTCTCTCACCCCAAGCCTGTGTGTCTACGTGCACATGCAAAATCTCCTGTGCAGCCCCATATGTCAAGCTGGGAATGCAAAAACCAGAGGCCCTGGTCATCCTCACTTGCAGGAGTCTGCTTTAATTTTAGATGCTTTAGTTTATGCTGGGGCAAGAGGGGACCTGACCTGCAGCTATGCTGGTAGACCTCGTTCTTTCCTTGACTTACGCTGCAGGTCAGGGCACCAAGAGCTTCTAAAAATGGAGTCACTGTATCAGATGTTTTCAAGTCTTTGCTGTCATAAATAGGGCTGGGGAGCTTTGCTGAAGGTCCTGCAGGAGAAACTGGATCTCTTGACTGATGGGTATGAGGTAAAATTAGCTTCTTTTAGGTGTTGAGGAGAATGGCACTAAGTTTTGTCAGTCCCACGATGCTGAGAAACCCTTGCTTGTGGAGTTGGGTTTTGGCTGTAACCTCTTCTAGGTGTAGAAGGGCTTTGACCCTTAATAACTATGGTATGGCAGGTGGGAAATTTGGATTTATGTTTCCAACTTAAAGTGATGCCAAAGGAAAATACCTTCCCTGAAGCAGAAGGAGAAAGATCCAAGGTATCCATATCAAATCTGCTTCTCCTGCACCTTGGGAAAACACCACAGCCAACCGAAACCTTTGGGTTTCTCATTCAAACTGGACCCCTTGGTGCAGATCTTGTTTTTGCAGAAACTTAAAAGTGTTTAGGTTTATTCTATAGTGGAAAAAAGAGTGTGTTTGCAAATCTCAAGGTACTGGGGGAACATTGTTGGTTTCCTGGTGGTGATCAGTGGTGCCCACTGGTCTGCAGTTCTGCTTGCTTCCTCGGTGGCAAAATGCTCACTGACATCAAAATTATCAGGTCCATAAATACCCAGGCATCTGGGAGGCCTTCCTGGTGTCTGGTCTGTAGCTGACCTTTCATTTTGCTGGCAGAAAGTGAAGATTAGCCTTGAGATCAGCAGACTACAGTGAAGATGGTACATCCATGCTGTAGAATAAAAATAGAAACAGAAACTGGAAAGGGGAAATATCATATCTGTTAAAGATCATCTGTGTGCTATTAATGTACCAGTGACCAGGCCTCTCCCTGAGCTCGTGAAAGCTTTACCTGCTTAAAAAAGTTGTGTCTGAACTACAACAACCTCCCAAGTTTTTGTCCTTGTACATATGTGGACCTTGCCTTGTCCATTTTCTCATGTGTCCAAACTGGTCTTATCAAAGGAGCATAGTGTTTAATCCAAGGCAAGCCTCAGAAGAGTAAACTACTTTGGTTTTCGTAGTCTGGTACAAAATTCTTTCTGCATTTCTTGGCACTTAGTTATTAATGAGGCATTTGTTCCATTTGCTTAAAAACCTCCCAGCAGCCAGCACGTGTATGCTATGCAAATTATTTGTGGCTTGGTTAAATACTGTTTTACTAGGAAGAGGAGGAACTGAAATTAGTAGAGGAAAAATAAGTAATATTAACCCTCTGTAGGCTGTTCCCTTGTTAATTATTTTGGTGATTTGGCTCTTGAACTGAGTGTGCCACTGTTGTAAATGGCAATTTGGGACCTGGGCTTGAATAGTCACATACCCCTGAGTGCTTATTTTGTGTGGCAGTGGTCAAAAAAACTGCCAGCATCCTAATTAACACACTTTTTCAATGGACAATATTAATATTCGTACTACTATACTGTAAAATGAGTAATTTGAATAGACAGAACGCCTTGCACTCTCTTGATCTCTTGTGGATTAACCTACAAAAGGCCACTGGCACTCATCCTTTCAGGCCTTAATGGGTACAAAGGCTTCTAATAAAACTGTTTGGACCAGAGGTACCTAGAAATGTGTAGCAAATGTAGTGCATGTGGTAGGGATGGTGATAATTTCTTAGAGTGGTGAAGGAAAATGTGAAGGGAAATGGTTGTAATAGATGAGCACCTCCAAATGATGGAGGAGTGAGGCAGCTCTCGGGGGTGACTGGCCCCACAACATCCATCTAAATGATGTCAGCCTGGCAGCAGTGATGCAGGAGTCCCTCAGCTGAGCTGGTGCTTAGAGGAAAACAATACTGAGGGGGAGAAAGCAGATATATGTCTGACTGGAAAACAAAAGACTCGCAAGGCTGGTTTGTTTTATTGATGGCCCACCATTAGAGGCTACCACAAGATCTACTGCTGAGTGTAGCAAAAGGAACGGAAGTGCAGAGAAAGCTGTGAAAGAAAAGGAAAGCAGAGGAAAGGAAAAGAAAGGAGAGGTGCCACTGAAGCAGGAAACACTGGATTTAGCAAAAAGGTGTGAGGATTGTTTGGGTAAGCCCAAGTCATTTGCTGAAGGATCCAGGTTACTCCATTCACCTGAGATATGTGCCCTGTATGTGCACAAGCAAGCCATCCTATAGCAGACACCCTCTGCCTCTCCCAAGGTCTGACTGACCTTGAGTCCTCAAAGGAAAACTGGCTTTGGGGTCAGTATTGAGGGAAAGTTGCTGCTGAAAAAAACAGACAAGTCTCAGCACATCTTCAGTTCAGCACTCAGTGCAGAGAAGGCTGTCAGCTGGGGGAATGAGCTTTGCAGTTGCTCCATCCTCTAAAGAGCCCTTGCTGGTGCAAAGAGTGCAAAGGAAGGAGGTCTTTTTGGTAGCTGCAGATTTGGCTGTGGTCCCTGCAACCTTGGGATCCTGCAGACGAGCTGGTCTGTCTTTCAACAGCAGAGGAGAAAACCTGTGTGAGTGCAGAATTGATGACAACAAATTTGACTGGCTCAGTGTAGGAACAAGATCACTTTTAGAAACATCAGGGGAGACTTTGAAGAATGGATAAAAGGCAGCTGAGTGAGAGGGCAGCTGTGGACACAGATTACCTGGACCCAGGATAGTTTTTGGTGGCGTCACACACAATCTGTGCATTCCCAGGCCTGGCACTGGTCGTGGTCTCTTATGGAGGATGCAGACACACCTTAGATCTCAACAGGCAGAAGGCATCTGTGAGGAACAGCGTTTTTCTGCAGAGGAAGGTGACTCTGGAGTGCTGCAGTGTTTACTGTTTAAACTGATTTAGTTCACTTTGTGTATGGGTAGCTTTGGCTTCTGAATGAAAACTTAGCCCTGGAAACTGTAGCTGCTCAGTCAGAGCATCAAACCCCTTTCTGCAGAGCCTGGCCTGACTCTGTTCTGCTGGTGGCATCTTTGTGTCTGTCTGTAGAAACTGCTGGAATGGGGCAAACCACTTTTCCTGAAGGTAACTCAGCAGCCCCTCTGCTGGGAGCCAAGATGGGGAGTCAAGACTGAATTACCCAGCTGACTTTAGGTGCTGCCTTCTGTCTGGGGGTAGGACCTAAAACATTTGTGCGTGCCTGCCCCGGCTGCATCTCTTGTCTGGTCAAAGGTGGGTGGCATCTCCTCTTCTCAAACAGCTTCGAATACCTCTTTCTGTGGTGTGTTCAGGATGAACTCTTACCTTTGGTACCACTTGTGGGCTCTTCCCATAACCTGGGATTTGGTGGATCCCATGCAAACCCTGAACATGGATGATTTACTCTCCGTGGCACTTCAAACCCCAGCACGTTTGTGCGTCCAGCCAACACCAGTGGCCATGTTAGCAATCACTTGGTGCATCATGTTCCAGCTGGAGCACATCCCCATCTTCATTAGATCATCATCCTGAGAAGTGGACTCATAGCCCAAAGATCTGCACTGAGCTCTGGTACCTGGAGAGCAGCTCTGTGGGTCTGTTCCCATCACCTTCTGGGTAGACACATTCCCACAGGTACCAGCAGGTCTGCCACTTAATTTTCCTGGCTCTTTTAACTCAGTTTAATATTACTTGTTCTATATCTTACTTTATTTTTTATGGTGAAAGGAGACAAGAAGTATGTTTTCAGGCTATTCTAGAGATTACTCGAGTCTCTAAACAAAGGACCCACTGGAAAGTTTGGTGACATCCCATTAGCAGGGAACTCATGGAAAAACTGGAGGCTTTTAGAGTCCGGGTGAGTGTTGCGAATTAAACACTGAAAGGCTGTTTGTTATTGCAATGTTACGTGAACTAGCAAACCTACAAGGAGTTTCTGATTATAAAATAAAAGTCCACATCCCAGATGCTTCTCCACAGTGGGCGTGGGGGCTGGCTGGGGCTGGCAGGCTCCCCATCAGCCCCAACTTTTGCCTTCCATGGCTCCCTCCCTTGAGCAGAAGATACTTTGGCGAGCCGTGAAACATCCAGTGAGGCAAAAAAACCCAAAACAATAAACCCAAAGCGAGGAGAGAGGAATGATAATACATCTAATACTCCAGCCAGCTGGGAGGGGAGGGAAGCTGGGCCGAGTGGTGCAGAGCTGTGACTCACAGGCAGCTCCTCTCCCGTGCCGAGCGAGCGCAATCCTGCAGCATCTCTGCTGACAGCCTTGGCAGCTCCCCGGCCACAGGGCTGCCCTGCTTCCCACATCCCTCATGGCCCTCCGCTCCCAGCACGGGCACCGAGGACGCTGCCCGGGCCAGCCCACGGCTCTGCCCTGTGCCCCAGTGAGATCGAGGAATGGGAGTTGTGTGTCTGGAGCGAGGTGCCCGCTGCTGGGTCGCGCTGCTGGGCACCCTCCCGCTGGGCACATGCTCGGCTCAGCTGAGCTCCCTCGCTGCTGCTTCCATCTGCCCATGGCTTTGCTGCCAGAGTTCATAGAAGTACCGAAATCCATTTTCCTGCCCACACTTGCTTGTCCTTAGGTGTCCTCTTTTTGTAGAGCTGTTTCGTTTTAATTGATTTTTTTTTTTTTTTAACTTTTGGGAAGAAGCTTCAGAGAAAGCCTTAAAATAGAGAAATCATGTAAGTTTAAATATTTTTGTGGAAAGCTGGGAAAATATCCTGCAGCCTGCTCTGTGACCTTTCCGTGTCTCCTAGGAGGCTGAGATCAACTTATTTTTGAATAATCCCCCATTTGCATTGAAAATATGGAAAAAATCATTTGTATAGCTGCATGTTTTGTTTCAAGGTGAGCAGAGGTAAGTCTCAAACGTACTGACTGGTGGCAAGCCAGGAGGGTGTGTCCACCAAGGCACTGGGCATGATTTTTTATTTTTATTTTTATTTAATCTCATGAGAAGGCTACAGTTAGCCAGGCCAGGCTTAAGGTCAGACTCAGCTCCGCCTAAAAGCTCTCATGGCATTTTATTCAGTTGAGCTTTAGAGGGTTTATTGCTTCATTTTTTAGCCTCAAGCCAGAAATTGTTTTCCCCCTTTTTGCAGGAAGGACATTTTCTCACAGATCCTTTGCTTGCTGATGACGGAAGGAAATTCTTCTGAGCCAAAATATTCAAATGATGGTTTCCTTCTAGAAAAAAAAAAAAGAAGAAAAAAAACCAACCAAAAAACCCCTTTTTCCTTTTTTTTTTTCCTCTTCACTGTAAAATGTGTGTAAAACACAATACCTGTCTGAGGAATGTGCCACATTTTTAAGCTTGGGTTCCCATTGTGGGGTTTTGCTTTGTTTTTAACACATCTTTGCAGCATGAGCTGCTGCTGCTCCAGCTAGCTCTGCTCACTCATGGAGACATTTAATGAGAGGTCTTCCAAGGCTCCCCTTTCTTAGCCCCATGCCTGTTCCTGCCCTGGCCCGAGGTGAAGCGTGGCTGCTCCTGGAGGAGCACGGAGTGCCCTTTGTGGGAGCAGCTCGTGTGGCAGTGGCTGCTGAGGTGACAGTGCCCTCCATTCCAGCTGGAGCAAAGCTGTCAGCCAGCAGCCCGAGAGGAGCACAGAAATGAACTCTTTATTTTCTAATTACTGTTATTTTGGCAGATCGTTCTGAAGGGTCTGTAACTGATCTCTGCTGCGGTGACTTTGTCAAGGGGTGGCTCACTGCAACCTCGCCTGCAGAGCTGTGTTGTCCTGGTACGGCAGTCTCAGCCTTTGTCAAAACACTGCTTCTTGCTAATTTTCTGTAATGTTGGAGGTACTTCAAGCTGGGACTGAGCAGGAAGTGAAAACTGCAGTGGAGGGATCTGTATGTTCATCCATCCTTCCTTGCCCTCCAGGATCCCTGGCAGTGCCGGTGATAGAGATGCTGTTCTGAAATAGCCACCCTGATGTCCAGGTTAGCCAGGGAGATGGCAAAACACACATTGTTTTGAACAGAATGAGCTATCTGCTTACAAAGCAAATTATTTCTCTTGGTTAGCTTGAGTTCCTCACAGCTTTGCAAATTCTGGGCTGTGTAGAGGTGAGGCACCCAGCTTGCTTGGTGTTACAGTGAGGAGAGGAGATCACCTCTGTGGTTATTTAAGGGTAAATCAATCAACGCTCAATCTCATCCATATTTGCTCCTAATATGTTTATTTATGTGCTCAGCCCAAGCATATGAACAGCCCTTTTAGAATCAGGGGTGAGAAAATGCTGCAATCAAAATGGAAAACTATTTTCTGCTGTATTTTACCTTAAATCCAGTCGCAGTTATTGCTCCATGACTAGTTGGGTGTGATGAAGAGCTAGGAGCCAGCAGATTATTTAAAATTAATTTTTTTTTTTTCTGAGGAGATCAGAGCGGGGAAAAAAGCTTTCAGGAGTCTTACACCAACATGTAAGAGGGTGGAAGGGAGTGCTCTGGGGAAGCCCCGGGGGTTTGCTGCTGCCAGGGTGGTGGCACAGGGGTCCCAGCCCTGCACCTTGGGGTCACATCCTGGCCTGTCAGAGGGAGCAGTCACTGTTCCTTGGTAGGGACAGAGGGATGCACGGTGGCAGGACCCCTCATGGCAGGCAGCTGAGTCATGACTGCAGCAAGGGGATGATGCTTGGGGAGCAGGGACCATCACCATGGTGCCCCCCAGAACATCTCCGCCTGCCCTGTGGAGCTGCAGAGGGGACCCAGCAGCTCTTCAAGCACAGTGGAAGAGGCATCACCTCCAGCAATTAAGTTTTTTTTCATTCCCATAATCTTTCAGTTCCAAAGCAGCATTTACATTCATATTCATTTTTTCCCTGGCTGCTGCTGCATTTGTGCCGGGGGAACCTTTTTGGCGAATGCCTCTGACAGAAATGTGTTTTCTTATCCCTTGAAGCTGAAAGCCATAAAGAAAAGAGTGAGTTTAATGAACAGACCTTGCCGAATCACCACCTTGAAGCTCTGGCTGCTCATGTGAATCAAAACTGGTTGAAAGTAGGTCATATAGTAAAAATGAATTAGGCTTACTTCACATTTTATTGACTCTGCCCGTTTTTCATTCATAGGGGTTTATAGTTTGCAATGTATCTTGTCTTTTTAATGCTAGGCTGAGGTAAAAGGGGAGAGTACTGTTCTCTATTCCCTCCTTTTTGCCTTGCATGTTTCTGGTGGTTGATTATATCATGGCTGGACTTTCTCTTTCCTGTTTATTTATTCATTTTTTTTCTCCTGCTCTCAAGAATTGCTTAAGTGATGGACTAAACTCCCATAGTATGTTCACAAGTAGGAATTCAGCCTAGTCCCAAAAGTTTCTGTGACACGTAAATTAGTTTTAAAGCTTCTGAGAAGGGTTGAAGTGATGAGGTGGTGCCAGTCTGCAGGCAGAGGGGTTACAACACTGGCATGTCCTCCTTGGGGCTGGGCTGGGCAGCAGGATGGCACTCTGTGTGTTAGCACACACAGTGCAGGGGTCAGTCCTCTGCTTCCAGCTTCCGCCCCATGAGAAATCCTGGATTTTGGGGTGGTTGGAACTACCTTACAGTCTGACAGATTGCAGTGTGGCTCAGCTGCATCTTGGGCAGCTTATTCAGATCAAACTTTTAATTTTGGTGTAAATCCTTAAAGCATGAGTGGTTCCACTGCTCGTCCATCAATCCCTGCTCATGATTAATTACTCTCACTCATAAATGATATTCTTTATTTCCCATTAGTCTGTCTGTTTTCAGTTTGGAGTCATTTGGTCTTTGTCTGCTGTTTTCTGCCTCTGTCTGGAATTGTGATTTCTGCTGAAATTTCTGCTGGAATTAAACAATCTGATCTCAGCTTTAACAAGAAGCTGGGAGAAAGAGGATGGAGGGAAGACACAAACACTGCAGTGGTGGGATCCCTGACTCTGTGCATTTAAAAGACATTTGTTTTGTGTTTAGGATTTCTGTTGTGGCTGATGACAAAACAGGGAATGAGGGCAGCTTCTGTAATGATGGATGATTTTTTCCTGCCTTCCTGTCTCTGTTGCCTACTCTAGATGGCACATACTTAAAAAAGGTGAAAAATCCCTACTGATAAATCAGGAATTGCTTTGCAACCTTTTCTCTGCAGTTATACCTAACTGCTTTGGTCTTAGCTGAAGACCTTTATCCAATGACAGAATATAAATCTTCTCTACCTGTGGTTTCATAACGTAAAGAAATAAAGCCAGAAACTGTCTGGGTAGGAAGAGAAAGTCCCTACTGGTAATCCTGTACCAGCTGACTGGGGAGGGCACAGCAGTTAGTACAAGTAGCCTCTGTCCTTATAATTACTGTTGGACAATCCACACATTACCTAAAATCCCAGTTTGAAAAAATTAAACTATTTAATCTTGTATAATACAATGTGAGACATAGATGAAGGCCTGTAAGTAAGCCACTATTCTACTCCAGAAAAGACCTTCATTGACTATTATGTGAACAATAAATCTTCCATTTTCTGTTAAGAAACAGTAATTACAGAATCTTCAGCTGCGATGGGTATCTCCTGCTCACAATAAAAGTCTGTCCTTCAGCACATCATCAGCATCTTGGTGATGGATGCTGTGGACTACACTGTAAAGATAATATAAAATACTGTCTGTAGTATGTGCTGGCAGCCCTTTTTTAAGCCTCACGAGTACGGATTGGGAAGGTGCTCTGTGTATCCAGGAACACGTCTTGTTTGTCACACTTTCTGCTTTAAACAGTTCCAAGATATTTTTTCTGTCTGGCTCTCGGTTGCTAGCAAGGAGCTCCAGGGAGATAAGCTCTGCTCTTTGGTAGGCAAGAAACTACCTCAGCAGATGTGGCAGAGAGAGATGACCTCTCACTGTTTCACCAGCAAAATCGAAGTGGAAAACTGAGTGGATCAATGAGAGCCATAATCCAGTTTCCCAGCGTGGAACTGGGTCACAGGAGGCGCGGGCGTGTCGGGGGCTGAGCTGCTGCCTGTGACCAGGAACCTGCCGCTGGGTGCAGCTCCAGTGCTGACACCCCAAGGTCACACCCGACTGCTGTTCCCCTTCGGTCTGATGGGCACTGGCTGCCCTACAATGGGTATTGTACAGGAAGCAGGTGAGGAGGTCAAACAGGAATTATTTTCTGTATACATGATGGTTACGCTGATGTGGGCGCTGCCGGAAGGCAAACGTGGAGTCTCTCAGGATCTGCTGCCCAAGCTGTCCCTGGAAGGAGGTTCTGCTGCACCTTGGTTACAGAGGATCTTGACTCCAAGACCTCGTGGACCCAGTAGGACCATGCAGCTCCTGATTAAAACTGTTGTGATGAGCTGCTCTTAGGCAGAAATGGAAGAATAATTGTGATGAGGTCAGCATGAGAAAGGAAGTGTTGTCAAAACCTTGTAAAGTGCGTGTTTTAAAAATACACTCCTCAGCACTAGTTTGGCCACCAGGGTTCAGCTCTGCTTCCAGGCTGTCCACAGCCGCTGAGGGCTCTCTGGCTTTAAAGCTGGATTCCATTTTTTTGGTGTTGAGGAAGACTGGAGGATGAAGGGCTGGAGCTAAATGGACTCCGAGCTATTTTTAATTTTCAGACTATTTCTTGAGAAAATATTTCTTAAAAAAGGGTTCCAATCTTTTAAAATGACAGTACATCTAAATTTGCGTAGTTTTATTCATTTATTTTTTCATGGCCTAATGTTTTATAATCCCGCCGGGGTTGTGTACAGCAGAGACTTGGCCTCTGTTTTGGAAAATGCTCAGGTAGATGTGATCTTCCAGGAGTGTCATTACAGAGCCTCTTTGATTCCCCTAGAATTAAGAGTGAATCAGGGTGAGGGTGTCAGGTAGTTGCCTGCTTTGGCTGTTACATTGCAGCACAGACTTTTTCCATGCTCGAGGTTCACATGCTCAAGACTTGAAACCACCTCGATAAACACAGGAGATATGAAAGTGCCTCCATCAGTGCTGCTGGGGGCCTTGGCCAAATCCTCACTGGGGTTCTTTTAAAATGACTGCAATTAGGCAAGCAAGTGCTGTGCTTTGACGCTCAATCTTCTGTCTTCTCTTCCCTCTCCCAATATGTGCATCAGGCATGCGAGGAACACAGTAATGGTTCGAAGAAAGCATTAAATAGACAAATAACCAACTTTTGTCTTTAGTAGCTGCATTTCTTTTTCCCCCTTCCCTCCTGTAATGTGTTGTTTCTCTGTTCTTTTTTTTTTTTTTTCCCATTTCTTCATTTATTTATATCTTTCCCCCACTGAAATTGCCCTAGTTACAGCTGTCACATCCTCTCTTTGCAGTGGTCTGATTTGGCAGCCCTGTTCCCTCGTAAAACTTACAGACAAATGACGGCGTTTAACTCGCAGCATCCTCTGGTTGCTCTGCACTGTCACAACAAGATTAGAGCAATTCACCTAAAAGTAGAAAACCCAGCTGTCTTTTAGGAAGAAAGTCTATTCCTTCATTCCTTCACAGGATGTGAAGATGGAGCAGTTTATCATGGAAAGCTGCAGGCCCTGTGGTTGCGTGTTCGTGTTTAGGCCACATTAAGTGTCTGCTGCATCCTGCTCTATTAATGGTGGTTTCATGGTGTTTGTCCATCCTCCGCTTGTTTTCTGGAGTTGGAGTCAGCTGGGCACCATTTCACTGCTGCTGGTTTATATCCCAGGCTGAGCTGTTCCCCAGAAATGAGCAGAAATAACTCGCTGAGATGACTGCCTAAATAATTTACTCTTGGAGGAGCATTCTTTGTGCACTCTCTGAAGCAGTGATGAGGAAGGAAGTAGGATGCTTCTCCTGCACAGCAGCACGTTAAAAACATCTCCACTTTTTCAATGACATGAACAGATTTTGCAGGCCATCTTAATGTTCTGCTGCCTCCTGTCCAGTGACTGATGTGATCCATTTCAGATTATACAGTATTTTTCTTCCTGTCAGGAGCAAAAATTGGCCTTGCCTTGTGGCTGGTGACAGAGGAGCTCCTGGCATTTCCTGAGATGACTCATCTCTCGCCATGTTGATACGTTTAGAATGACTTTGAACTCTGTGGTGCTGTGGTAATTAATTTGGCATCTCCCTGAAAGGGCTTTCAGTAGTGACTGCTTGTGACTTTTCTTGTTTGTGTAAATCACTGAGCTGTGGTGATGAGAAATTCTGTGGAAAGGGGAACTTTTTTGGGTATCCATGCTGCGGGATTAGTCAAATAACGCCCAGTGGGCTACAGCCTGAAAAGGATAAGATGTAAGATGAAAGGTCAGAGCACAGGACTAGGATTGAAGAGCTGAATGTTTCTGCTGTGTGACGTGGTTTTGGTATGATCAGGCTGTCGACCTTTCTGTGCCTCCCTTGGCTCATCAGTACCATCAGCCCAAGGGGGACATTCCTCACTTTGTTCAGTTCTTGGGTGACTGGTGCCAAAACCACATTTCCTAGCCAGTCCTTCTGACTCCCTAGGGAATGCTGAGTGGGTTTGTCAGCCTTGTGAAGCTCTGAGGGGGTCCTTGGTGTAGCCTGTGGTGTGAGAGAGGGGTCATGCAGGACCCAGCTCCTCAGCTGCAGGAGGGCTCCTCTGGCATGGATCTCTGCAGGCAGATGTGCCTGTGGCTGAGGAGGAGCTGCACAGCCTCCATGGGGCTGTGACCACTCTGAGTGCTGGCACTGGCTTTGCATTCCTCTAGCACTGGGCGAGATCGCGTCCCTCATGGACAGGATTCAGTCCTGAACCTGTTTTTGGCAATGCGTGGAAGGGTTGGGGCTGGCGAGGGTACTGTTCCTGTGAGGTACCTGAGGCTGCTCTTGCTTCCATGAATGTATGCCATGTGCCCCACCATGGGAGCAGGTTTTTAAATCTGGAAAGCATGGTAGTTTGTTGTTTGGAAATACACCTGGTCACAGGAGCAGCCTTGTGCTCCTAAATGAACCGTCCCATAAAGGAAAGGGTGGGTTGCTATGATAAAACACCGTGATCTGATACAGATGTTGCACTTATTACAATAACTATTACCCTGTTAGGGAGCACACTGCTCAGTAACACTGTGGCCCCACAGGGAGGGCACGGGAGAGGATGCGCAGGTGGGAGATGAATTTAGCTGGAGGTGATCCAAGAAGCGCCCTTTAAAATATACTGGTATGGATAGAAAAACTTCCTGCTGGTTTTAAGAGAAGTGGAACAAGTAGGGTCAGAGATCTCCCTGTGTCCTCCAGTTTGTGTCCCCAGGACAGATCCTGCTCAGTCCATACCTCTCTGTATCACTGGCTTCTTCCTAAAAGAAAATGAGAGTCCTTTTTCAGAGTGGCTTTGAAGGGTTCTGGGTTTTTTGACCAAATACCTGGGGCCTAGCTGTAATCTTCACAGAATGACTTTTGTACGGTTTGATATGAATCCTGGCTGTGCCACTATGAAAAAGCTGAGATTTTTACAAAGGCTGTTGCACATGGAAATAATGTAAAAATTTTATTTGTTGTCAATACGTGAAAGCCCGTGCTGAAGATGAAAACTCATCTTACAAACTGCTCTCTAAATTATACCCATGTGGTGTTTGGAACGTTCTGCTCAGCCCTTTTAATTAAAGACTAAACTCTATGAGACAATTGCTTTGCATCCCTCCCCTCATTCCCCTTTGCTTTTTTGGCTGTTTCCTTAAAACATATTCCCTCTGTTGGGAGGAATGACTGAATTCTGTTGCTCCTTCATCTCCCAAATGTCCAAAGGTATGTTACTTTCTGGAAGGAGTATATGCAGTGGAATGGGCTTGCTGTAGGAACAGCAGGATTTATGGTCCCTTTTTCCCAGTGAGCAGCAAAGCCCAGTGGGTACCATACTCTGACCCCAACCTGTGGGCAAGTTGCCATGGCCAGATAATGTATAACCCATGTTACATACCCTGCTCTTTTGCTTTTACTGGCAAAGTGGTTCCTTTTGGTCCATGGAGAACTGATGGTCCCCTCAGGGACAACCATCACAGCACTTTAGTGCCCTGTTGTGCCAGAAACCTCTTTGTAAGCATCATTTTTTGTGATTTTTTTTCGCCTTCTCATGTGTGACTGTGGGGTTGATAGTGGTGTTGTATGTCCTGGTGCTTCTGCAAGTGCTGTCAGTGCTAGGAAAGCAGTCAGAGGCTTTGATGTGTCAGGTCAGCTGAGCTCAGCATAGCGTGAGGGTTCAATTGTGCCACCTAAATAAACAGCATTTTACCCAGTCAGCTCTGCTTTTCCTGCCTGCTTTGTGGGCAGCCAGAGCTGGGGTCTCAGAACAGAAAGGCAGCAGTGATGTGATGAGATAGATGAGTGAGGGACTTCTCTGATAGACAGGTGACCATCACAGAAGGGCCTGGCGGTGGACACTGCATATTGCTGGTGCCCGTTGCCTGTGCAAGGAGCAAAGCTCTTTCTGTGGTCTCTTCATCTCTTAATATCTATTTTCTTCTTGATACCTTCTAAATAAACGGCATCAGTCCTTGGATTAAAGTTCAGGTAAGAATGTCGTGTAACATTGACACCATTTTCTCTTGTGAGCGCTGTGCTCATGAAATGGCTTAGGAGTCAGGTAGCAAACGACTGTAATGAAAAAATTGCTCTCATGAACCACTGTGTTCTCTCACCCTGTTATAGGAGAATCCCAGAGTGTGTGCAGTGGTGTATTTGCAAGAAATAGATGGGCAGAGGGAGTGTAAGTGGGACGGATGCTCTTATATCACACAGAAGGAGAGAGCAATCTCATTCTTGCTGTTAAGAGGAGCAGAAAGCACCTATATCACAGCAGCAAATTGAAAAGTCGTGGGTAGAAGATTAGGTTTACTAGCTGTAGAATGCCTCCTGGAATTCAGATAGAGCTGTGCCATTAATAGAGCATTAAAATTTGATAGCTCTTGGCTTTGTTGGAAGGCTGAATTTACAGCTAGTTACTGGGGCGTGCTGTCGACCTGGAGGAGGTGGTGGAGGGTCACCATGGAGCATCCACCAGCATTTCTGTGCTGCGGCCTTGCTCCCTCCTGTGGGTCAGCTCCAGCACCTGGGTGATCACGATCTGTGGTGGCCCAAGCCTTGGACAGGGCTTGGACCAGATGAGGTCACTTCCAACCCATACTCTTGCACATTCAGAAAAGTCAGGGTGCTGTTTTTGTCTGTGGAGTCAGCAGGTGTGAGGAACTGGCTGAGCTGGGCAAGTCTTGGTTTAGCTCTGCTCCTTTCTGACTGTCTGTCCCCACATGGGAAGTGGGTGACCAGGGGACATCCCCACCAGCAGGCCAGATTAATGTCTGAGTTCTGCACCATCAGTACCAGGATGTGGAGCACATTCCGTTTGCCTGTGGGCAGTGGCTAATCAGGGGGAAGCCAAGGGAACATCACACTGAGCCCCGTGACCTTTTTCTGGCAGCACTGACCAGACACCATTTCTGGTTCAAGGCATTGGTGTTTCCCAGGCAGGGCTGGAGGTGGGAGCAGCAGGGCTGGCCGGGCACTCTACATGCCTGAGCACAGCACACATCATCCATCCCCACTGCTCGCTTCAGAAGGTTTATTATTTTTAGACGAAGCAGGAGATGGGAATGTGCTGAGCTGGCTCATAAGACCTGCCAAAAAAAGAACATCTTTCAGGACTCACTCTAACTTCCATCCCTGTGTCGACAGAAGAGCAATCTACCTGGAATTGATAAGTGGTATTGCTTAGAGTCAGTAAGACTTTCGTAACACCTCCATAAGGTATGAAATCTATTGCACCACGGTTGAAGGAAATCTGTCAGGATAAACATTAGGCTTTAAAAATAAAGCAGGTGTTTTGCACCCAGAGAAAATTAAGTACTAGATTTTTAATACTAGTGCTGAGAAAGACCAAGGTACTTTGTGGGATAAATCGTGGCAGCCCTGTTTGCACCAGGGCTGTTGGTGCTCATGGCACGCTGTCAGGCACACATCCCTCTGGATGAGAAAAACAGAGTCCTGGTGCAAGGACAGTCAGAGCTGCTGGCTGTAACATTCATGGGGTTAGGAATTTTTTCATCTGTACTTCCCCGGTTTCATGAGTTTGTAAGTGATCCTCTTCAGCTTTCCGAGGGCCTGCGATGTTCTGAAGTGGTCCCAGGTCCTGCTGGGCAGTGTGATCGCCTGCAGGCCACGCTGGCTGTGGGTGTTTGCCCCTGTCCCACCGTGTGCCCCAGCCCAGCAGCAACTGCAGAGCAGTTTGTGTGACAGGAGGAATGTGAGGCCTCCCGCGAGCGAGCGGGGCTCCGCATGACGTGCACCTTCAAATATGCTCCTTTATTCTTGGCCCTTGCAACCAGCAGATAAACTCGTGACTTATAGGGTAAAGACAAACAGCACAAGCACACCCTTGAGTTATCTAGGGTGACATTATTATTGTGATGAAGTACCTTGCAAGGACGTTATCACATTGTTTTGCTCCATTATAAGGTCAGTAATCGAGGGCTGAGTCAAGGAGGGATGTGGCATTTTTGTTTTGCACAGTGAGCTTAATAGGGATAACTCTTTTTTTTTATCCCAGACTGATAAACTGCATTGAAGACCTGTAAAATTAGGAGTAAATTTAAACTCTATGAAGTAGAGGTAGCTTTTTTATTTAAATCTTTTTGTGTACCTAGTCAGCAAAGTGTTTAAAAGTAGTGTTGGCTGCAGCTTCACTGAACCAGGGACAGAAGAACCCCAGGTTTGTAGTGAGAGGTAATGCCTTTTATTAGAGCAGCAGTTTTTAGCCAGCCTGGAGGAACTGCCTGAGCCTTGGGGCATGCTCAGTCCTGTCCTCAGCCTGGGAAAAGATGATGAAAATATTTTCAGCAGACTGTTGACCGTGTTAGGCAGGCTCTAAATCGGCTTCCTGGGGCGATGATTCAGGTAGGGTGGGAAAGGCTGGTCCATCTCCCTGCAGAACGGATGGGATTTGTCAATGCTTCCATAAGGAGATCCAAGCTCCTTGGGTCAGTGGCTGATGTGAAACCCACTGAGATTGATTGAAAGGCATTACGGATCACTTGGGTTTGGGGACAGAGCCCAGGCAGCCTTATTTATGTCCCCATCCAGCTGCTCCCACAGAAGACAACTTGCAGGTGTCTCTGGGAGCGGGAGAGCTGGCTCAGCGAGCTCAGCTTTCTCCTTGGCTATCAGTGCTTTGCTTCCATAAGTGAATGTTTTCTGCCAGAAAAATGTTCCCAGCTATATTTTTTTTTTCCCCACTGGCTTTATGGAAACACTGTGCCTTTCTTCTCCTGGCGTCCCAGCTGGTGCCTGCCCTTCCTTTGGTGCATACCAAGTCCTCCCTTCGTCACGGAGAGGGGATGCCCAGACGTTCTTGCTCAAAACTGGTTTGCATTAGGAAAAAAAAAAAAAAATACACTTTTCTCCAAATTGCAAATTTGTTTTCCATAGAGAGGCTGGACTTTGTTTTCACATTGTTTCTTGGGGTTTTTGGTTTTTTTTGGGGGGTCTTCTCTTTTGTTAGGGGCTTTTGGGGTTTTTCAAACTATATTTACATGGTGCCAGCCTGGAATTGAGCATGAAAACGATGTTATGCTTTTTAGCTGAATTTCCCAAAGAAATGAAGTTGCTGCCACTGGCATGGTTATCAGTGAGTCTTCTCGGTCTCCGAGTCAGGGGGATTTCCAACCTCCCAGCTCCTCCCAGCCAGATTTAACAAGAGGTCCCTGGGCCCAACGAGTATCCCTTAGACAGGTAGTTGGAATAAGCAAGAGACCCTCCATGCTGCTGAGGCAACAGCTGCAAACACTGACGTTATTGAGCATCGAAGAATTTATATTTATGAGTGGCAAAAAATAGTTTTCGTAAACTGCAGTGCTTGGTTCTCTTTTCCTTTTTTAATGAACAGAATGGCTCGTTTATACAAGATGCTTAAAGGGCCTTGTGTGCACCACTTATTTAACGGCTTGTAGTGAGCCTTGATGGGAAAGTGACCTAGTTCAAGTCCCCTGAGGCTACTGCAATAAAAATGATTATGAATAAAACTACTCTTATCACCATATGGCAGTTTCAGGCATTGCACATACAGAGTCTGCAGCGGTTTTGTCCAGAAATGGTGAGCTTTTTCTTAAATAAATCTATCCAGCAAAGGCAGCAGAGGAGGGGTTGCCATTATTAGTGTTCTTCCCCGTGAACCGGCAGCAAAAATCCTCAGTGGCTGGCAGGGGGAGGATGGGTTTTGTTCTGCAGGCTGCCCTGGATAATGTGCTTTGGGGAGCTGAAATCCTCCCATGGAACAGAATCCGTTTTGCAGGTGCAGAGCACTTTACTTTTTCCTTATAAGCCCAAGCAGAGATTTAATTGCTGCTCTTCAGAAGTGCAAAACAAGAGAATGTAATAATTAGAGCTGTCAGGGTGTCCTTTCTTTCATGCTGATGCTGACATTAGCTGGTTTAAAGCCTATTTTTAACCTCTGCAACATTGAAGACTGACTGTGTATTTTCAGTCTGGCTTTATTTGTTTCAAACTTTGTCAATTTTAAGTAGTGCAAATTGGAAGAGGTGAGGAGAAAGAGGAAAAACTGGATGAAAAAAGGAAGGAAAGAGGAAAAACAGACCAAATCAAATGAAAAATGCTTTGCAAATTATGTTCACCTTACAGTGAGATTTTTTTTTTCTTTTTATGAGCCTGCAAAATTCTTTCTAACTGGAAGTTGAAAAATCTCAAAACATAAAACCACAAGTGCCTGGTAAGATAAATATTGTGTTTAATGTACCTTCAGACAGTGCCCTGGATACAGCAGGCAGCACGGGGACTGTTTTTCTTCTTCAGTAGTCATGGCTTTATCCAGCTCCATCCCTGACTCCTTTGGGGGTTATCCTGATGAGCCAACAGCAACAATAGGAAACCATGATGTGCTGATTAAGCACTTTGCATATATTATATATAGGTACACATATGTGAGTGTATATCTATGAACATGGATTAAAAAAAAAAAAGTATGATAAGTGTTAAAAGAGAGCCACTGCTCCCCTCCAGCTTTTTCTGCTTTTTTTTTTTTTTTGTACATTGTCCTACAGGGCAATCCAGGGGGATCCACTGTTTTTTATTGGAGGCTTACAAAAAGCTGAGCTGGTGGAGATGCGCCCTTGCAAGGCACTGAGGACTTTGCCATGTTACATTTAAGGGTCTCTCCTTATCTTGGAGGGATAAACCCAGGCCACAGTGAAACTGGGACTTCTTGGGATGTCAGAAGAGTCACAGTCCTTTGGTGCTGGTTAAATACCTAATTTAAACTGAGGCAGGGATGGAAGATGAGCAGTGTGGTTGTGTGGTCTCAGTCTTACTAAATTAGTGCCAGAATGGGATGTTCAGACAGTCTCACCACATGGCTTCCCATATATATTCTCTTATATTTTTCTCTGTCTGGTATTTAATTTTTTTTTCTTTTTTTACCTGTCAGTGCTGCCAGCAGTAACTGGAGGCTGTAGGGAGAGGTGGGGATGGTTGTGTGGTGGAGGACTCCTCTTGCATCCATCTGATGGTGGCCTGAACTGTGCCACATCACTGAAGTCTTGTGGCTGTAGCTGGATAGTCCCAGGGAGGGCAGTGGGTGTCTGCATAGAGGTATATGTTAGCCCACCTGCTGTTACAGGAGAGCACAGAATGTGGTGTTGGCAGTGAAATTTTTATATTTTTTCAGTGTTTCTTGGCAAGGATGGCTCTTTCCTTGCTTGCCCTCTTGGTTCCTTGTGGAGGGATTAGAGCGTCATCATGCCATTGTTTCTGGTCCCTTTCTCATGCAAGTTATTGACATCCAAAAATACAGATTTCTAATCCTGAAATTACAACCTTCTCATTCCTAACGTGAAATCAGTTAGTTAATCTCCAAATAGTTCCCCAGCCCCTCGTTAGTCACTTGGCACTATTATTTCTGAGGCATTAAAGCACAAATGTTACATACACCCACTGGCTCTGAACCTGCTGGCCGCAAATGAGGATAGGGTAGCAAAGGATGGAGCTTTCTAGCTCGAGTGGGCTCAGCGCTGCCCTGGGGATTTGGTGCCTTCACCTTTTATTCTCAAAGCCTCTTGGAGTGCATTGTGACACCCAGTGATCCTGACTTTCCTCTTACGCAGGGAAAAGTGAAATATCAGAATTGCAGGGAAGCACTGATCTAAATCTGACCTGAGAACTGGAGTTGAAAACTTCTTCCCATAAAGCTGGTGCAGCTGTAGTTTGTGTTCTGTAACCAAAGTTAATCCAGAACCTGGCTCCCTCCTTAATGAGCTCAGTTACTTGCCCATTGTGAGTGCCATGGTTTTAGAAGCTCATGAATTTTGGTTAATTTTGTAATTAACTTTTTCTGAAAGAGCAAACCAGGACTCTGCTGTTAAGATTACTGATCTATTGTATCCCTCCCCCACTAATCAGGAATGAAATGGGCATTTCTGCAAGCACCAGAACTAATAAACCTGGTTTCTTTTGTATTTATGTCTCTTGGTTGATTGAGTACTTCCCTAATTAAATTAGGATTCTATTATGTCTGCTTATACCTATAGTCTCTCACTACCATTACTTTTTTGGCAACACTGAGGCTGCTGTAATTGACTGGAGAAAGCTGTCAGCAGGATTGAAAGCTGTTGGAGATAAACCTCCTGAAAAGCTGCATCCAGCATCCTTTGCCACCCAGCTGCCTGTTGCCACAAAGTTGGTAGAAAATAATTATCTTTGATGTCTTTGAAGTTAGCTAATAGCATTAAAGCTCCCAAGTGCCCGCATGCATGCACCCACGTGAGCCGAATCCCAGCTCGGTCCTGAGGAAGCTGGGATGAAATGGAGGAGGGATGGTATCTTTTTAGTCCAAGCTGAGCTCGGGGAGGGTTTTGCCCTGGAAGGTAAGGAATGTGTGTGGTCAGCTTGTTCAAGTGTGGCTTGGCAGGCGTGGAACGGCATGGTGTGTTGTGCACTTGTGCTGTGGTATCACCGTGTGCGAGGGGAAAAATTGGCTTGCAAGTGAACACTGAGGGGTTTTTGTGTAAGCAGCAGCTATTCTCAAATGTGGTCTGTACCCAGAAAACCAGGCTGTGCCTAGAAAATCGTGTGCCTGAGTGCTGGGGTAAGTCTTACTGGTTTTGGGGCAGCTGGGAGATGGTTGAGCCTGTCAAAGGGAAGGTGCTTCTCCAGGAACACCACAGTGCAGTAGGAATGACAAGATTGGAATGGCCCCTGGAAGGCTCACTGCCCTCATTCCTGCAGAGAAGGGGTGACATGACACCCTCTGAGCAGGAGACCCTCCAGGCTGGGTCTTTCCTCACAGGAACCCTGCAGGATCCTGGGGGTGCATTTCAGCAGCACTGCAAGAGCTTCCCATTCAAGTTTGCCCGAGACATGAGATAGGAACCTCTGTCCTGTGACAAGGTTGAGAAAACAAGTTAGTAGGTTGAAAGGTGGTGTGATGGCTTCCTCCATATGTTATGGAAATGATGGAATGATGGGCATCTTTGCTGGAAATCCATCTTCAGTCTGAAATGTTTGTGTCAGGTTTAGTAGTGTAGAAAATATGTGAAAATCAAAGCTTTGCATGGCAAGATACCCATTTGTGAATAATTACATGGCAGCAATGCTCAATTAACCTTTTTGAAAAAAAGAAACAAAACATAAATTTACAGAAACACAACCTTAGGATTGCAGTAAAAAAGTGAGTTACCTGAGAAATATGAATCTTTAAATTTGCCTATATGATGAGAGGGGGAAAATGCTAAATACTGGTATTTCGCATACAGGCAGCACAGCCAGGTCTTAGAAAAGTAATTACATAAATGAAGAATGTTCTCAGCCCACCTTCCCACCTTTTTTTGCCTTTTCTTAAAAGTATGTCTATTCTTTTATAGGATGGAACAATTTTGCAGCCTTAGAATTGCCATTTATTCGTTTCCCTGTAACTAAATTAGATGTACTTTTGGTTTTCTGAATTAGCCTGTTTTGCTTTCCATGCTTTTAGGGGCTTTTAGCTCTAATTTATGTTGTATTCAAGTGCCACAGTCAGAGAAGAATGGGTGGGGAAAGGAGAAACCCCCCCATCAGTCCTGTTCCTGCACCCTTTTCTAGTTGAAACTGTGGAATCAGTGGCTTTTTACCAAATCCTCCAACTTCCCTTTCAGATGGATGCCAGGTACCAGGGGAATACCTGGTGTCAAATGGATGCCTTGCCATCTTTTCCAGGACTGTAGTGGAAATGAAACAGGGAAAATCAGCATGAGAAAAACAGAGGAGAATGGCAAGACTGAAAATAAAGGGGTAAGAGGAGGAAGGCAGTGAGGAGGCAGTAGGAGCTTGTAGGACCTGGAAAGCTGGAGATAAGCTGCTGTCAGACGATGCCACAGAAAAGCCTGAACTTGTATTTTTAGGGACACTTGGGTTTATACTTTACTGTAAATAATGAATTTGGGGGAGAAGAAGAGAAATGACTGTTCTTCCTGCCACCTGCTCCACTAGGCTTTGTTTCACTTCTGTTTTCCTTCCTTGGAATCACAGCATTTGCAGAATGAGAGGTGTTGGCATCCTCCCACACCTTCGCTCCTCTGCCCCAGCACAGCAGAGTATTTCCAGGTGCACATGAGCCAGGGAACCACCACGTACCACCCATCTCCTGCAAATCTGCTCTATCCACTCAGTCATTCCATAGCAAAGCACCTCGTTGGCAACCTCTTGTCATCTAGGACCAGGTTTGCTGTATGGTGGAAGATTTCCCCTAAGTATTTCTGTTTCAAGTGGCTCTAGGCTCAGAGCAGAAGAGCAAGGGCTGGGTAATCTAATTTGCATAAAATCATTCAGGAAGACAGGATGCTTGTTTTGGAAAGACAGGTGTATTTTTGACCTGTTTACTGAGCTTTCAGAAAGAGGAAATATTTTGAGATTTCCTCAAGATGTCCAGGAATTTCAGGGGAGACCAAGATCTGCTTTTCTTTTGTCACATGGAGTGTTTTTCACTTCTTTCTGCCTTATATTTTCACAGAAATGGGGCTCATTCATGCTAAAACACAACATAGTGCATTACTGATAGTTCAGACAGGTTTTATGAGCACTTAAAAAAGACTCTTTCCCCATCAGCATTTAAGACAGAGAATGACTTTTGTTTTTCATCAGCATAAGCCCTTTCAGGAGGGAAGGGACCTTGGTTTCAGAGCAGACTCATAGGCTGCTACAGATGGCATGTCCTGAGCAGGTGTAAGGAGCTTTTCCCAGGCTGCAAGTGCTTCTGAAATCTCTCACTCTTAAGTATCCTCCATGACCACAAAACCCAACTTGTTGTCAGGGGACAGCTTGGCTTGGCCATCATTCAGATCAGCTAGTGGTGACTGATCTCCTTGCATGGCTTTACATCTACACCAAGGCAGTTTATCCCCTCTATATTTACATTTATCTTCAGGGTAGGTTTTATTTGCTGAGTTCCATTTCTTCCTGGTTCAGCACATAAAACTTTTAAGAGCCTGAGAAGACAAGGAAAGATACTGCAACAGAAATTTATAGGGGTGCTTGTGCGTGAAAAGGAATAAGATTTATTGGATTCTCTGGTTCTTCTTGATCTGGAAAGTACTGGGAACAGCAGCCTTCAGGGAATACTTCAGCTCAGCTCTCTCAGAATGGGTAGGAATTTGGAGATCTGAAGGAAGGAAACAAAATGTTAAAAGCTTAAAAAAGAAGAATAGTAAAAAGAAAGAGACTGGTAGCACAGATACCTAATCCAGGTATTATTTGTGTCAGAAGTTTTGATGATGGCTCATTCTTTTGTCTGGAATTACTCATCTTCCTCCTTTGTTTGAAGCGCTGGAGGCTCATGGCTTGTAGGCAGCAAGGATGAGTTGTGGCTTCTGCAGTCACCTCTGTGCAGTCCTGGTGCTGCTGCCAGTGACTTCTCAGTCACATCACCACTGTGAGCATTAATCACAATTATTCACTTGCAGTAAATAGCCAGGATGGATTTTAGTGGCCTTGCAGGCTCTCCAGAGTGAGCTTGGTTGGAGGCAATATCTAGAGAAGTTATGCTAGGGTAAGCAAACCTGCTGAAGTGAAAGGCAGGGTGCTGGAAAGGAGGGTCTGAGTTAGGGGAATGTCTGTTCAAGTGTGCTTTTTCCCCAGTAAAAAGATTCCTCAATTCTTGTTCCATTGGTGAGAGAGAACTGGCTCATGCAACGTGTAAATCCCCAAATAGTGGTAAGAGGGAGGGAGGAGGTTTAAAAGCCAGACTGATGGATAGGTCCCAAGCCAAGTGCTGAGGAGCACTTACATCTCTCCTGGAGGGACTTTGAATGTTTTTTTGTTTAAGGACCATGGTGCTGGCATTATAAACATCGGTAGGGGAGGAAACTGCAACATCAGCTGCACAAAGTGTTGCAGTGGTGTTCCTCTAATGCTTACTGACCAGAGAGCTTTGGGTCTGAGGGAGAGCTGTAAATGCCCTGTGCTCAGATGGGTGACTGGTTCCTGCATCCCGTGTGCTTTCTGTTTGCTGTTACCCTGATTTCCATCAGGGAACACTTGATTGGGAAGTCTGGCTCCTGGTGTCTTGCTCTAGAGGATGGTGATCTGAGCGGAGACAAATTGGGCATTGGGAGGGAGGAAAACTGGTCCATCATATTTGTTGTTCCACTGCCTAATCTTCCATTTTTGTATGGCTGACTGAATGGCAGATGGGCTTCAGGGGAGCAGGGATCTTCTCTATCACACCCTCAGCACAGGTTTTCTCTCTCAAGTCTGATGCTTGAGTGGCTCTTGGATCTGGTTCTGGGTGCAGCTCTGGAGTACTTGTGACAGAAATCTTCCACCCGTTTCCCTGTGCTGCCCTTTCCGTGTTAGTAATTTTCTGTTCAGCCAGTTTTGTGTCAACCCCTTTGCGATACAAAATAAGCTCTTCTCCTCAGGAGCTTTTTTGTTCAAATGGGTCTGTGTGTGCTTTTGTGAGGTGAGGGAAGGAACATCTTTCATCTCTGGAGAGGACCCAGCTGGTAAACATGCACCCAGGAGAAGAATGACCCAAAGCAGAGACACATCCAGAGGTTTAAGTTCGTGGCCTCCTGGTGCCTTTGCTGTAAACATCCTCTGCTTCTCACAGTGCTGCTCCTGTCTGAGCAAATGCAGCCCTGGCATTTAATTATCCTCTGGGAGTCTTCCAGCTGCCTTCGCCCACCCAGGTTCACCTCTTGCAGAATGTGAGGAGCACTAGGACATCTCTGCCTCATCCCAGCACATCACCTGCATCCTTGGGACAAGAGGAAATGGCTTCAAGTTGCACCGTGGAAGTTTAGATTGGCTATTAGGAAGAAATTCTTCAGGGAAAGAGATGTCAGGCACTGGAACAGGCAGCCTAAGGAAGCAATTGAGTCACCGCCCCTGGAGGGATTTAAAAGATGAGTAGATGTGGTGCTCGGGGATATGGTTTAGTGTTGGACTTGGCAGTGTAAGGTTTACAGTTGGACTCGTTGATTTTAAAGGTCTTTTCCAACCTAAACGATTCTGTGATTACTGAAACAACAACAACAACAACGAAAGAAGAGCCAAGCACATCTTGTAGTTCCCTCTGGGAAATGTGATGTCCATGGAAATATTAGAAATTAAATCCCTGGGTGATATTTCTGCAGCCAGTGTGTCCTGCTGAGCTACAGCTGTGGGAGAGATGAGAAATACCAGGCGATCTGACAAGCCAGTTTGCTGCTCCAAAAGCAGAGGGGCAGGTTACATTTATGATAGTATTTGTTCAGAAAAACACATCTGTCCATGGGCTTTGTGTTGTTTTTATGGACAAGGGGCTGATCTTTTGCTCTCACAGGCTGCTTGTTTCCCCTCTGATGCTGGTCAGAAATTTGGTGGTAGTAACTGCATTTTATCTTTTACCCTTCACATTTAAGGAAACCTTCCTCTGTTCTCTCATAAATGCTGGCAGCTCACTGTGTGCTGATTGGAAACAGTCAGTGCTGCACTGGCAGAGCTGGCTGAGACCAGGGTTGAAGCTGCAGAAGCCTGAGTCATCTTGTGAAGCAGATCAGCTTTTAATTACAATTTCTAGTGCACTTTTAAAGCAGTCTTGTGGAAATGCTGTGTAGAAGCATTTGAATTTAAAATAGAAAGAAATTTTGTTGACTTTTTTTTTCTTGTTAAGTCTTCTGGGAAAACAAAAGCCCTTAGCTCTAGAGAAAAATAATTAAGAATTTATAAGACCGCTGTTGTTTGAAGGTGCGAATGCAGGGTAGGGCTGTATGAGGAACAACTCCTGATATTTTCTGGCATGTCTCTGCACTTTGGAGGAGCAAAGCTTTGGAGGCTTTTTGCAATATAGCATCACCCACTGCATCATCTTCATGGGGTAACTGTAGTATTACTTTTCCCATTTTACCAGGGCATAACATTCAGCAGCAGAGCCCAGACTCTCCCCCAAGGTCGAGAGCACTTGGTGGCAATCCAGGAATAGCACCCAGCTGCTTGGCTTGGCCTTGGCCTTACATCCCAGGAAATTGTCTCACACCACACATACATCACTGGCTGTGCTTTCTATCCTTTCTTGGAGTTTACACAGTGCACTTAAAAATCAGCAGTAAACTCAATCAAGGCTCCAATGTGAAGGAAATTAATAAATACACCCTGTGACGTGTACACCAAAACTTACCCGACTGTGAGTGTTTGAAGGATTGAGCAAACTGACAGGATGGGGTTTGTTCCCCTGGAAAAATGCAGGGAGGTCCTTCCCTGCTCTTGCATGTTGGAGATTTCTGCAAATCGCCTTTCCCCACACAGTTACAGGTGAGTAGTCCCTGGGCCCCAAGCAACATAACCAAACCTGCATTTTGTCTGACAGCCAGCTCTTGCTGAGGGGAAAGACCTTGTCTATGAAAGAGCTTTTTAATATGAATCTGCCTGTAACTGTTGGTGGTTTTTAGTGCTTAGCAAGCATTGATCCTACTAAGAAAGGGTTAAAAGCCTATGGTGGCCTGGGAGGAGTGGCATGTGATCCTGGCTGTAGGGAATGGAATTTTTGGGTGGCCTGAGCTGCCTATAGGTAGGAGCAGGATGCAGCTGGTCTGGGGTGATGCTTCTAAGGCTGGATCTTACCAATTTCTTTCTCTTAGCACAGCTGAAATTGCAGGTTTGTGGCGTGACTCAGTGCAGCGCCTGGCCTTGGTTCCTTCCTGGCGTGCCTACAGCATGGCATAGTCCGTATGGATTAGCTGTGGATGAGGTCTCACGCCGAGCTTTTCAGATTTCCACTAAGATCTTTATCCAGTGGAATAAAAGGCCATCACCCCCTGCCCATATGTGCTCTCCCTGCAAAGCTGCAGGCAGCCTTCGTGAGCTGCCCACGTTCCTGCAGGCAGCTTTTTGGGCTGCTTTGAGAGTTTTTTTGTCTGCTTTGTTTCACTTTGCAAATAACAGTGAGTAAAATCCATAGCCTTCAGTCGGTTCCTTCAAACTGTACAGCATCGATTTGTGTCTGTACATGTTATTGCTCTCTAAGTAAGGCCCTTAATGGCTGGAGAGCCCTCCTGCATTGATAACTACATCAGGCAGTGGCTGCAGGCCCAGATTGCCAAATAGTGACGTTCTGTGCCAGTGCTGGGCTCGTCCCTCGCGTCCCCAAGCGCTGAAGGTGGCAGGGACACTTGGTCCTTTCTGGCTTCCTCCCACTCGTTCCTGAGCTGTACTGTTCCCATGCAATCCCTGGTACTGTCTAAACCTTCCCCTGCTAATCCCAAGTCCTCCTCTCCCTGCTTTCAAATCCCTGGCTAAAGCCCCTCTCTGCTGTGCTGCCTTGTGTCAAGGCTGCATAGGGGTTGTGTGCAGGGCTGGGGAGGTTCTGGCTTCTGAGGTCTTTTAGGGCTCACTCCTTTCCTAGAGGAGCCCTTGCAGCCCAGTTTCTCTATTTAGCAGAGAAACGAGGATCAGTGAGGAGCCGTAGGTGGAGGGTCCTTTGCCACGCAAGGGTGGCCCAGTGGTGGCATCAGGTCTGTTTGCAGGGAAGGCTGGGAAAGGCAGTGACCTGGCTGCCTTACTGCTTCATAGAAAGGCTTTTTCTTGCCAGTGTGAGGGTAGGAAATTCCTGCTTGAGAGAGGGGACTGGGAAATGGAGAAGCTGTAGTTTAATCTGCTGATCGACGCTGTTGATCCCAACCCTCAAGGCTGGCTTAAGAGGGTGAGCCACGGAGGGACTGTTCTGCAGTAGAGTCAAAAATCCCATCTTCATCCCAGACAAAGCAGCAAGTGCACATGTGACAGACACAAAGCAAATACTAGAGTAAAGGGGTCTATGTGTCATTTGTCAGCCTCCTATTTCAAATAAACAGTTTGAAATTTTGCTACTCGTTACCTGACTTGCTTGAAACATCGGACAGCGTGAAGGCTTTGATGCCTCCCTGTGCAGCCAAATTAGTATGTATATCACAGAGGATTGCTCTAGGCATGGCTGGGTCTTTTAAATCAGTAGAACACAGGCACTGCAAAATGTTTATTGACTCCTGACAGTAAGTGACTCAGGGTAGGATGGGATGGACAATAAGTTGTCAAGGCTGCTCAGGGCAGACAAAAGCCTTGGAGGCAACTCTGGATAAAAGGGACTGTGATGTCCATCTGCCTTTGAGTATGTGAGGTCTAAAATTGATATTTGAGCTGACATAGATAGAGAAGTGTGCAACACAGGGTCTGCAGTATCTTGAGTTACAAAATCACTGGGATTAGGGGAGCACCTCAGTCCTCCACAGCACAAGGTCTGGGGTTATTTATGTCATTCTTACACTCATTTTCCTCACACTACAACCTCAGTCACCCAAGAGATCTATGTGAGACTTTCTGGCAGCTGTGGCATTTTCTCCTAAGCCCCATAAAATGTAAGTACCTTTATCAGCTTGTTCTTGTTAGTTCTACCACCCTGAGACAGGGACTTGGAGTCCGCTCATGGTTGATGAATGAGTGAAGCCTGAATGTATGAATTGGCTCAGGTGCCAGTCAGCCTTGCCACATGGGCAGGAATCAAGGAGGTTAAGGGTTTGCAGGACTGGAAGGGCTGAAACAGAGAGGCAGTGGAAGGGTTGTAAGGATGGCTTGCTTAGAAAGTGGTTCACGGTGACTGGATGTAAATCCTGACTCATTATGGGCATGTTCAGTTGTTACCAGCATTGGGACTGGACCTCGGAAGTCCCCAAATTTCTACTGGATTTGGGGTGTTAGGGTTGGTGCACAAATGAACCTGGTGGGTTTGTGTTCAGGCTCTTTTCTACAAGCAGAGTGAAGCAGTGGGGGTGACAGAGGTGAGAGCCCCGTTTGAGTACGTCTTCTGAGGTGTCCAGAGAGATCCATGGTGGGATCTCATCCTGGGCCACCCCATCTGCAGAGAAACAGGGCCCTAGGAGCACGTGGGGCAGCATGGGCAGCTGTACTGTGATGTACTCAGCTGTGAGCTGAGATGAGAGAGTCCTACCCTGCAGTGACATGGAGAAACACAGGGAATGGGAAAAACATGGCTAGGAAAGCAGGCTGGACTGCTCGGGCTGCTGGGGGGAATTAATGGGAACATGGACATGGTTGGTTTGTGCCATTGGCAAGTCAATGAAATGCAATGGAATCCCTTCATGAAAAGCCATTGACAACCACAGACTTATATTTCCTGAAGTAAATGGCTGGGAAAACACTCCAAATATTGGGCTTTTCTTCTTACTCAGTTTTCTTTACACAGTGACAAAAAAAGTGCACAAAGCCCTCAACCAGATTTAGGTAGCAGATGCCTCTGTGTTACCTGGTTCCCCTGCTGCTGTCTCCTGCCACCAGTGCTGTCCATCCCTGCTGCCAGAGAGGATGCCAAGCACTCAGGTTCACAGAAGGTGGTTCTCCCTGGCTGTTGTTGGTTGAAAAATCACCTTGCACTTCACAGGCTACCTCCAAAATTGGATCTTGCTACTATGAAACTAAAGTCGAAGTCAAGCAGATGGCACTGCAGAGGTGTTTCCAGAAACTCCATTTCCATCCCTGTGCGTAGTGTTTTTTTCCGGAAGGACCATTTTTAAAACTCAATTTGCAAGACAGTTACTGATTTAGGGAATGGCTTAAAGAGCAGGTGACACTTAAGATGTTGAAAAGCAGCTGTTTAATGTGTGGCACAAATAAATGGGGTACCAAAAACTTGAGGAGACTGAGGGGTACCTGTGTCCATCAGTCTCATGGGAGGCAGCAGCACATGTTTGCAGGCATTAAGCCCTGTCTGCCCTGCAGCAAGGGAGCAGGTTAGGAACAATCTCTTTGGAATTGTTTTTCTTACTGAAGTATAGAAGAAGTAGCAGCAGCTGCCAAAGCACACAGTGTTGTAGAGACTGTGCTGGTGCCCCTGAGCTCTGGACACAGCAGCTTGTTCTGATCCTGAGCTTTTGGTCTGAAGTCGTGATTGCATTACATCCCTGGTGCACTGGGAGGCCTCTTCCTGTGTCCTGCACAGAGCCTGCTTCACCTGTGGTGGGACCTGGTGGCTGAAGCTGCTGGGCTCATCCTGGAGTTTGGGTTTGAATGTTGAAGCTGAAGTGGTTCTGGCCACAGTAAGGCCGGGGTGCCCTGGGACTGTGCAGAAATCAGGCTGAGGGCTGCAGCCAGCACAAGCGTGTGGAAATGGGGATCTGCGTGGCATTCTGCAGATGTGACAGCTCCCTGCTGCAGCCTGCACCCGGCCAGGTCCGTGGTGGCACCTGTCATGTGTCAGCCAGCAGTGCTCTGGGAGGAAGGTGCCAGCTGTGGGATAGCCTGGCCCGTCCAAGGAGGCTGGCTCTTTCTTCGCACCTTTTCCTGGCACCCTTGAGAGCCAGGGCCTCTCCCTTGGGAGCACTGGGGGTCCAGGCAGGGCCGTTCCCTGCATGGCTCAGTGCTTCCCACTGGAAGGAGCAACCTGGTGCCCCCAGGTTTGTGTGAAAAGGGGCCATGTGGGTCTCCAAAAGGCACATTTAATTTTAGTTATGAATACTGCAGTGTTGAATAGGCAGCGACGTGAAACAGAAGCACAGTGGGGGTGTTAAGGGGTGGTAATAACATGGCTGTCATGAACTAATGTTGTTGGGAACAGGCTGTGCTGCCTCCTTTTAGCTGTGAAAAATGTTCCCTTGCAGAGGAGCTGGGGCAAAGGGAGAACAGGCTGTGTGGGAGGGGAAGGAGCACCCCAAGGCCTGGCTGCTGCCCTCCTTGCCTGGTAGGCTTGCTCCCCTTGGCAGAGACCCGTGGAGATTGCCCCATGTCGTATCTGGGAATGCTGAGGAAGGGAGCAAAGCTCACAGAGGGCCTAGGGAAGCTGTACAGGGTTCAGTGGTAAATAGTGGTAAATGGTTCCTTCATCCTACTGATACTTTCTTGTATCCTGCTGCCTTCAGTGTGGGACCAACTCAGTGAATATTTTCCTGAGACACTGATTGTCCTTCTGGGTTTTTTTATATATATGTTAGACTTTGTCAGGAGCATCTCTTCTTAGTCCTCTGGTGCCTCAGGTTTCCATAGGCTGCTCCTAAACCCCACTTTGGGTGTGTATTATGTCTGCTGATTGTCTCCATCTCTTTTTCCTCCCTGCAGTGCTGCTCAGCCCACTCCTCTTCCAGCCTAGACCTGCTCTTGTTGAGGCTTTGACCTCCCTTTCCCAGAGCAGCATTTGTTCCTGGGCTCTGGGAAAGCCCTGGCAAATGCAGAAACACCTTGAAATCTGCTCTGCTGTAAGGTTTTCTATGGCCATGAAGAGCAGACCTTCAAAAGCTGCATCTTCAAACACTTGTGGGCAAAATCAGTCACAGTCCTTGGTGTGACCATGGAGGAGATGCCCAGCCTGCCATGCCCGGTGTGCTGGTGCTGAATGGTGCCACAGAAAGGGGGGGGGATATGCTTTCTAACCAGTGTTCTTCCCTGGGTGGAAATTAGAAGTGGGGCAGGCCATATCTAGAGGAACCATCTGCAGAAGCTTCTGGAAGGATTCGGCTCTCTGGTGCTGATTTTGGACTACTGAAGGCAATGGATTTATCCACAGAAGAGGGAAGCCTGTTTTTTCCCAAGCTGGAGGTGGGAGTCTCCAGCCTCATTTGAACTGCAAGAAGGATAAAGGATGGAATAAGTACAAGAGTGGCGTAAGAGATGTGCTTCCTTTATGTAGGGAATATAAAATTGTAGTCCTGCTCACCTATAGGCCGTAGTGCTTGTTATTTCTGGAGATGAATAATATGCTAATTTAACAATTTAGTTTGTTAATCTAATAATCCTGCCTTCTTTACTTAACGTCGGAGCTATTGTGGAGCTGCAGTAATGGAATTATAGCTCTCCGAGCTGCAGGGTCCTGATCAGAGCCTGGATTGATACAGAGGACTGGAAAACACTTCAGTCCAAAGGTCAGCTTTGTTGGGTCAGCACAAAGCATTAGCTTGGCCCTGTGCAATTAGAGGTGTCTGTGCTGGGAGCAGATTTAGGCTTTTTCAAGGGGAAGCTCTGGTTGTTTATTCCAAACTGAAATATTAATAAAAACGCCTAGCTGAGCACCATAAAAGAAAAAACATCCACTTTGTTTAGTTTCTCTTTGAGTTTTTTGAATGTTTTTCAAGCTTTCACTTTTTAAAACCTTGGAGAAGATGAGAGGTGTAAGAGGAGGATTGGGTATTAGTGAAATCTGTGTTTGTCCCTCTCAGGGAAAGGTATTCTGCTCTCTAGAAACAGCCCAGACGAAGGTAGCAGGTTGGGCAGAGGTGAAGATCTGTGGTCAAGCGAGCACCCAGTGTTCTGCAGGAGAGCTCAGGAGAGCAGAGGAGTGACTCTAGAGCCTCACCTAGCCCCCAAGTGAGATGTCAAACACCGGATGCAGCTTTTTTTGGTTTTCATAGGTTTTCCATTTCTGGTGTCAAAGCCTTGGAGTTTCAGGTGTGCCATGTTTATTGGAGGATGTCATTGGCAGGGTGTAGAAGCCTTGGGAAACAGGAGCTGGTTTAAGTGGAATTTGCCCCAAGTGGAAAGGAACTGCAATAAGTCAGTCATGTTCCTTCGGTGCCTTGAGGCAGTGGGATCACTATGAAGCAAGTTTGTGAACCCGGGAAATGATGGAGAGATGGAAGGGTGTGGAGGGAGGGAAGGATGCTGCCATCGGGGTCAGCTCTCGCTGTGGTTAAGCAGAGGAATGGGGCTGAATCCCTGGGCAGGGTTGAGGACTGGTCCCCAGTCTGCAGGGATCTTCTGAGTCCCCACTGGCTTGAAATCCCCCTCCCAGTACTGGAGTTAAGTGCAGGCAACAACAATAAGGTTTGGCCCATGATGGCTCTGTTTTAATCAAAGAGAGATGTGACTCTTGTTAAAATAAACATTTTCCCCATCCTGTTACATGACTCAATTTTTCTTATGCTGGCCTCCAATATTTTAACTGCCTTCTCAGATGCATGGATTTATTTCAGATGTATTTGAAGAGATCTGTAAACCAAGTGCAAAGCTCGTGTACGTCATTTTTAGCCAGCTTGTTTTGGACATTGCTGAATTTTCACACTAGAATAAGCCTATTTATTACATCAGTAAGTATTTTAGCCCCTCAGACTAGTTGAAGAGGGGGTTTTGGCACCCTCAAGATGGCTTTCAGTGCGAACCAAGTACATAAATGTGCCTGTATGCTGTAAAAGCTGAGAACAAATTATGCCAGGTGCTATTAAATGGTCTAATGTACAGCAGGATGGCAGTTCAGATTCACGGCTCCTGTTGGAAGGCAAAGCTCCTTCTCCCAGGAAAAATTGGATGCAGTTTTCAGTGCATTAGTGGTGAAGTGCCTTCATGCTAATAATCTTGGACTGAGTCCCTGGATTGCTTTGAACTACAAGAAAACAAGGAACTGGCAGGACCTAGACCATGGAGCTGTGAGAAGTTCTAGCCCATCCCTGGAGTTTTTCACTGCAGAAGGTCTTGGATGTGGAAACAGAATCTGGAGGAGATGAGACTCACCAGGGGATACCTTGAATGGTGCATGTGCACAAGCAGGGCTGGGCAAAGAGGTTTTTGTAGCACTTGCCAAGGATTAGATGGGAACGCAGAAAAGTGAACTGGTGACTTCTAGCCTGGTAAAAATCTCTGGTGTCCTGTGCCTGTTGTAGGAAGAATATTCAGGATGTGGTGGTGCTGAGGATGTGCTGTCTGTGGCTGGGTTGGACAGTAGAATGGGTGGTTGTTGTGCTGCTGGCACCAGGCTCAGTATTTCAACTGCAACAGAAATGTCATGGAAGAAATTTATTTGAGAGGCTTCTCTGCTGCCAAAGTGGTAATATTTGGACTTTTATGAGACTTTGGTTGTTTGTCTCAGTTCACTGGGATTTCTGTATGAGACACAGTGTTCCTCAGTGGTGAGGGCTGACTGACATTGTGGTCTGGTCCCAGCAGGGCCATGCATGTTGAAATTTCAGCAGTGCTTTGCAAGAGCACCCTAATCCCACTCATTTTAATATTTACATGCAGCATGACAAAGGGCAGCACAAAATGGTTGGATTTTCAGTGTTCTGCTGTAAAGTATCAGACCTACAACTTGGTTACTCCATTAAGTGGTTGCTGTGGGAATTTTCTATGCATGGGGCATTGGAGGCTGCCTGTCCAGGCTGGGAAGTGTAAGAGATGTTGCTCTGCCTGCAGAAGGAAAGGGCGACTCTGCATTTCCCCACAAAGTGACAATTCTGGTTGTGTCCCACTGGCGCAGCAGGTGGTGGGGTCATTTATTTTGTTGGACGAATAAAAGCCAACAGCACAAGTTAAGTAAATATGATAGAATACATTTTGGGGTACAGAAATTGCAGTTTTTCCTTAGAGGTGAAATCCATGCTTGCGCAAGGAAAATTTTAAAAAGCAAAAATCAATCATCCTCTTTCTGTCCTTAAAATGTGGACTTGAATTTTGGGCCAAGAGATGCAGTTGTTGTCTACAAAGGCTGGTATTGAGGCCAGGGTTTGTTTATTTAGTAAACATAATGCCTGAATGCATCAATTGATGTTTAAAAGCATTTACCAATGTTCTCATTGTGTGCTGGTCCATTACACTTTATGGAGTGTGAGGACCACAACCTTTGAAAAAAAACCTCGTGGTGCTTGCTTCATTTGTAGAAATTAGTCTTAATACTTGACATTATCAAGTTAGTGATAGTTGATATAACATTTAGAGAGTAATTAGAAGCATGAATTTATGCTCAGATGGATGTTTAATTAAAAATTGTGGCAGCTTTGAAGATCATGCTTGAATAATCCTGAGGCTGAAATGTGGGTTTGTACCCAAGTGAACCTGGAGAGCGAATCTGGAGAGGGGGAAATGCTTTAGTAGCTCAGTTTTCCTCCTGTATGTTTTATGCCATTGTAGCCATCAGTGTCTGTAACAGTGCTGAATTAATGGAGATGAAGAGCCAGAGGCAGAACCTGCCTTGGAAAAGAGCAGGGAGCTGTTGGATGTGTGTGTGTGTGGCCTCTGGGATTGTACCCCAGTGTTCCTGCAGACCTTGCAGTGCTGACTGTGAGCAGCCAACAGGGGGTTAACCAAAATCCTCCTGGAGAGTTCTTCCCTTTCCTCTCCTTGGCTTTCTGGAGGTTCTGTCGCTGTCCCACATGAGTGGGGAGGGAATGTTGGGAAAACCCGTGGTTGCATCCAAAGCAAAGGTGGTGCCGTGCAGGAGTTTGAGCCCTGCAGCAGGAAGGGAGTGATGGTGGGATGTGGTGGAATGTTGGGCTCAAGGAGTGATCCTGGTTCTGCTGCACCTCTTGCTCTTCTGTACGAGCATCTGGAAGCAGCTCATCACTCACCAACCATCCCCAAGCAGAAAAATCCTGAACAGTAGGAGACAAAGAGGGTGGGGAAGACAAAATGTTACAGATTGCTATGGAGCATGAGCTCCTTTTCCACCAGCAGACAGGTGACTGAGGGCAGGCAGGAGGTGAGGGAGGGCACAGGGAGCAAGGGTGGCTCAACCTGTTCCTTGCCAGATACCTTTGCTCCTTCACCAAAAGTATTGCTCGTGCTGTGGTCTGAAGGCTCAGAAGTGACTGTTTTACCCAGGAAAGGTCCCATCCTTTGCCTTCAGGCATCTGCACCCTCTCCAGCATGCCCATGGTGGCACCAAAAAGGAGGAGTTTTGAAAAAGTGTAGATTTTCTGTTGAGTCACAGCATTTCTTGCCTGTTTTGAGCTACATCTTTGGTGTCGAGGAGGCAGAGATGAGCGGCGGAGCAGGAGTAGAGCTCAGTCTTTATGTGGTTATTGGGTGGAGGTCACTGCTGTGGTGGTGGTTTAAAGGAAAAAGCCAGCAAGTTTTGATGGGTGAAGGACATGCAGGAGGTAAAAGCATCACAACAGAGCTTTTTAGTGCTTTCTTATTTTGATACCCCAGTCCTCTTTTGTAGCTTTCTTACAGCAGCACAGATTAACGCTGGACAATTAACACTTGACATTAATTAATTCCAAATTTCAGCATGCTTTGGCAGAGGTGCTTCCACTTCCTGATCCAACTGGATTCTTTGGAGAGACTGCAGGGTGCTTCTGGTCTTGCTTCCAGGCTTTGGGCACAGGCACTGGAATCTGCGTGGCCAGGGTACCAGAGGCGGCTGTTGGCTGATGCTGTGTGAGGGTTTGATTGCTGCTGTGGCATCTTTTAATGGGTACAGGTTGGATGTTGATTTAATTCCTCTGTTGCATCTCTCACTTCCAGTTCTCAGTGTCTTTCTCCTGCTTGTCTGTATCTTTATTTGCAAATTCAATAACATCTGCAGTAGGGTGAGAATCAACTGGGTTTTCTAAACTGTTTATGAAGGTTTCACAGCAAGTCTCAGTGCTGAGCAGTAGGCTGAGTTAAAAGGGATGGTTGACTGGTGAGGAGATGCCTGCTTTCCCTGGATGGCTTCATCTGCCTGGGTGAAGCTCTACAATCCATCATCATGAACAAACCATAGGAAAAGTAAACCTTTGCTACAGTATCCCGGGGTGAACACTTACTGGTTCTACTCTGCCTGATTTTTGCGTGACTAAGTGCCCCTCATGGCTTACATTAACATATGTTTCCAAGTGGTTTATTTTGTTTTGGTAAATGCTTTACACTTGCCATTGTCTGTAAATACATGGGAGGTGTGCAAGGAAGCAGCAGATTGCTGGGAGAAGGATGCTGTGGGCACGTAGAGATCCTTTCCCCCTTGGCTGCTACTGAGGGGGGAAGTAGGAGCACTTCATCATGGCAGAGCTGGGGCATTTCCTTAAAGTACAAAATGAAGTGGTGATTCATCACGTGAAGGCAGGTGTAAGTCCTAAATTCATGGTTTGAGATGCCCCAGCTTGCTTCCCTGTCCTTCTCCTCCAGCTCAGGAGGAGAATCCTGGAGATGGCATCTCAGGGAGATGGGGCGTGCCATGGTCCAAGTGTTTACCCTGCTGGTGCTCTGTGGGCTTTAATTAAAGTGTCAGTACCACGTGGGGGGCTTCCTGGGCAAGCCAGCAAGGATGAATTTAGGAAGAGGAGGATTTGTTTCTGCAGATCATGCTGTCTAAATAGATGGTGTCTAGTGATGTGCCCCTCCTTCCTGACAGCTGCATCCAGGGGATGCTTCTGCTACAGCCTGGGGCTGCTGGGCTGCACTTGGTTTTATTATTTTATGTTGCACATACTTTAAAATAAAGCTTTTTTTTCTGCTGTTAGAACATGGGGTTGCTCAGGACATATAAATTGTGTTAATAAATGAGCGAGGAGCCCTGGTGGGTGAATTGGCTTCCTGGTGAAGTCATAAATTTGGAGAGGATGATGTTGCCTTGCTCCACAGCCAGTCCGTGGGTTTGCTTCCCAGCGCCGTGCCTGGAAACCTGAGGGACCAGGGAGAGGTTCCCATGTCTGGTAATTTAGGGTTCTCAAGCTGAGATGGTGTGAAAGACCATCTCCAGTCTGCAGGAGGGAGACTTGACACAAACCCCAGCTCATCAACATGCACACTGCTGTGGGGGCAGGAGGAGCCTGCAATTTAGGAAAAGCTTCTGTTTTTCCCTGTTTCTGCCATTCTGTAGCTTGGCCCCTCTTCACCTCTGCTGTTCTGTCCTTGGTGTGTTAATTATCACTGCTGCAGGGCAGGAGCTGCCATTCCCTCTGTGTCTTCCACGTGATGGGGCCTTGGGCAGCTCCCGTAATAAACAGGGATGTAAACTGGGAAATAGGGATGCTTCCCTTTGCCTCCCATCTCTCCTGTTAGGATCAGCATTTGCTGGCTTTCCTGGAGGAAAGGCATCTTTTCCTCGGGCTGCCTGGTTTGGAAGCAGAGCACATGTCCTCCAGTTGGGGGTGGGAATGATTTGATATGAGCAATTTGGTTATGATGTTGGGTGATCCATTTCTCAGGAAAGGAGGAAAGACTGGGAATTGCCTTGCTTGATAGCAGTTGTGTTGTTTTTAAGACCTCATAAATAGTTGGAGCTCTTATATTTTCCCCATCTCTCCCAGGCCTTTTCCCATCAGGATTAATGTAGTCGAGCACTGTGCAGTGAACAGTTCATTGGAGTGATTTGCTGATTTTTTTCAGTTGCTGAAAATTTTGAAAACCTCTCTAGCCTGCTAACCAAGTCTTTCTGAAAATGAATAAATTACTGGTCAGAGTGATATGGTGTCCTGCGGGCCAGGGGTCCCTGGTGTGTGCCCAGGTCCCTGAGAGCTGGGATGGGACCTGAGTGGACTGAAGGCACTGTGGGTACCCCAGCCAGCACATTCCCATCATCTCAGCTCCCGCTGCCCATTTCCAGCCGAGTCATGCTCTGTGCTCAGGAGAGGCCCCAAGCTGTTTTTTTGTGCATGGCTGAGCATTAAAGGGTATTTCCAGCACTTGTTTGCCAGGAAAAAACAGCACTGAAGGCCCTGCACTAATTAATTGTAATGGCAGGAGGAAGGGGAGGGAATTGCTTTCTCATCATGGCTGCTGTGAAGATGCTCTTGAAAAAGCAACAAATAATGTGTGAATGCTGCCAGGGCGAGGAGATTGTTTAAGGATATTGTTCACTGCGAGGAAAACATTGTCACTGAGCAAAACCAAACAAATTTCTCCCTTTTCTTTTGCAGGGTCGTCATGTTAAAACAGGCCAGCTTGCTGCTATTAAGGTTATGGACGTCACCGGGGTAATGTATCCTCCTCCTCCTGCATGCTTAAATTACAGATAAGAGGGGAAAGGGGATGGGGTGTGATAATGTCTTGGGGGTGGGTGGAAGACTGATGTTCCTGGGAAGTAAATTGTCTTTGTCTTAATGTGATATGTGCCATCAAGAGGTTTTAGTTTTAATAAATATGGGAGAAAAAAATAAAACTGGAGGAGTTTGGGAGATTAAGTACTTTCATGTTGAAACAAGGCAGCATCCAGTTCCAGTAGGGCTCTTTTAAATGCCCTAATAAATTTTGAAAAAAAAAACATAGAATAATTCGGGTTGGAAGGGACCTTAAAGATCATCCAGTTCCAATCCCTGCCATAGGACACTTTCCACTGTCCCAGGCTGCTCCAAACCCCATCCAATCTGGCCTTGGACACTTCAGGGATGGGGCAGCCACAGCTTCCCTGGGCACCCTGTGCTAAGGCCTCACCGCCCCCACAGAGAAGAATTTCTTCCCAATATCCCATTTAATCCTGCTCCCTGTCAGTTTTGAAGCCATTCCTTCTTGTCCTGTTGCACATGACCTTGACAAAAGTAGAAACAGGATCGTGTATTCATCACTCATTTCTCTTTCTCTGCATCCACGATTTTCACCAAAGAGCTTTTGTTTACCACAAGTATTTTGCAATTATTGTCATCAATAACTTCACCAGGCAAGTTGAAGAATTCCTGTGCATCCTACTTATAAAGAGGAAAAAAACCACACCACCCTGATCTCAAAGGTGGCTCTTTCAAAACTTGTGTTAGACTGAGAGCCAAGAATTTGTAAATCATTAAATGAATAGCAAAATTGAGGGGAAAGGATGGTTTCACCATTTCCCAGTTGTCACAAAAGGAAAAATTAGTTGCTATGATTTGTAAACCTAGATGCATTTAGGAGTATGGCATGAAGATGCTTTTTCTTGAGTATCTTTTTCCTAAGTGCAGTGCTATCCCTCCCAAAGTTCTTCACTGGAAACAATGCCAGATTTGGGAGTAAGAATGTGTTTTGTTGTGTTTTGTCTTTTTTTTTTTTTTTTTGGACTGGAATAACACATTTTAACACATTTCAAAATTAGGACTCGATCACAGTCTACCCACCGTAATTTTTGAGTTCATGTTTTAATAGCTTTCAGGAGCTCAGCACATGCAGAAATTACTCTCTGTGGAAGCAGTCAGCTGGCCTTGGGAATCTGTTTTGAAATTAAATGCCTTAGATGCTATGGTGTGGTATTAATATCTATGGGACCTTTATCCAGGTTATTTTTGATGCTAAGAGGTGAAATGGTGTGTGGAAATAAGTCTGTAAATGTGAATGAGATTTGTTCCTGTTTACTTGTAGTATCTACAAGTGCCATTTATGTCATTCCCGTGGGAAGCGGGCTCTAAGGGAATAGGCAGACCCACCAAGCATAAACCCATGGCATAAATAGCAGTGAAATTCCCATGGGATGAAGTCTGATGCTAGAATGAATTTTAGCTGAGAAATCAAAATATCACTCTGAGGCCAAACGCAGGCTTAAATTTCAATCCACACTTAATTCAGTTGTTTTAAGATACCATCACTTCCAAGGAAAGATATTGGAGAAAAGTACCTGAAATCTGATATTGCCAAATAATAATTTTATACACATCTTTGCGTAGATGTCCCTGATCTAAGACTTTACCTTGTAAAGCTGTGCCTCATATCTGTATGTACAAGGTGAAAATCAGGTATTTGTCATGGGTGGCTTTTGGATATTTAATTATTTTCCCCCTAGGCTGCTTTTAGGCAGGGAAGGGTCGTTCAGGGCAGTGACCACGGTGCAGGCAGTGGTAACCTGTGCTCTGGTTAGGGCTGTCTGTGCCTCATAGCTCGTGGTGCTGAAGGCACTTCTAGAGCCTGCAGGAGTGCTCAGGGCATTGCTTCTGGAGGAGTTTCTAAAGCTGGTCCCTGCATTGTGCCTACAGCCATGCTTGGCACCTGCTGCAGGCTCAGTGCAAATGCTGCTGCTGAAAACCCAGACTCAGTCCTTCACCTCCTCCTTATACACAGTTTCAGAGCTGCTGCTGCTGCTGCTTCATTTGACCCTGACCTTCCATCCCACGTGTTTTTCCAGGATGTTCCTGATGACAATGTGTCTTTCAGAAGTCAGCAGAGAACAGAATTAGTGGGGTAATCCCAGCCATAGCCTTCTGCAGCTTTTGGAATGTAAAGGATGGATTCCCAGGTTGGATGGGGCTCCGAGCAACCTGGTCTAGAGTGGAAGGTGGGGGGGTGGAACTCAGTGATGGTTAAGGTCTCTTCCAACCCCCAAACCATGGTTATTCTGTGTTAAGTGAGCTCCCAGACAGCATTTCATCCTGACCATGTGCTTTGCACTAAATCCCGACAGGCTCCTGACAATGATGCTTTGTTTAACTCATCTCTGCGCTTACTAATTATCTGTTAGGGAAGATGGCAGAATAGAGGCCCTCAAATTGCAGCACTTCATCAGTTTGGGCAGCTGCTATGTCTGAATTAACAGTTCAGATTCATTTTCCAGGAGCTGGTCCTGCTGTGTGCTGCATGACCTACATCCAGCGATGGATGTAACAGAATCAGTTGATGGAGGCAAAGTGAGGCAACAAAGCCTGGCCTGTGGCTTTTCTTGGGTTTGGGATTGGAGTAGTCACAGCAGCTTGCTGTGATGATTCCGTTTTCTTCCCTGCCTCTCTGGATTTGCTGGGGATGATCACTCTCAGTAGTCCTGCTTGGAGCAGGAGTTTGGGCTGGAGCCCCCAAGCCTGACCATGCAGACACATCCTCAGGTGCCATCCACAGATCTTATGCTTTGGAAGGTTTTTCCACCCATTTTGAGATCTTCAGCTTGAAGACAGAGTCAAAATAAAACTTCAGATCAATTGTCCCTCTGACCTGCCTCTGTTTTTTCCTAGAGAGCCAGGCATGAACTGAGGGATGACTGAGAAGCTGACTGGGTGCTCAGGGAGCTGGAGGGATTTTGTGCTGAGTGCTGCTCTTTGCTCCCAGCACTGTTGAGCATCCAGCTGCATTTTAGTTGTTGTTGCAAAGGGTTTCAGTTAATAAAATCACCTCTGTGGCCTGATAAACTTCATGTTATATGTCCTGGACTCCTGGACAAATGAAAACAAGCAAAGTTGTGTTGACTGCTTGAAGAGAGGTGATAAAGGTTCTTCCAGAATAGTCTCCCTCTTTTCTCTGGAATGTTTGAGCCTGTTCCTCCTCCTGTTTGATCCTTATACCCTCCATGTTCTTACAAAAATAAAACTGGAGGTTGTTTATGCAAGTTCCATCCAGATATTTCTTGTACTTGTTCCTTCTGTTTTCACCTTTGCTGTTCTTCCCTGAATGATATTTTGGGAAGAAAGATGTGTTCCTGTCCATGTTATGTGACACCTGGTCAGGGGGCACTGCTCCTCAAGAAAAGCTGCTCCTGCAGTTTTGTCCTTTGCCCATTTGTAAAACTGAGGTCAAGAGAGGCAGGTCAGGACATGAGGAGAATAAAGAACAAACAGCCCCTCTGGTCCTTTATAATAAAGCTCATTGAGATCAAGGTAAGTGCTGCCTGTGGAAATACAGCGGGCTGGAACTTGGTCAGCTTAAAATAAAACCAGGGCACATTTGATGCGTGTGAGAACAAAGATGTGGGGCATCAAAACAGGTGTTGGTGTGGCTCCTCTGCCTCTGCTGCTTTGGCTAATACCACTTTGCAGATGGGACAGAGAGGGGTTGGGACAGCCCGTGGGAATGGTGCTTGTCGCCAGGACTGAGTTATTCTGCTGGAGTTTGTGGACAGGCAGCGCCTGCCTGCTCCCCATGTGGTGCCACCCCACCACCAGCAGCTCCTGGTGTGTCCAGAGGTCTTGTGCTGCTTCCAGGGTGGGCAGGAGTGATGTGCCAGAGGGCTGGGAGTGCAGGAGCACTTCTGCCGTGCAGTGGTTTGTAGAAAAGCACTTTCTTGGGCCTCTGGTGTGAATGTGAGGATGTGCTAATGCATCACTGGGGTAACACAGGTATGGTTGAGCCTCAGAGCAGCATGAGTCTCCCGTGCAGTTCTCTGGCTCCCAGGATCTGCTGCAAAGTGGCTGTAAAAAATGGTACAAAACACCTGAGAGGTCAGTCAGAAATGGGGTGCTTCACCCATTTATAAAGACAGCTAGGACCCTGTGAAGTGCAGTCTCCTAAGGCCTCTGGTTTTGTCTTTCTATTCTTTTCCCCTCATCCCAGGATGAAGAGGAAGAGATCAAACAAGAAATTAACATGCTGAAGAAGTATTCTCATCACCGAAATATTGCTACGTATTATGGTGCTTTTATTAAAAAGAACCCACCAGGAATGGATGATCAGCTCTGGGTAAGTTGCTTTCTGTTCTTTAAAATAACTGGGATTTGATAGAGATGTTTTACTCTGAATTGCCCTCTTACCAGTACCCAGCTTAAACAAAACCCCTTTTTTTTATGCATCTTTTTCAAAGTCATGGCTTCGATCAGGCTCTTGCTGCACTGCAAAACACGTCTCCAATTTGCCATAAAATCTTTGCAGGCTGATGATAAACTCATTTTTATTCTGAAGTGTCATTAGCAATATCTTTATTACAATAGTCAGTTGAAAATCATTCCGTCTTCTGGCAGTTGGAGGGAGCTGGGAACATCTCTGGGAAGATGGGAGGCTGAGGGTGATTCCTGCCAGCTCTTGGTGGTTCCTCTCGTGCTTCAGATTTCATGGAGCCTGTGCAGGCAGATAAAGAGGAGTGGGACAGCGAGGGGAGGTGGATCTATGGGGGAATCTGTGGCTGCTCAGCCACTCTGGTGGAGACGCCTGAGGTTGCTGAAGGGCACCGAGCTGCTTTGCCTCTCGTAAATCCTCAGCTGCCTCCTCCTGCTGCTTCCCTTGTCAGGGCCTTCTTGGTTATTGATTCAGCATGCCCAGAACAGGGAGGATGGAGTTTAAATCTGCTCTACCCCTGGGGAGAGACAGAGCATCAGAGCCCTCTCCCTTTGGCAGCAGCTGGTGCTCAGGGGGGCAGGCAGGGCAGTGGAACCGTGAGTCAGGGCTCCGGCCGTCGCTGTAAAATTAATTAAAGTTGTTGTGCTGTGTTCTGAGCTTGTCTATGCTGGTTGAAGTCTCTGGAGCAGCAGCCTGCAGTGCCTGTGGCCATCAGAGCAGCATGTAGGACCCTGCTTTCTTTAGGGGTCTGTTGGAGAGAAGGCTCCCTTGGAGTTATCATCAGTACAATGACCTAGATGTTGTCCTGTGGTCGAAAAAGTCTTTATTTCCTCACAGTCTTGTAAACCCAGGCAATTTTGCCTTAGCCATGTATGATTTCCAAAGCTTTTCTGTGACTAAGCAAGGTTTCTGCAGCCTAATTTTTCAGGGGTGACAAATATCCATGGGTCACCTTGAAGACACGGAGATGCCAAAGAGCGGCAGCATCTCTCCCCTCTAGTTTCTCTGCACAACATAGGCTTTATTTTAGCAAGACATTCAGTGACTTCAGCTGTTTGTCCCTGCATCCACATGCCAGAGCATCCACTGGGAACTGGAGGTATTCAGAGGACGTTCTTCCCAGGAGAAAAATGCAGCTTGACTTCTGTGCCAGCTTGTTCCCCAAGACTTTCTGGTACACTGAATTATTGGGAGGACTTGGGGGCTTGGACTCCAGGGGCGTTCCTAGCCAGGGTGTCCAGGTTATTTCTGGTGGGAACTCTTAAAAACCATGTTCTTTGCAGCTGGCCTGGGATTCAGCAAGGCATAAGCTGTCAGGCTGAGAAAAGCTCTTTCATCCCATGAAATTCCATTTGGCTTTGGCTAGTTTATAATTTTTTTTCTTTTAAGTGAAATATTAAAACAACCCACAGTGTTCTTCCTTGTGCTGCAGGAGTGCCTGGAGGGGGAAAAAAAACCTCACCAACTGTGTGCCAAGTCCCCCAGTTTTGAGAGGTGCTGGCTTCTGCTCAGTGCCTTTCACTGGTTGAATCTGGGGTTTGTGCGCTCTGCTCAGGCAGGAGGGTTTGGTTTTATTTATTTCCTCCAACTCCAGAGCAAAGGGCTCTTGACGACACAAGTACTACTAAAAGAACAGTCCAAACTTTCAAAAATAAAAGCTCACCAGAGAACTCCTTGGATTAAGAGGCATGGCACAAAGAATGATGGCATGGAGCTGTGGCAGAGGAGGTTTAAGGTGGATGTTGGCAAAGGGTTGTACACCCAGAGGGTGGGTGGGCACTGGAACAGGCTCCCCAGGGAAGTGGTCACAGCACCAAGCCTGACAGAATTCAGAAAGCATTTGGACAAAGCTTTCAGGCACAGGGTGGAATTCTTGGGGTTTTCCTGTTCAGGACCAGGAGTTGGACTCAGTGGCACTTACGGGATCCCTTCCTACTCAGGATATTCAGATTCTTCCATCGGTCACCGCGACGCAGCAGAGGAGGCTGTGCCTGCTCTGTCCCCTTCACATGGCCCAAGTCAGGAGGAGAACCTGGGTTTTCCCTGGTGGGTCACCCAGTCATGCAAGGGGAGAAAGTGATCACAATCCAGCTGTGCTGCTTGTTCTTGCCCCCTGGGAAAGGCAGACTAGATAATCTGAATTCTCTACCAGACCTCTACCTCTCCTCTCAATCTGGGGCCTTTCCCATGTGTTAGTGAAAAAGATTTTTTCAAAAGCTTCTTTTCTTGCACTGGGATGTTTAAGTCTTTGCCCACTGTTGGGACTGGGGGAGCTAAGCTCCCCAGCCCTGGAGGAGAGGTGTGCTGGTGCCACTGTATTAAATAGCTGTTGTTTCAGGATCTGATTGAATTAGGACTTGTGTGAACTCTATCAGTCTTGCCTCACAGATAAAGGCTTGTTTATTTTTCATTGGCTCTTTGTGGAAATAAAATGGTTTCTGATAACACCGAAGTAATTCTTTTTATCGACACTCAGGAGGCTGATACGGAAATAAAAAATAGGGAACTCTTTCAGTGGAGATTAAGATCTCTCAGAAACGTGGCAGGCTTCCGACATGAAGTATCGTAGGTGCTGCTATTCCATTCCACAGCAGCCACTTGCCCTGAAAGATGAGCTCAAGCTCACTAAACAACCCTGTTTTCAGAAATGAGGGAGCTGTGCAGAGGGTGTTTTAGCAGATGCATCACAAATCTGCTATGTTAGGCAAAAAAAAAAAAAAA
>VWZN01013327.1:482108-512369 GCA_013396955.1 Regulus satrapa
TAGGGACAACCCTTATGGAACATTTAAAAAGAAATTTAAAAACATGAGGTAGGTTTATTCTTATGTTGGATAATGTGCTGCATTCTGGGGTGCTGTGGGTCTTCAGGAGGGTTTGTGCCTCTCTCTAGGTAAGGCGAGGGGCTCCTGCTCTGGTGCAAGGGGACAGGGTGAGCTGCAAAAACTGGGGAAATTCCCAAGGGATGTAAGAATCCAGATTATCAGTTAACTGCTGCTCTTACAGTTAAACTCATTAAATCCACCTTGTTCTTCTCAAATCTTAGCTATGGGATATCAGGCTATGCATAACCCAGAGAGCCTGTTGAGATATTTTGGGGTGGGTGTTTTTTTAAAATGGTGGGAGATGAGGCATTCATGAAGAAGTGTGAGCTGGATGGGGGAGGTGACCCCATCCTGAAGGACCCCCTGCCCTGAGGACTGCTGGGCACTGTGATCCCCATACCCTGTGCCTGTGCGTGGGGTCACGGAGGTGCCACTCAGCTGGGCACTTGTCATCTGCCCCTGTTGTCCACTGTGCACTGAGGCCATGGACAGAGCGGCCCCCCCACCATGTGCAGTGGGCACAGGGGCTGTGCAGGGCACAGGGGCTGAGCAAAGGCTGGCAGCAGCCCAGAGCCCACCCAGGGCAGGGCAGAGCCCCCACAGTCCCCAGGGCCAGCAGGGCTGGTTTCAATGGATGGGCTGCCGTGGCAACCCTGCCCGCAGCCACATCTGTCACTCAGGGGGACAAATTGCTAATAGGCAGCTTGCCAGATAGCCACGTGGTGGGCTGGCCTCCAGGGTGTCCTCTGCAGCAGATAATCTGGGGCAGTGTGGGGGAAAAAGAGTGGGGGTGATCTGGGAGCAGTCCCTCGCTCAGGGTGGCACTGCTGCAGCTGTGCAAAGCTCAGGGCTGTCATTGTGTACTTGCAGTGTGTTTTTTCACTCTGTTGAGAGCTAGGGGCCCATGGAATTGCTTTAGGGTGATGTGAACAGAGTCACACCAGGGATCTGGAGAGCAAAAACGGGGGCAGCAAGGCTCTATTGAAAATCAAGCATGAGCTGTCAAAGCACTGTGTTACACCTCTGCAGCTCTGAGTAGGATTGTTCTTAATCTGCTTATATACCCTGAAAAATATTTTTGGGCAGTTGCTGGTTCTTTGCATTACAGAAATTAGATCATGAAACATTTGAGAGAGGTCAGTTTTCGGCTGAACTTTATCTCTCTTTATTCCCTCCAAGCTCTGCAGTCCCGGGGGAGTGTGAGGGGATCGGGTCTGCTCCTCTGGCCCCTGACCAAGAGCTCAGGGTTACCAGGGCAGCTCTCTGCTGCTGTCTGGCAGAGTAATCCAGCACTATTTAACTCTCACTGCTCTTCAAAGCAATGCCAGTGCTGTAAACACTGCAGGACTGTGATCCCAGTTCCTTTTGCTGCCATCCCTAACCCAAAGCCATCAGCCTGCTTTGGAGCCGTGGCAGCTGCCTCCTCAAGGAGCATGGATTGCTTGGGTATCTGAGGAGATGCAGACAAGTCATTTATTGAGGAACTCATGTGAGAACAGTTGGATGCTGCTGTTGGAGAGGAGAGAGTGGAGCAGAGCTGGCCCCCGTGCTCCTACCTGGCTGTGTGGCTGCAGCGTCAGCCTGCTCCCACCCCAGCACCAACAGGAGCAATGAAAACCTGGCCTTACCTTACTGCTGAATATTTTATTTGCCATTTAATGCAAATTTGATTGCTATTTTTGTTTCTGAAATGGGCATCAGCTTTTCTGCTGATCTACCAAGGGAAGGTCTCTGTGTTTTTAGTGCTCCGTTGTTGCGTCCAGGTGCCCCGAAGGGGGTCATGAGGGACACCTTTACATGGGAGTCAGGCTGTGGGGTGGGATGAGAAATTTGAGTGGCCTGGGCATATGGGACCATGTTGCACCCAAGTTCTGTTTACACACACAGCAGAAGGATTAGTTTCCAGCAGCATTTAGCCTGAGGGTGTTGTTGCTTGTTTCCTGTAACTTAAGAGAAGTCAAATTGTTCCTGGGCTGAGGCATAGGAGCACAGAAGGATTTGTCTTGTGTAGTAAAGGATTTAATTTGGGGAGTTCCTCTGGACAAAGCTGGAGGGGTTCACTGTAAGGTGGATTTGGGTTGATGTTCTTGAGATGCTTGGGTTTGAGCTCTTCCAGGAAATACACAGCAATGATTGGAACAGAAGTATTCCCGTTCCCAAACTGAGGAAAGTAGTGGGTGATCTGGAAGCTGAAAAGGCTCTTTAAACAAAAAATTCATGAGACAGCAGGACACAGAGATTTACAGCTGCAGCTTCTGAATTTGCCTTGCTTATGAAGTTTGCTGTCACTCTAGTATGAAGAGCTAAGTAAATGCTAAATGAACTGTATTTAAAAATACTTCCTCAATAAATGTCCTTGCAAATTAAATTTCAGAAGATGATCTTACCTTTAGCCCATTTTGATTATCATTTTAATTATGGTTAATAAAAATTCAATATGCATTTCCAGTTTATTGTCTTACTCTATCATGACTTCATCCCTTAAGCAAATTGGTAATGATGCAAGTGTGTAAGGGCAAAACACTCACCCAGAGGTATGAGACTGGTGAGAAAGTGTTTTAGTATGCAAGTGCCCTTTGAAGCCTTTCTTGAGTGTATTAAGCTCTGCCCTAAAATCAGAAAGAACTTCTGCTCATTTTCATTTTTTTCTCCTGGAAGACTGTTGATTTCCAGCCTAAACATACCCACAGTGATCATAAATTGATATTATGGCAGTATCTTCATTGTTCTCCCTCTTACCTGTCGTTGCTGTTGATGGTATACACAGATAAACCATAACCATCCATTCTCTGCATTTCTGAACAAGCCCTCAGCTCCTCTCAGAAGACCTTGGAGAACTCATGACAGAGCTTTCAGGCTGTTTGTGGTGCTCAGCCCCCTTGAATCTGGAGCCTCTTGGTCCTATCTCTTTTAAAAAAATGAGTTGGAAAACACCCCTTCTGAGACTTTCTCTTTTTCTCCCTGGCAATTTCATCTCCAGAAGGTTTCACAGTTACAGATTTGGGATACATCAGCAGGTGGCCCTTTTAATCCCTCCTGGTGTGAAGTTAAATCTTTGCTCTGTGGAAATCAAGGGCAGGGTAGAGAACGAAGTGAACTGCCAGCTCCATTAAGATAATCTGGCAAATTAATGGTTGCACTGTGTACTTTTAGTGGGATTTCTTCCATTTTCTTTTAAGCATTGTGTTTGCCATACATGGCATAGCAAGCCCTTTGTCTTCCTCTTGCTCCAAACCCTGGTGAGAGCCTGTGGAAGAGCTTCCATGGAAAAAGACTGGAGAGGGCAGCTTTTTGGATTGCAAGATGTTTGTGGCTGGCTCAGCTATCCAGGGTTTTCCTTTCCAAATTGGCTGCTGTGATATCCCAAATGTGAGTTTAATCAGACATATATGCAGACACTGATATTCCCTGTGTGACAATGGTCCAAAGGGAAGAAAGAGGGGATAAGCAACTTTGAAACTAGTTGTTCCATTCTTTCTCATTCACTGAGCAATGAGAAACCAGGAGTTAAGCCATGTCAGCGACCCAGCTGGACGGCTTGGCTGGGGTGAAAGAGCTGTAGGTGCATTCCTGGCCTTTGCATGGGGCAGATTTTGGCCAGTGACCCATCCATTTCTGCCGTTTCTTCCATTTCTTGAAGCCATTTTCATGACTTAACAGGGATATTCCAATAAATTTTCAGCACCAGTTCAGGAAGAAGAGAGAAACTTAACATTAAAACTAAACATAGCAGCATGGTCAAAGCCAAGTAAGGTATAGTCTGCTCAAGTATTTTATTTATTTAGCCTGAAGGTTTATGGCAGTCCTGGGTCTGGATTTTATGATCATTATAATTTCTGACAGTCTTAAATCACTGCATGGTGCAATTTGGTCAGGGGTAACCCTTCCGCCATTTTAATTCTCTTCTTGGCCTCTGCTTTTAATAGTGATGTCACTTGTTTGGAGAACGTTAAATGCCATGTAAGCCTCATGTGATAAGAAACTTGAAACATGCACATTGCAGAATCTGGCAAGGAACCGCTGGCAAGGGAATATCTTCAAGTAGGAAGCAGATGTGATTGGGAAACAGGGTTTCACATCTTAGAGGAAGCACTTGCACAGGCCTTGGAGGAGGCTTGTGGCACACACGGGCTGTGCTCCCTTTCTGGAGCGCGCTGACGGCTCCTGCACACGCTGAGGATCTGCGAAATCCCTGGGAGCAGACTCACATCCCATGCTATTTTTGCGATGTTTATTTCACAGTTGTTCAATGACAAGATTAAGTTTGGGCTGGGTTAGATCATTGCACTACTATATTTGATATTCTGAAATTTTGGAAGAGGTACAAGTGGCTGTGGCCAGTCATGTTGAAACCAGCCTGAGCTCTCTCCTGGGAAGTCTGACACTGCTTGGCAATCTTCCCCTCAGAGGAGGTTTCCTGCTCAAAAACATGATCAGAACCAAAGGTTGTCTGGTTAAATAAAAAATAAAAATTGAAAAGTACACCTGGTTCCTAAATCATAGGAAGCTTTCAAATATCTGCTTCTGTGCCTTTGTATTTTCAGATTTGAAGAACTTACATGCACAAGGCAGAGTTTTGTTTTATTGCTGTTGATACTAAACATTGATCAGAAGTATAAAATAGGGCATGTAGAGGTAGGGTTTGAGATTCTTATCTCCTCCACTGATTTTCAGCACTGGACTGATTCCTCTTTCTTGCTCCCAATCTTCTGGAGGGCCACAAGCCTTTCAAGCCTTCCAGCCTTTTATTGTTTCCTTTTATAACAAACCCCAAATGGATTACAAGCTGTTAGGTTCAGGATGATGTTCCAATGTTTCTGTGTAGCACCGTGGCGTCCCCACAGAAGCGGTGCCAGTGTCGGGATGCTGCTGGTGGTGTCACTGCACGACATTTATGCCATTAATTACGTTCCTGTTCCCTTTGGCAGCTGGTGATGGAGTTCTGCGGCGCGGGCTCCGTCACTGACCTCATCAAGAACACCAAGGGGAACACCTTGAAGGAGGAGTGGATTGCCTACATCTGCAGAGAGATTTTGCGGGTACGTGCCCAGGGGGAGCTGAATGTTGTTGGGAGTGTGGCACTTGAGTGCTCGGGGGACACGGGAAGCCTTTGGCTCCACAGATTCCATGGATGCTGTGCTGCCATGGGCTGGAGCCTCTGCGGTGCTGGCAGGCGTGAATGATTCATGTGCCTGTATGATGCATAATAAATAAGCCCTGCTTAATGCCCTTTAGCTCTGTTAGTTGCCTGAATTTTAACCCTCTTCTTCCTTTAACAAAAATATAATCTCCTATTAGTATTAAAAGGGCAAAGATTTATTTATGATAGATTTATGTTTTTAGTTAACATAAATGTGAGGACTAATAAAGTCTGGGGAAAGAAGAATTTTCATTATTAAAAAGCATCCTATGCTTTATTAAATCCACATATCTGATTTTAATGAGGATGCTGCAGCTTTTATGCTCACAATATAAATGTTTGACTGAAATGGCTTCAAAAGGACCATGCCAGAGTTTCATGTACTGGGAGATGGCAGCTTCAGCAAAGACTTTCCTGCATTTTGCATTGCTGCACTCAGAGGATGAGGTTGTAATGGTTGCCCTACATTAAAATCTATTGCTCTGTGAACTGAAGATTTGTTCAAGAGAAAAGAGGAATATTTGGCACGTGAAGGAAACCTGGACAAGAGCCATTCAAGTGATAGGATGGGAGGAAAGGGCCTAAAGTTGCAGTTGACGGGATTTAGGAAAAGTTTCTCCATCAAAAGGGCTGTTAAGCACTGGAACAGGCTGGCCAGGGAAGGGTGGATGCCTGTCCCTAGAGGGATTTAAAAGAGACATGGCTGTGTTACTCAGGGACAATGAGTGGTGGCCTTGGCAGTTGTCAAGGTTATGGTTGGACTCAGTGGTCTTAAAGGTCTGTTCTAATCTAAACAATTCTTGGATTCTATGAAAGAAAATGAGGCAAAATGATCTCTCCAAATGGATGTGCCTGACACTGAGGTGGCCACAAGTGTCCAGAGGTGACACAGCACTTCTGCATTGACCCTGGATGCCACTGTCCACACCAGAGTCACGTGCAGAAGATGCTGGTGCTGTAACTCATCAGCTTTTGCATGGACACTGCTTTCAGTGCCAGGAGGCCACAGTTACATGGGCTTATTTTAAGTGTATGAGCTCCATGAGCCTGCTCCTTAAAATAGTCCCTGGCAGTGAGTCACAACCCAGCCTGACTCATGTCCTGGGGCCACCATCGAGTGTCACCTATTGCATTTTGGCCACCCATGGGGCAGTGGTGGGTGACCTCTGTGGGGTTTGGGGTGAGGAAAGGCTCCCAGCTTCACGCTGCAGAACGTGGCTCACGCTTGGCTCAGACAGTGATGGACAGTTGGAATTCTAACACGAGGCTCAATCCCACATTGTTAAAGGATTTATTGAAATCCCGTGGAATTTTTGCTTTGCTCCACATGCCCAGAGGTGCCTGTAATAAGTATAATACGGCTAAAAAAGAACTCCTATACAGATATAATCTGTTCCACAGTTTTCCCAAGGTAACGAGCGTAAAATGACTAATAACTACCAAAAGCGATAGCACAAATCCTTTTCTTCCTCAAATATGAATGTTTAATGTGAAATGTAAACCTAATACAAAATTAGTTTTTGAAGTAATCCATATTTTTCCTAAGCTGGCAATCTGAGTGGATGTTACTTTGAAACTAAAATAATAAATAAATGAAATTAAAATGTGGGTTGCAAAAAGAAATTAATGAGCTAATAAACCAGCACAACAGCAAAGCTAGTTTACCTTTTAGCCTTAGAGATGGGCATTTTACTTGAGATATAGCTCTGTTAGGCATATGTGCAAGTTACAACATTCGTATTTGCATGGTAGCTTTTTTAATACAAGCTTCTCACTGTACTGAAATTCAGTTTATTGGACCAATATAACAAGAGAATTGTTTTCTTCAGTTTCTGCATGATGGAAATGGAGAAATGAGACAAACCCATTCTGTTACTTCTGCCACAGAAATGACTCCCTGAGGCAAGGGAGCACATGGGGGAAATCGTGTCTGGAGTGATGGAAGAATTTGGGTTAATACAGGTTCCTGCAGGAATGTGAAAGATTGGGTTTAAAACCCCACAGAATTGAGAGGCTCCTTGCCAGGCATGTCCTCCCAGCATGGGACATGGGACAGTGTTTGGAGCATGTGATAAACAAAAGCATTCTCGAGTGCTTAACTCCAACTGTGAACCTTTCATTTCTGGAGCATAATTAGTTGAGGAGGAATGTCAGGAAATAACATGCTTTGAACTCGGGTTCCTCTAACCTTTCTCTGAATTCTCCAGGGCTTGAGTCATCTACACCAGCACAAAGTAATTCATCGAGACATCAAGGGACAGAACGTATTGCTGACAGAAAATGCAGAAGTGAAACTAGGTAAGAGTGGGTTAGAGCTCCTGGAAAGTGCAGGTGGGCTGGCTGGGGAGAAGCAGCAAAACTGGCTTCTATAGGACCTGAAGAAAGAGGTTGGGCACCAAGAGCTCCTCAGTGGGTTTTGTTATGGTGGTTTTCATGCATGACCTTGAGTGTTGACCACATGCTGTGCCTCAAACTGCCAGGGGCTGATAGCCAGGTTCTGCTTGCAGAGGTGCACTTGCAGTGGTGTTTCTGCTCAGACAGCTGTGCCACAGCTCTGGTACAGGTTAAGCAACCAACACCAATTTTTCATGCCCTGGATTGAAAATTGTCCTGTGTTCATCGCCAGATGTCAGGGCTGTTCCCCCACAGCTGCATAGCAGTGTCCTGAAGGATAATCCATTTTCAGTTTAGCATTTTCATTTATTCAGTGGGATAATCCAGACTTCTTTTCCAAACTAACCTGATGGAGAGGGTTTAATTTGCAAGAACTGCTCTGAATTTTGTGCACTCTATTAGTCACCCTGGAGAGGACACACTACCATTGGTGTGGAGATCATATGGAAGACAGCAGATCAGGGCAGATGATGTGCTCACATCCTCACTTGTCCGGTATTGATGTTATTAAGGCTGCCTTTGCACAATTCATTTATGGTGGCGATGGAAGATCCCTTACTCTGGTCATGCGTGGTGCAAGCCTGGTTTTCCCATGGCTCTTTTCTCCCTCTACAGCAGAATAAAACCCTGGCTTAACAGATGGCACCACCAGCTCATTGGGCTTTAATGCTGGTGAAGATTCCTCTCCAAGGGGAAATTCTCCAGGGCAAATCTCCAGCCATTGTGTTGTGCAAAGTGCAGTTAGTGGACCATAGAGTATTCTCTCATTGGTTTGATTTCATCATTTTTTGCTTCATTTTGCAGCTCTCTGCTTGACATTTCCCATGGGCCTTTGTCCTTGGCCCTTAGTTCCTTAAGTCTTTTGCATTTCTGCCATTTGCAGCAAGAATTTAGGTAGAAAAATGAGGCTTCTACCAGTATTTGGCAGGCTTTAATTCAAATGAGCAAGCATAGAACAAAGACTGCTGCTTATTCATGTTGCTAACCCTGTTTCTCATTAGTATGAGGAGCTGTGATTTCTTTTCATTGCCTCCTGGCAAGGAGGAAAAGGCACAGCGTTTCCTACAAAACCTGGACATCAGATGATCAGGTTTGTCCTTGACTGACCTCTGCTGATGCCAGCAGCAGAGATCAAACAGGAATGTCTTCAGCCACGTCTTCCTTTCCTGGCTGCGCAGAGTTGTTCTGAATGAACACAATGTTTTACATTGAGTAGCAGAGTGTTGCTCAGGTTCGTCTCTGACCTTATGGTGCCCCATTGTCTCCCTGCTCCAGTGGATTTTGGTGTCAGCGCCCAGCTGGACAGGACGGTGGGCAGGAGAAACACCTTCATTGGAACGCCTTACTGGATGGCCCCCGAGGTCATCGCCTGCGATGAAAATCCTGATGCCACTTACGACTTCAAGGTACCCACACGAGCTTCTTCCTGCTCAGGAATTCTGTGTGTCGTTGCAGCACTGTAAAACACATCGGCAGGCAGCACAGACTCCTGCTTTCTGGCTGTGGGATTTTGGGATGCCGGTTCAGGTTCAGCCTGAATCTTTGTTGTGCTGTTCTCGTATCCAAATTTACTGTGACGAGTCTTTCCCCGTGTGGAGAAAGGTGTCAGACTCAGGCTTCCTACCTGCTACCCTGCTTTTTGGTGCTGTGTATTCAAATACTCCAGTCAAACAAGCTGTATTTGCTCTATTTACTCTGGAGAGGAGTCAGGTCAGGTTTAGAAAGGGTAAAATCACATCCTCTGGCCTGCAGGCTGATATTCGCAGGGAGATGTGAAGGCTGCCACACAATCAGACGTTTAGGGGGCTGACCTACTTTTCACATGTCTCTCCAGCCTGTTTGAAGTTTATTTTTGGATCGGTGGCAGCACAACATCGCTGCTGAGTTTTAATGTGGCACAGAGCCCTGTGCCATGCAGCAGATCCACAGGAAGGTTTGGGGTCCCACCTGCCCATTCAAACTTCAGTGAGGTCTGATGTTTAGAGTAGGGAGAGATTAATATAGTTTATCCTGTTTCTGCCTTACTACAAGTTTCTGGACATACATCTGTAGAAATATCCCTTGGTTTTTTGAAGTGTCTAGAGCTTGAATTTCTAGCTCCAAACCTCCTAAGGTCCACTGAGTGTGTCCGGAGAGGAGGGCAGGGCACTGACACATGAGCTCTGGGGGGGAAGCACAGGCATATGTGAAGCTTGCTGTGCTTCTGTTCATGTGCATGCTGAGAGGTCACTTGGCAAGGTGATGTTTAAAAAGGGCTTTGAGACCCTCTGGTGTGAGCTGCTTTCTAAAAGTAGAACACGCCAGTGTAACAGAGCTCACCATTGTGATACAATTTCAGCTGCAATTTCTCTGATTGTTCAGAGAAATTTTTGAGAAATGAATGATTCTAAAGAAGCCAAATGATGCTTTGCTATTGCAGCCATTTAAGTGCATCTGTCAACTTTTGGACTGATGGTTTTCCAGAGAGCAGCTCTTCAGTCTGAGTTCAGACTCTGGGTTACAGAAACTGTTAATGATGGGGACATGTAGAAATAGTTTAATCTCCAATTACTTATTACTCTTTGATTAACCAATTACAACAGGCATTTCCTCAGCTCTGCTGAGGGCAGTGCCTCATGACAGGGCTGCACCCTGCACTGGCTGCTCTCACCACTTCTCCACCGACAGCTGCCCATACGACGCTCTCATTAATCACAGCTTTTTATTGTTATTTAAAAAAAAAAAAAAGGGACTGATATCTTCATAGGCTACTTCTACCCTCTGAAATCCCTGAGGATTTTCCTCTTGCCAGAATAACTGGGGCACTTAATATGCCGTGGAGTGATGCACAAGCTCCAGGACCAGAATCCCTCTATTGTCCCCGAGGATCAGATGCTCGCAGCGAGCCGGGCGCTTGCCTCTCTGAAGTTGGCTCAGGCCATTTTCCCGTGGCTGGGGGTGTGGAACAGGAGGCTGATTGCTGCTGACATGCTCCATGCAGGGCGCTTTCAGAGCTCCTGGTGATGTGGGAACCACTGGACATTAGTCCATACCCCAGATCACATCCTTGCACCTGGTGCTCCTGCTTTGAAGTAGGGTGGGGAGGATGTAAATGAAAATTATGTATTTTAAAAGGGATGCAAATCAGATGCTCTCAGGTTTAGCTGACTGGCTTAAAATACTGAATACAAAAAATGAGATGTATAGGGTGAGAAAAGAAATCCTCACAGGCTTAATCTGTTGGACAAAAAGCCTCTGATCCCACTGTTTTCTTAGCCAGAAAGAGATGCTTGTGTAATCTATGGAAGAAGGCAGTAAATACCTCCTCATATAAATAAACCTCTTGAAAAAGAACAAACAGAAAGCCCCCCGTTGTTAAGGTTATTTGTTGTTTTTTTCCCCAGCCAGTCTTCCTTTTTTCTTTAGCGGTATCTTGTCAATAAGCTTAGAATCAAAAGGAGGGGGAGAAGGGAGTCGGCTTCCCTTCCCAAGTCAAGGTAATGCAAATACATTAGCACAGCATCCCTTTGCTGGATGGACTGAAAGGCTTTTCAGTCTTAAAAATAAAAACCACTCAAAAAAAAATTCCTGAATTCCAGATCATTATAAAATGTGTGCTTCCCGCTGAGTTTTCTGCTTTCTCTGGGAGACTTAGAGAGGTGATAATCCCTTTCTGTATTCCTCCAGCTTTAAGATCACTTGGCATCTTGCATATAATACTGGGCACCTCAGTGTGGAAAGACACATTAGGAATTTGGAAGGAGTTCAGTGGCAACCTAGAGGGAAGGGGTCATGTGTGCTGAATCATGTGGAAAGACTGTGATAATTAAGTATGCAGCAGAAATCCCAGCTGACCAGAAACAAAGAATGGATGAGACTGTGCTGTGAAAGGGCTGAAAATAAGATTTGAGAGAGAATTTTAAAGCAGGTCCAAAGATGTGTACCAAGGACGGCATTTGTTGAGGGAGAACTTGAGCCTAAAAAACAAGGAAAAGTGCCTTGAAATTGGAAATCCAAGTGTCCTTTCCTGGAGGGTGTATGTGAAAAGGTGCTTGTGGTTCCTAGAGGCTCTCTCTAGCTCTGGCTAGGCTTTTGGGACTCTGTACTGGGAAAAACAACTTTCCTGGGATTTACTAAATGGTAGGTTTAGAGGCTGGAGGCAGTTTCGAAAGAGCAGCTCTTGAACTGGAGAGGAGAAAAGTGAAGTGGGATAGCAGGGACATGGCAGAAAGCAGGGCAAGGGAGAGCTGGATGTACAAAAGAGGAAGGACGGAAGGCAGAGTCCATCCATTCCGGCCTGAGGTGAAAGCACCAGTGTTGGTCTGAGTCGTGTTCCCAGTCCAGCAGATGGGTTGTACTCATTTTCTCTCACTGGGCACGTTCAGCCTCTGTCTCCTGCACTGCCAGCAGAGCCAGTCCCTCCACTGGGACTCGTTACCGGGGCTAGGGGTGCAGCCACAGCTCATTGTGATGGCGGGGTGAGGCACTGGAGAGCAGCTCCCTGCTGCTGTCTGGCAGGGAGCTGGGGAGTTGGGTATTCCTGCTGGCATGGGAGAAGGTGGAAGGAAGAGTGTTACAGGTATGAAATCAGAGTTTCCCAAGTAGGTGCATTGTCCCTGCTCTGATGCTTCAGGAGATTCGGGGCTGAGCAAGGCTTGGGAACAGGGTAAATGAATGTGTGCATTTCTCCTTCCACTGGCAATGTCCCTCTGCTTTCTTTCACAGAGTGACTTGTGGTCTCTGGGGATAACAGCCATCGAGATGGCCGAAGGTGCTCCCCGTGAGTAGAGTCATGGCTCTCTTCCTTATCCCTGGTTGTAATGTGCTGGGCTTTGCTGAGCACCAGCCAGCTCTGTGCAAGAAACACCACCCCAAGGCTTTCCCTGGGCTCGCTGAGGTGGAGCTCACAGCACCCATGGGGACAAAGCTGCCAGGGCAGCAGCTGCCAGAAAAACAAAAGAAAGGCAGTGAGCAGAGGCAGACCCGTGTCTGCCTCCAAGAAGGGGGGGAGGACTGGAAGCAGGTAAAACACCTCAGAGCTGGTGTGACACTGGTAGTGACATGCTGGGCTCACCTGGGTGCACCTGCACAAGTCACATTGCCACAGTTTTCAGCATTATCTCGGGACTGTCCTTGCTGGAAAATGCAAGTAAATAAAGCAGAGCATTGTGCCATTGTGGCATGGCTATTCCATGCTTTTGCCCATTAATCTCAGCACCTGGCAGGTGCTGAGGCCATGGAGCTGCAGGAGCAGAGATGTCCCCAGCCAGACCCTGCAGTGACCCTGGTGGTGCTCACAGCCCTTGGATGGGGACATCAGCCCTCACCTGAGCCCCAGGGCTGGGGGTTGTCTGTGGGGGGCTGTTGCTGCAGTCCATGAGTCCATGGTCTGTTGCCAGACCATGAGGGTCTAGCAGCCTCAGAGGAAACTCAGATCTCCCAGTTGGATGTCTGTGCTGTGTTTAATGCCTCTTCTTACAAATTGCAGCTCTGTGTGACATGCATCCCATGAGAGCCCTCTTCCTCATCCCCCGCAACCCGGCCCCGAGGTTGAAATCAAAGAAGTGGTGAGTTTCTTTCTCAATCTTTAGGGACTGTGAAGCAACCTTTTTCTGCAGCTGAGCACGCTGGGGACATGGTGCTGATATTTATGTAGTTTTGGGGGATGGCAGTGGTCTCCAGCATCACTCTGGTGAGTGCAGGTTTGGGTTTTGGTCTCCTATGGAGAGGAATTTTATTCTGAAGGTTCCACTGTGGGATGGAGGCTTTCCTTGGTATGCAGAGAGAGCAACACACTCACCCTGCCATTTCACAGTGCAGAGTTGGCTTTTCCAGGGCAGTTTGTGCAGGGCTGAAGTCTGATGACACTTTGCTTGGCTCCTGTTTTGTTCCAGTCAGGTTCCATTCTCAAGTGGAAACATGTATCCAGGCCAAAAAAACAAAAGAAAAAAAAAAGAGGATGGTTTATATTGAAGGCATAGGAATGCAGAGATTTGTACTTAGTTTGGGCTTTATTTTACAATTTTGCAGGAAAAGATACCTCACTGTTTTGAGGAAAAAAAAAAAAAAAGGAAAGAAAGTAAGGCATGCCAATAAAAACCCACAGGAAAAATATTCCCGAAGCCCAGCCACATGTTGTTTTGTTACTGTATGTTCTGTATTGATAGAAGTGGAGTCCTTAAAAACACTTGTCTTTGGTTTGTGCTGTTTTCCTGCCCCAGGTTCAGCAGTGGTTTACTCAGGAAAGATCTGCCACATGTTAATGAGACATTAACATAATGAGACAAGGAGCACAGCTGTTTTATTATTTTTGGGCTGAGCTCACAGAGGAGAGCTTTGCCTTAATTTTTTCAATTTTGCTTAATATCATATTGATTACACGCCAGTGAAGAGGAGAAGAGCCCGTGGTATGTACTGGAGACACTTGGGGCAGCAGCAGCAGCAGCTGTTTTATTGCTGACAGAGGAGTGAGAGGCACTTGGAGTCCTCTGCTTTCGATGGTGTTGGGCTTTTAGGACCAGCCTAAAAACTCGCCCTGGCTTTGGCAGGAGACATCTCGGTTTTGTCAGCCTGATCATCAGCTGCTCCAGTACCAAACCACGAGAAGGACCATTCCCAGCTGGCTCTGCAGAGTGTGTCAGATATTCTTGCACTCTTTGCACGACCTTTTGAGGATACTATTAGTCAGCTGAGAAAATAGTGTAGGTGCTTGTTTTCTGCCAGATCACCAGTCTGCTCCTTTGTTATCCTCACTCCCACAGCATAGAAAGGATTGTGAGACTTGAGAGTTTATTTTTCATACAAAAGTGCTGTTTATTCAGCAAAGACTCCCTCAGCCTCCAGGCAGAGAGGAGCTGATGAAAGCAGCATTTGAGCAGGATGTTTCCCTGTGTTCTTACAGTAAAGATGGAGCTGGGATGGAATTTTTACTTTAGTCCCTGCCCTGCAATGGCAGGATGTGCTTAGTGCAGGCTGGGGTGTTCCTGGGCACCACCTGCCCACACACACGTGGCAGCTGTCCCAGGTTTGCACAGCCTGTGGGTTCTGCCTGCGGTCATTTGGTCTTGCCCAAAGTTGGGCTCTGCCTGTGCCAGGGGTGGCATCCTGGGTGCTTTGATGCAAGGACCTCCTGGGAAGCCATAGTGTAATAGAACTCCAGCTGCAGGAGGCAGCTTGGTGCTCGCCTGGTCTCTGCTACTCTCCCATGGGCAAACAGGCATCCCTGGTGTCCATCTGATTTGGGACATTTTGTACCTCAGGTAGCTCACACCTCTGTTCATATTCCAAGCTGTCGTTGTAGTGGAAAGCTCCGAAGGATCCAGATGAAGCTACACCAACTCCTTAAAAAGCAAATTTTTACAGCATTTATAATGTGACGCTGGGGAGATTTGCTGTCCTTGGCTCATTTCTCAGGTGGAGTGCCAGGATGGAATTCTGTAATCCATCCCAGGAAGAGTGGAGGTCTTTGACCAAATTTTTGGGGTGGCTCCCTGGCAGTCAGTGGGCTGGTTTTCACAACCACAGGTCACAAGAGCAAAGCAAAATAGAGGAATGTTCAAAGTGAGTTTGTCCTTGCTTTTGTGCTCAGCAGCACATTAATAAAAGTACACTACATAGGCAGTGCATCTTTTTCCCTACATGTAAAAGTAGTGAAGGGACTCCAGAGGGTAAGTCAGGAAAGCCAAGAGAGAACATTGGCATGGGAGCCTGCCCTCAATTAAAAATTGCAGAGAGGAAAATAATTTTGTTCCTTGCTAAATCCTCAAACTAGCTTTTAAAACAGTGCTGTATTCCTATGAAATTAAAGTCTTTGGTGTATCATTTTCTTTCCCAATTAAAGCCAGCCAGCAAGGAAGCTTTATTTTTCTCCTCCCCTGTTTGCAGGCAAAATGAACTCAAACTTTAGTGATTTTGTTCCCATAAACCTTCTCTAGCCCTGCGTTGTAAAAGACATGAAACCTCTTTGTTAATGAGGTGATATTTGCACTGTGATACCACTTTTCATCCAAGCAGCTGCAAAGACTTTGCAAACATTGATTTAAGCTTTACAAACCCCAGGAGCTGGAGGAATGTGTGTTTCAGGAAGGTGGGCTGACCTGGGCCTGGGGAGGGGAGGAAACCTGTGGTGGAGTCCTCTTGGATCAGAGCCAAGGAGGAAGCTCTGGTCTTCAGCTCCAGTGCGGACTGGACTATGCCACTGGACAGGCTGGCTTGTTTGTGAGAGGAAGGTTTTGGGAAATGCAGCAGCCAGAGCTGGAAAATGGATGGGAAATCCCTGTCCATAGCTGCTCAGGCAGCAAAGGTGTCTTAGGGCAGCACAGGGCACTGGGACTCCCATCCCATTACTTTGAGGAGGATAACTTCTCAGCTCCTTCACCTGAACTGTGCTTGCACATGCTCTGGACCACACATCCAGAACTGGAGTCTCTCCAGCTTCACACCAGCAAGGGAGAATCATATTTTAGAAGAGGATTTTTTTGAGCATCACATGAATTGTCCCTTCTGGGTACACTGAAACACTGTGTTTCTCAAGGCAAGGTGGGAAAGGCAGATTTGCTCATTAACAAAGCTGGAGGGAAGATTTAATTGGATCCAATAGCATATTTTATTTTTCCATCTCAATTTGTATGGATTAGCACTTAAAAGATAAATCACTTTTAGTCTGACAGCTTAAGAGTAAAATCCCTGAAAGCTTATTGTTTTACTTCTAATGCAATTCTGTAGTATCTCTTGGCTTCTGACATTAATTTATATTCATTTTCTTATTTGCTAAAGCAACAGAGACTACAGTAGCCTGTCAACATCTTCCTTTCTTGTAAATCCCTGTTCTCTTGAGTTTATAATGTGGTGAAATTAGTTCCGGGAAAACTTTGGATATGCAGTACTCGAGACTAAGACAAATTTGTTTGTTAAAGATTTGGCTGAAACTGTTTTAGCTGAGATTGAATGTAACTTTGTGGGCAGGGAGGCTGTGAGGAGGGCAGGGCTGTGTTCCCATCTCCATCAAAAGAGTATGTTCCAGTCTCTTGGGTCTGGGGCTTGGTGGCCCCCCAGCCCTGGTGGGTTGTGATGCTGCTGAGAGAGCAGGGAAGGGCTGCAGGCAGCAGCATCACCCAAAGGTTGCCTGAGCTCTACCAAGCCCTGCAATGTTTGGACTAAAATCTTTAAAAATAAAAAAAAAATAACCTAGCTTATCCCACTCACCCTCACAAAGATTCATCTCTTGAAACACTGCCCAGAGGGCTATAAAATAGGAGAAACAATCCACTCAGGCATTGTGTTTATATCTCTGTGTGTTGTATCTTGTTCCTACCTGCCGTTTCACAGGTTCAGAGGAAAGGGAGAAGGAAAGGAGGAAGACTCCCTTGCTTTTCTTGGTTGCCTTTGGTGATTCTCTGGTCATAATGATGGTTCTCAGCTTTCTGGGATAATGAATAAGAACTGAGAAAAATCTCAAATACCAACAAGTTTTTTTCGCTTTCTAACATGAGAATCGATGTACTTACATGTCACTTCTGTACCTTCCTTCCCTGTTCTTGACCAGGTCTAAAAAGTTTCAGTCCTTCATTGAGAGCTGCCTAGTGAAGAACCACAGCCAGAGACCCACCACGGAGCAGCTGATGAAGCACCCCTTCATCCGAGACCAGCCCAACGAAAGGCAGGTCCGCATCCAGCTCAAGGACCACATCGACAGGACTAAGAAGAAGCGAGGGGAGAAAGGTGAGTGGAGGAGAAAGGAGGGTTAGTGGAGAAGAAGCAGCACTCTGAGCAATCCTTGACCTCTGCCCCGTGCTTAGGGATCCCTAGTGCAGACCAAGGCACATCCATGCAGGTGAAGCATGCGGGTAAAAGAGGGAAGACACAGAGGACTGGGTTGCCCATGGTCTCGGTACCAGTCCCCCTCACTCAGATGGCTGAGTTTGTTTGCAATCTAGTTTAATTCAATAGGTGTGATCCTCTGTGTGACCACACTTGGTGTGGTTTTGGGGAAAGATTGTTTTGTTTGGTCTGATTCCTCCCAGTCGTTGAAATGAAAATGAAAATAAATACCTGTAACTAAACAATGGGTGTTCATGCAAAACAGGCAGGTGACTGTCATTAGAGTTAATCAGTGTTTTTAAATATTATTTTTTTTTCCCTAATGAAAAATTATGCCTTTTTTTTTAGTCCAGGTGGTAATTTCCACATGGAACATCTAGGCTTTGATTCATTAAAGCGTGTGTATAAAATTTACGTTTGCATAGATCTGTGCTGGCGTGTGGGAGGGTGAAGCTGCTAAGCTGAATTTTCCCCAGCTCACGTATTTCATGCCAAGTGTGTTTATCTACGTGACATCCCTGCAGCACCAGCGATGAGCAGAGCTGTGCAAACGAACATCCAGATAAGACCCTTGCCCCAAAGCAATTCCGCTGACTAGGAATAACCTATTAAACTGAATGTTTTCAGTGAACTCTCCAGGCCCTATCAAAGTCCTCTGCAAGAAAGATCAGATAGCAGAAGAAACTTGTTAAAGTATTCAGCTGCTTGTGAACTGAATTTTAATTTGAAAACTCATTTGTAGAACCCAGCAAATTAATACGTTGCTATTTCTCTTCTTATTGGTAGCAGAATTAATTTTTCATACGTACCTTCCAGCCCCTTGTAATAGATTTCACTACAATCAAAACAATAAAATGGGATCCCAGTGAAGTATTAAATGTGTTTAGTCTGGCAAATGAAGGTTGGACCCTAGAGATGGAGAGTAATTGGATAAACGCGAGCCTTTCTTTGACTGTAATTCCCTTCATCCGATAAAGATGATATCCCAACAGAAATTGCAGTATGTAACACAACATTGCAGTGAGCTTTTATGTAGATATCTTCATTGCCTAGAAATTACATGGATTTGCATAGGAAGAGCATATGTTTAGGGAAAGAGGAGCTGGTGCCTTCAGAGCTGCGTTAAATCCCACCCTCCTGTGGCTGTGGCTCCAGTAGCTGGTGGTAAACCTCCTGCTGCAGAACCCTCCTGAAGAAGGGGGTCACTCACTGTCATGTGGAGATGAATTCTTACTTTGTGGACACCCCCATCTTTACATCAAGGGGCTGTCAGGGCTGTTGCCCACTTTGCTGGTGTGTCCCTGGCCTTGTGACCCCCATAATACCACAAGATGCAGAGCAGTAGTTCTGCTTATTCTTGGTCACACGAGGTAAAGAGAATTGGCTGTTCTGCCTTCAGAGCTCTGGGGTTTTCAGCCACTGGAAAAACAAACGAATCCAGCAAAGGGCACTGATGAGCAATTCTGTTCCTAGATGAGACAGAGTATGAGTACAGTGGAAGTGAGGAGGAGGAGGAGGAAAATGACTCTGGAGAGCCGAGGTAAGAATCAGCATTTCATTTGTGCCCTTACATCCCTTTAGCTCTGTATAAAATCAGCTTGGATTATGGGCTCATATGAACTGGAAATGGAAAAAGGACAGTCTGAGCACAGAGTCCTGTTCTCTGGCAGAACAGAGGAAATTCTTGCTGCTGGGTGGTGCATGGGTCGAAACTGATGCTCTGGATCACCTTAACCAACAGCTGGGGAAGAAAACCCCATAAGCCTGTGGGATCTACAGCACGACATGGTGCTGTTACGGGAATGTAGATATATAGAGATGTGGAAAATTGTCAGGTGTAATTAAAAAAAATTTTTAAAATATAATTCCTTACATCCAAGTGTAACTCCCTGTTTCCATGTAGTTTTTCACCATGAAACCTCCCAGGTGCTGCTTGCAAGCACTGTGGGGCTGGAACTTTCTTTGGTGACATTTTTCAGAACTGTTGTAATTAGTTTCAGGTTATTCCATTATTTCACTGAGATAATGTAGTATTTTAATAGCTGGCAATGATTCATGCTAGATGTGCTTTGTGCACAGCTAAATATAGTGTGTGCCAGCCGCTGCAGCACAAGAGGCTTCGGTTAGAAACTTAATGTAAAGGAAACCTTTCCATTAAAAGAGAGTAAATGACCATTGAGCCACGAGCAAAGCTCTGTCACCCTGCCCCAGCACCCTGCCCCATCCCTCCATCCACTGCTGCCCAAACTCTGTTGGGCGTTCGGACGCCCTTGGTGTGGAAGGGAGAGGGGCCACACTGGAAAAATCACGCAGGGGCAAGAGGCTCCAGGCTGCAGGGAGGGATCTTCTCTGATGCTTCTCCTGTGTGCAGCTCCATCCTGAACCTGCCCGGGGAGTCGACGCTGAGGCGGGATTTCCTGCGGCTGCAGCTGGCCAACAAGGAGCGCTCGGAGGCGCTGCGCCGGCAGCAGCTGGAGCAGCAGCAGCGCGAGAACGAGGAGCACAAGCGGCAGTTGTTGGCCGAGCGGCAGAAGCGCATCGAGGAGCAGAAGGAGCAGAGGAGAAGGCTGGAGGAGGTAACTGGCCAGTAACTGAATTCCCGGTGGCAGGTCCCGAGGGACTGTTCTCAGCCGGGTTTTAGGCCGCCTGCTGACCTTTCCAGTCAGTAACCCCAAACATTTTGTTGCGCTGGTCAAGCCCCTCTGCTCATCCTTTTGACGTAGCCGCCTCCAGCCGCTCTCCCCACCATAGCAGGTGTTGCCAACTTTTGTGAAGGTAATACAACTGGTTTTCTGTAAATAAACGGTTGTAATATCGAACCTGAAAGGGTCCCTGGAACTACTGAGCAGAGTTAGCCCATGACTGAGATGACAGCTGTACTCAGTCGAGGTGGCAATCCAGCATCTGTCCAGTTAATTATCATTATTTGCTCCTGTGGACTGTTACAGTTGAGACGAAGCTGAAAAGCTCCATTTGCCCTATCCCTGGATCCATGTGCCATTTGTGTCCCATTTGATCCCTAATTTCAGTTTCAGTCCTTACAGTCTCTGCCAATTACAATATCTCTTGCAGGGGAGGGGCAGATGCCTGCCTGACTTGTGCAATGATCCATATGTGCCCCGAAGGATAAGATTTCATTACCCTTGTCTTAACATACCAGCCACAAATGCAATCGGTCATAAAATTATCCACCCCATTTAAAATCCAGCTGCAGATTTGACCGTGTGACTTTGGGTGTTCCTGAGCTGATCAGCCTGGCCATGTGCTCTGGAGGAAGTGCTAGCTTTAGCTTTAGCTTCTGGTTCTTGTGCTGAAGAAGTTCACAAAACAATAAAGGGACTTTTCCCCATCTCTTGGGATTTTTTGATGGGATTTTGCAAAGGACACCCACTGCCTTGCCCTGAACTCAGCCCAGGTGACTTACTGAAGAGTTCAATGTGTTGAGGGTCATTAAATTAGCTTTCTGAAGAGGTCACCAATATGTCTGATAAAAGGATTTGTGGTTAATGGACCATTAGAGCATCCACCCCCTTAAATTGCACAAGCAGGAGGTCTGTTACTCTGGTCACCAATCTCTCCCTGTACTGGGTAATGCCTCAGGCCAGGGGCACAGATTGGAAGGAATTTCAGGCAGCTGATGGTGATGATGGTGATGGTATGGCCCCTCTTCGAGGTGGTCCTCTGAGCCCCTCCAGGGTAAAAATCAACACAGGCAAATCCCAGGCAAAGCTTTTTTCAGTCTGGTAAATATGTAGGTCTGTCATGTTGTCAAGAGCACAGAATGTTCAATACTTTGTAGGTCAGGCTTTGCTAGAGTCCTGCGCCCATTCCAAGGCTGGCAAGCTGCTTTGGGAGAGGACAAGGTTTGCACATAGATACACCCCAAAATCCCCTGCCCCAGTGGATGCTGGTGTGAGGACTGGTTCTGCCTTTGTCCCAGCCTGCTTGCTGCAAGCAGTACAGGAGCAGAACAACAGCAGAATAAAAGCAGACACCAGATTAGCTACAATCCTGTAATGAATACAATGCTTGCTGCTGTATTAATGTATTCTCTTCACTTAGAAGAAAATTGTTCTCTCTTTGCTGCTTCCCAGGCAGGTTTTGAATGGAGGACTAATCCCCTTGCTAAGCTGGAGAGCTCTGCCCTGAGCTACAGAGTTGCTGCCTTGCTGGGCCAGGCTGTGTTCAGTCCCCTGGGCTCTGCCAGTTCCCTTCTGTTGTGTCCTCAAGTCATTAAAAGTTAATGGCACCATTGCCAAGATTTAAACCCAATGCCTTCTCTAGCAGCTCTGAACAGCCCCGTTGGGCTCTTCACCCACTGCCTTCTTTCCAGCTGCCTTACAGCTTTGGGACCTCTGCTGAAAGGGAGATGTGCTGGAGCAAAGCTGGCTGAGAGGTGTTTGCAAGCTTCTGCCATGTCAGAGGAGTGGGGAAAGGCAAGGGGGCTGTAGTCAAAGAGCATCCTCTGTCCCCCTTGGTGTGATCAGTCCCTCGGGCTCAGCCAGGATCAGGGCACACGCTGGGGCCACCTGGCAGCTGTGGTAGCCCCAGCATCTTCTCAAGTGCCCATTTCCTCAGGTCCATCTGGCCAGGTTTAGCTTCACCTGCATCCAGGCACAGAGTAAAATGAGCTCTCTTCTCTATTAGACAGCGTTTGTGTGGCGTGCAAGGAACAGCTGAGTTGCTATGGTGAGGATTAAAGCTGGAGTCCTTGAAAGAGGTACAGACCTTCTGTTGCAAACGTGGTGGGTTGTGGCAGTGGTGAGGACAGATGCTCCCCAGCATGACTGGCTCTGGATTTGCCAGCTGCAAGGTGCCCTGAATCTGCAAAACCTGTAAAAAATTTACAGAAAATCTGTAAATGCAGAGATTAGCAAATAAAGTTGCATCGCTGCTGCAGGGATATGGTTTGGTCTTTGCCCTTCCTGGATATTTTGGGGCAGGAAGCATCAGATGGGCAGACAGAGGTAGCCAACAGCAGCTGTCACAGCTGTGCTGAGTTTGGTGTGGCTGTCGTGAGGCTCCCAGGACATTCCAGGGATGTAGAGTGCTGCTCCAGCACTCATACCCATCCCAGCAGCACCCAGAGGCTCCAGCAGCAGCCAGGCTGCTGTTCCTGGGCCTCTCTGCTTTTTCCTACACCAACTGTGCACTAACTTTCATTGATGATTTTTGGCCAGGGATTTATTTTGGTTAATGGGAACAGGGTTTCTTCCATGCTACTCTATGGTCTGACTAAGATGGGGTGTGCCTCCAGCAGGCAGCAGTAGTACCAGCAGATCTCTGGGGGAAAGAGACCAGTGGAAGACTCAGATTACTATGTTTTCAAAATAAATTTGACCTTTAAAACAGAGTAGAGCAGCCGGGACAAATAAATCCTTGGAGCTGATGGTTTTGGGTCTCCTAAGTCAGCCTGTTCAAACTGCCAAACATATTGCTGTGTTTACAGAACGAGCTCCTACTCATCATAAGATGCCATGGAGGTGTCCAGGCTGAGGGAGTGAGTTGGCATTTGGGCCCAAGTGCAGCTCCAAAGGAATTGGTGTAGAAGGATGCCAAGCTCAGAAATACTTGGACTTAATTTGTGCTGGAGATGCACAGCAAAAGAGCTGAAGCAAGGCCTTAGTAGCATAACTGACCCATTCTTCTGTCAGTGCAGACCTTCAGGAGGCTTGTTCGGTGGTTTCCCAGTGCTGTCTTTAAATACTGGCAGGGGTAGAGCTCCTACCCTTTCTCATGTCTCATCTAACAGAGCTCAAAATGAAAGAAGCTCATTTTTTCTGTCACCTTGATCTTCCTAAATGGGGATTTCTGAACCTCTCACAAAGTACCTCCCACGTTAGGGCTTTTTTGGGGAAATCCACCATCTCCTGATGCTGCTCTAACAATAACATCAAATGCATATAGGACAAAGTCAAGTGACAAGTCTTCTGGTGGTCTCTGCATGCACTTGTTGGTGCCCCCGAGACCTTGCTGCCATCCTTTGCGTGTCTCCTTGCATCTGTTGGACACTTGGGCCTCTTTTTTCATGAGCTGACCAATTTCCTTCTCTGAGGCTGAATGTTCTTTCAGGCAGCCAAAGAGATTTAGATTTGCAGCTGTCTTTAATTGCAGTGGAAGTAAAAATGCCCAAGCTAGCTTTGAAACCGGGACTTTCATGGGAGCAGAGTTGCAGCTTTGTTTTCCCTCATATAGAAAGTTGGTCTCATGAATTCAAAATGTGCACCAGAACTAACCCTCAAATTAGAGAATTAAATATCAATAGATCCAACAGCACTGCAGAAAATGTTTGTGTCATGCAGAAGGGTGAATAGGCTTGAATATATTTTAATTTTTCCCTATATATACATATATTAGATATATATAGTTCCCTAATCAGCCTTCCGTTTGTTGCTGGCACAGAATGAGCCTCGATGCACTGGTTTAACCACCAAAACTCCAGCTGAGCTGTAGGAAAATCACATCCTGGGGTCAGGAGCCTTAGGGATTCTGCAAGACAAATCTCTGTGCAGACCCCTTGGCAACAGTGGGCAGATGGAGTCAGAGAGGGCTTTACATAACCTCATTTTTCTGCCATATTATGGAGTTTTTTTCCTTTCTAGGTATAAAATGAAGGTCATTACAGGGTATGTACAAGGGAAATCTAAGCGTATTGCTGCTTGCATGTGAGGTTTCAGTTAATGCACTTACAGAGCTGGATGCTCAAGGAACTGAAAATTGCAGAAGCTCCTGTAAATGTTAACCAGCAGAAGACCATCAACTAGGAGCTTTTACAAAGCAATGCAAAAACAAAAATTCAGCATTAAATTAGAGGTAGATACAGTTTATCTAAAATGGTGGTTTGTTATTTCCTTCTGCATATGCAGGTGTCCTATAGCTTGTAGGAACCTTGTCATTAAGAGGACAGCCCCCTCACAGCTGTGTGGTAAAAGGGCACACTGCAGTGGTCCCAGCAGCATTCCTGCACTCATTTCCAAGGAGAGCTGTTTTACAGCAGCTCCTGCAGTACAGCTATGAGCTGAACCTCATGTCTCTCTCACTTTGCTTTGGTCAGGAAGCATGCAGGGCTCATAGTTTCTGAAGAATGACATTTTTTCCTTCATGGGGCATTCTTTCGTGATGATCCCGGGTAAAAGCCCTGCAGTGGTTCAGAGCAAATCAGATCCCTGTTTGCCATGGTGGGAAGTTCTGACCCAGTTTCTCTACCAGTGGGAAACACCTTTCCATGCTCCAGTGCTTGGTGTGTCAGGAAAGATGATGTTCCAGCCACAGTCACTCTTTCCCTGGTGGCTCAGATAAATGAGCCTGTCACAACAATGCAACCACCTAGAATATTTGTTTTCATTTGTCACTTGGAATTCCCCTTCTGCTTCTTTCCTGGCTCATGCTGGTGTTTGGGAGCAGCAAGCCAGGTTTTCCAGGAGCTTCTTCCTGCAAGTGTCCGTGCCTCTCCGCGCTCACAGGGTTCAAGGGGCGGCTGCAGCTCTCTTGTTGCTCGTAGCCCAGGATGTGTCTGATCTAGCAAAGTGAGCTCGCTCTTTGAAGTCCTTGTTTCCTGCCAGGCCCCCAAGGGCCTTCCCACCAGAGGTTTTGCCTTTGTGTGTCTTCTCTCATCAATATTTAAAACCTGTCATATCTGGTGCAGCGCGCAAATAAGATCCTGTTCTGTCTTACAAGCGGCTACATATAGCTGTACCTGCAGAGTTATATAAATGCAGTCCTAATTAATTGGTGCTCTTGCCTTGCATGAATAATGGATCTGGATAGTGTAAATACACACAGTAGTTTCAGGCTTGGAGAAATGTGGGAAGTGTGCTCTTGCAGTGGGAGAGGGAGGGCAGAAAACAGAGAGAAAAGGAGGCAAGGAAAGAGAGATCATTGAATATTTTCTTTTTTCTTTTTTTCCTCTGTTTGTACATGCTCTTGTTTTTGAGCTGCATCTCCCTGATCCAAATCCCTCTTCAAAAACGGTCCCAAAATCATTCTAGTGCTGGAGAGACTGGGGCATTGCTTGGAGGCTTTGCCCACTGCAGTGCCAGGTCCTCTCCAGATGTTTGCCAGCTGCTGCAGCGGGGCCATACAGGGAAGGCAGCTGATTCAGCCCTGCTCTGCTGGGCTGCAGTGTTCAGCTGAAGGTGCTGGTAATGCTACCGTGACAAATGAGCTGCTTATAATGTGACCTGACAAAACGTGCTGTGGAGCTGGAGGGAAGTGCTGCACTCCTGGCCTCTACAAAAGTGTGTGTTGGATCCTGCTCAGAGCCTCGGCCCCAGGAGCCTGGCTGCAGCAGGGTGCAGGGGGCCTTTAAGTATCCAAAAGAGCATCAAGCCTGGCTTTCAAGAAAAGTGGTACCTGTAGGCTTCAATTCTCATTCATGGAGTTAAATATGCTTTTAGAACGCTAATGGTGAGATGCTGCCTTGAAGGAAAAGGCCAGAAGTATGAGGCAAGCTCACTGGGGCTACCCGGGAAGGAAAGGATGGTGTGCTGCTCCCTCCTTGAGAAAATGAATTTTGCCTCCTTTTTGGAAGGATTTGGAATTATTCATCTTCTAGATTGGAAATGAAGACCATTTGAGTGATTTTTATTTAAGAAGTAGCTGTGGTGTTCAGGGCCTTGCCTCCTGCCAGCCAAGCCCAGCCTACACAAACATTTTGTGCTTTATTCAGCAGCGTGATAGTTTAACTAAAAAAGCCAGCCATTATAACCTACCCCAAAACCAGTGTGACACAACTGTGACTGGAAGCTCAGGGTAATGTTTGTTCAACACATTAGTCTGAAGATCTGTGCTTCAGAGGTCATGGGAGCAGTGACCATCACCTGAGGAGGTCAGGGAGTACTGGCAAAGCCAAGAAATTCTGCATTATCGCCAGGATGCTGCAGAGTGACACCCTGATGGTGGTGAACCCTCCACAGTTTGTAGTGCAGAGTTCCAAAAGCCACACCCAGGCCCACATTCCCCTGTTGCCAGTGAGGACAGGCATGCACACAGAGTAGCATGTGCATCCCCTGCATATGTGGGCAGTGCGAGTGACTGTGCCTGGTGTGGGACACACCCGTGTCTGGAGCTGGCAGGTTATTCCAGGTTGGATGCAGTTTTTCCTTCCCTGAGGCGAGAGGAGCAGCTCTGATAAATATGGCTATAGGTGGTACTAAAGCTGTGCTGCAGCTCAAGGAAATCAGGGGAGTCCACGTGGCTGTCACCTGTGGGTGAGGAGGCAGCAGCAGGACAGGCACTGGCTCCTGATGGAAATGTTGGGGTCTTTATATGTTTGTTACAGTATCTGTAGATAGATTTATCTTCATGGATATCTGTAAAGATATTAATAGATTTATATCTCTACAGAGACACAAATATATAGAATTTGGAGGAAAATACAGTATCTATATACATAGTACAGATACAGATTTTAAATCCATCTTTAAGGTTCAGGTTCCTGCAGAGCAGCAGTTTCACCAGAGGCATCTTGGTCTCTGGAATGTTCAGCCAGCTCTTCAGCTGCTTGCTCCAGCCCTCCCCATGATTTAGTGAATGCATGGCATTGCCAGCTACTCCAGTTCCCACTGCAGCCTGCTCAGCCACTGTGTGTCGGCAACAGGAGAGAAAAAAAGACAGGAAAAAAAGGGAGAAAAAAGGGCCAGGTTTCTGCTTCAGCTGGTGCCTTCTCTTTGGCATGTGGCTGCACCCAGGAGATGATGGAAATGATGGAGACAGGGCACGCAGCTCCAGTAGCCAATGCCGGCATTTGAGTGCCCTCTGCTGATGCTGGATGTGGTGCTGCAGTGAGGGGCTGCCCTGCCGAGCAGCCTGTGCAGCACTGCAGCACTTTGCTGCCAGCCCCTGCTCCCGGGATGGTTTGGGCAGCTGGAGGAGTTAGGCTGGATTAAAAGCAGGCGTGTGGGCACTGCAGGTACTTCCAGGGTGACTCACAGCAGGCTGTAGGTTGTCATCACCTCAGAATCCCTGGATTGCTGTCAGCAAAGGTGCTACAGAGTGGAGCAGGCAGGGGTGCACCCAGGAGAGAGTGGGGCAGGCATGACCTGAGAACAGCAAGGGAAGTCCCATCCTGCTCATTTGGTGGCTTCAAAAAGGAAAAACGCTTGGATTTTAAGTCTTGCTTGTTGGTTTCTGGTCTCAGCAGACATAAAGAGGGATGCTTTTCCCTCTCAGTAAGCAGGAAGTGCCCTGGCTCTCTCCCTCACCCTCATGGGGGGGTTTGGGGCTGAGATGTTTTACCTGTAGGCAGTGGGCTTGTGTAGCTCCCAGGTGTCCGAGGTCTGATGAACCCCTGGTTGGCCGTGCTGGAACATGGGGACCATGCACTGCCCTCACGGTTTCATCTGCAGGTGGGAGAAGAAAGGATCTCTTTCTGGCTAGGAGGTTGCTGTGGGTTCTCCACAGGCAGTGCCAAGTACCAGAGTGTATGAGGATGGAGTGAGATCGAGGAGTCCCTCTACCACCCAAATGGACCGGCCTGCTGACAGGGCATCTCCTTGGATGGGTCTGTGGGCAAGGGGACGCCCCAAAAATCATGACAAAAAGGACTTTGAGCTCCCGGGGAAGGGATGGGGATGCTGACCTGTACCTCCTGCCCCCCCACAGCAACAGAGGCGGGAGAAGGAGCTGCGGAAGCAGCAGGAGCGGGAGCAGCGCCGGCACTACGAGGAGCAGATGCGGCGGGAGGAGGAGCGGCGGCGCGCGGAGCACGAGCAGGTAACGGCCTGGGAGTGGGGCCCTCCTCTTCAGCACGGGTTCCTCTGCCTCTAATCAGAGATTTTCTTGTAAACACTCATTTTTTACCACTTGAGAGCAAATTGCCTAATTGTTAACACCGTGTGTGTCGCTTTCACTGCTGTTTTTTATTACTGTGTGGATCCACTTGCTTGCCCGCAGATGTGCAGGCACTTGACGCAGATTTCCCACGCCCGCTTGTTGTTTGGGTCAGATTTTTTATCATTGTTGGTAATGTTTGCCACTTCCCAGTGGTTTCCATTCTTGTCGAGTGGTGGGCACCCTGGGCTCTTTGGGCAGGGATGGAGGGTGCCCAGGCTGATTGATCAGGTCACTTGGGTGGGGCGGATGTGGGTGCCCGCCTCATTCTCCTTCCTCTCCAGAAATACTGGCTCTTTCACCTTCTCTCTCTTTTTCCTTTGATCCTTGCTGCCCATGCCTCCAGGAGTACATCAGGCGACAGTTAGAGGAGGAGCAGAGACAGTTAGAGATCCTGCAGCAGCAGTTGTTGCAGGAGCAAGCGCTACTTCTGGTAAATGGGAGGCCACGGCCACGCTTGCCGCTTTCTGCCTGTGTCGCGTCCGCATGCACCCGTGTCCCCCCAGTGCCTCCTGACGTGCCCAGACATGGGGGACAGCGCTGTCACCACCCTGCCTGGTGCCTCCTGTCCCGCTCTGTGGCTGCAGCATGCCTGGATCCCCCGTTCTGCTCAGAGCTCGGTCCCCTCATGGTGCACGGCTCTCACTGTGTCCCCTCCGCAGCATTGGTGTGCGTGTGCCCTCATGAGAGGAGCAGCCCTGGTTGCTGCTGTGAAGTTTTGGAGGCTGTTTGCAGCATGTTGGGGTGTGTTCGAGCTGTCGTGTGCCTGCATCCATCAAATCCACCCTGCCATGCTGTTCTTCATGTTCTGAGTGAAGGCTTTTGCTTCAATTTCCTCGCAGGAACACTGTCTATTCCCTTGTGTGCTGTTTGCATTCTAGATGCCCTCTTTTTTATTTAATTTGGATTTGAGTTATCGTTTTTATTGCTGGTAGCTGTTGCTCTTACTGCATTTTCTTTTAATCTACAGAGGTTATAATTTTTCTTGCTATTTTATTTAAGAAAAACAAAAGCCCTCACACAAGCCATTGCCTTTTAAAAGAACTTCTCAAAATTATTCACTCCTTAAAACACATAGAGCTGTAGAAATTCTGAAAGATCACAGTTGGTTTTGCAGTCTGGTTTTTCCCTGGTCCTACAGAGAAGTTGGCTTCAGTTGGGTTTTGTCTAAAATCATGAAATGGTTTGGATTGGAGGGGACTTTAAAAACCATCTCTTTCCAAACCCCTGCTGTGGACAGGAACACCTTCCACTAGAGCCCCATTTTGACCAGGTGATGTTTAGAACCTCATTCAATTGATCCTTCATTCTTCTATCCAGAAAAACCTGGGAAAAGTCGGTGGTAACTCGTAAGCAAACATCAACCCTCAGTGGTTTCCCTGACCAGGCAGCACTCACATCCCCCATTCCTACCAAGCGGAGCAGTTCAGCAGCTGCAAAGCATCACTGGCAGAGTCACAACTCTGAATTTGTTGGCTCTGCTGTCTCTTCTTGGGGATGCTTTACACCTCAGTCCCCCGAAGTCTTCCAAAACAGTGAACTCTGTCAGGAAACAAGCTTTCAGATGCTCAGGCCCCGTTGTTAACCCAGAGAGGTAAATCTGCAGGTTGCAGGCTGGCCGGGCACCTTGTCACGGTGTTTTCTCCTGGGTAGGAGTACAAGCGCAAGCAGCTGGAGGAGCAGCGGCAGGCGGAGAGGCTGCAGAGGCAGCTCCAGCAGGAGCGTGACTACCTGGTGTCCCTGCAGCAGCAGCAGCAGCAGCAGCGCCAGGACCAGAGGCCGGCAGAGAAGAAACCCCTCTACCATTACAAAGAAGGGATAAATGCCAGCGAGAAGCCAGCGTGGGCCAAGGAGGTAAGGGAGAGCAGGGAGGGTGATGGTGCTCATCTGCACCCGCACGGCTGGGTCTGAAATACTCCCAGCAGGTTGTGCTCCACAGGGTGGGGATCCAGCAGCTGTGCTGGGAACACTCCCAACTCAGTGCAGTTTGTCTGGGTGTGTTTGTACAAATGAGGAGATTTTTCCATGAGGGCACGTGA
>VWZN01013327.1:512857-567526 GCA_013396955.1 Regulus satrapa
GTTGGAATGGACCTTGAAGATCATCTCCTCATTCTCCTTCCTGGCATGTCCATAAGCAGGGGTTGGGGTGATTGCAGAGGGTGATTGATGGTTGTGAGGTTCCTTGCTGAGCCCTAATTTCACATACCAGGAGTTGGACAGCTTTTCCCTCCAGACTCCTGGCTGTATCCCTTGGGATTGCTCTTTCCTGATTTTTTCTCTCAGGCAAAAGAGGGGATTGTAATAGTTGCGAGATCTTGAATATTAATTATTGCAAGTCTGAATAGACTTGAAAAGAATTAAGACATGCATTGTCTGCAGTGCAGATTCAGGATCATGTGCAAAATCTCCCTAATCTCTTTGTGGTGGCTCCAGTAAGACTGGTGCTTGCTTGCTCTTGCTATTAATTTAAGGTTTTTTTTGTTTACTTTTGTAACCTTACTCCTGGGCAGAAAAGATCTTTTAAAAATTTTCCTATTCTTCCTTCTAAGCAGGAATACTGCTTGGCATCCTTTAGTCCTGGCAGACATGTGATGTGCATCCAACGTGTAGCTGGTCTTTCTTTTCCTCTTGACAGTCCTCAGCTGCACCCACAATACCTGCAAGCTTTGAATGCTCAAGGAGTTCAGATACCTGTTGCTAAGAAAGGCCAGTGATATGTTCTTGGCTTTTCTGAACCATCACAGAGATAAATATGGGTATCTAAAATTCTTATCCCTCTCTACACATTTGCTTGGATTTTTCTTTTTTCACTTTCCAGTTTAGTCTTCAGTCTCTTTTGGTGGCAGTGCACCAGATGATAGATTTTCATGGAGTTGCATCATCATTCTCCAGCCCTTCCAGTGAAAGAAGAGGTTTGCTAAGTGGGATTGCAGATGAGGTGTTCCAGATGTGCCAAGCTGCTTCTGACAGGACAGGCTTCCACCTGGGTGGTGCCTCTGCAGCTTTGTGCAGACCTGGGTCACTCTTGTCCATCTGCTGGAGTGCTGAGAGTAGGTAGTGGGCAGGGAAAAGGGAATAGACTCTTTCATTGCCTGGTTTTAAGTAAATCTTCTAGAACATTGCTAAAGTACTTCTGGCACTGTCTGCAAAACTTTAGCAAAGATATGTAAAAAGGAATATTATTTTTTATCTGGGGTGAAGGAGAAAAGTGCTGGATTTAGCTTTCCCTTTCAAACACAAAGGCCCATTTTTCCTGTTTCATGGGGCTGGCATCTTTTTGATGCTGTTACTGGAAGCAGGACATGGAGAACTGCACAGTGTTAATAAGAGCAGCAGAAAGTGGCCTCTTAACCCTTCCCCAAAATCATAGGGAAGATGAGCTTTCCTGTTGTTGGGGAACTTCTCCAGCTTCCACCAATTAGCTCTCCAAACCATTTATTCCTTACCCATGTCACTCTATCTGGTTTCTAATTAAATGCTCCAAGCTGTGGCATCTTTCTGCTGTTGGGAGCAGTAGTTTGATGTACTGGCTCAGCAAAGCACCCTTGGGAATCTCCTCTTGCCTCCATCCCATTTTATCTTCTGTTTAGTCCTACTTTTAACACAATTCAGGTACTTTACTGCATATATTGAAGGGCCACCTTTACTGGCTCCACAGATAGATTTGTGCTGATACTTAATGAGCCTACCATGGTTCCTGCTGTAGTTTAGCAATTTCCATACCCAACCCATGCATGCTAATTTAACAGAAATATTGAGACTTTGTTTTCCTTTGGGAACAATGAAGAGACAAGTCTGGTGCTCAGCCTACAGTTTCTGGAGGCTGTGCGAAGCTTATTTGGATATTTCCTGAGGATTTTGCATGATATCCCATACTGCCCTTGTTTTTATGCTTTTTTTGGTCTCAAGTCTTCTCTCTTAGGAGCTTCATCACCACAGATAAGCCCTCCTCATGCTGTGCCTGTCTTTGCTTTTCACACCTCTTCTTTATGCACACATTTTCCCACCTCACTCGTTTTCACAGGGTGACCCCAAGACCCTGCAGAAGTGGGGTAAAGCACCAAGGAGAGGCTGTGGCCACTCACCTTGGGGTCATGTCCCTGCATCCCCTGGTTAAGGGATTGGCCTGTTGGTGATGACAAAGCTCTGGGTGAGGAACCAGCCTGTGCAGCATCTCTCACAGCTTCCCCAGAGCACAGTCAAGGATCTCTCTTGATGCTGAACGAAACAGTCTGAGCAGACAGTCCTGCCAAGACGCATGGATGCACATTCCCTTCTGCTGCCCCTTCTACTCATCTTCTTCTTATCCAGGGTTATCCACTGGAAGTTAGCTTGTGCTGTCCCAGACGTGCCCTGTTTATCCAGACACATCTCTTATAATTATGGACTACGTGGGCCTTTTTGGAAATCATGCTGGGACCCTCTGGTGATCCAGCCAGGGACATGGCATTAGCACTCTGAGCTGTGGTCCTGTAATTAGCAGCTCCCTTTGTTACTGACTTTACTGTTATGGATCAGTATTTGCTAAACAAGGTGTTGCAGATGGCCACGTCAGCTGAAGGATGAGTTTGGGCAGGAATATACCACACATGACTGTACAGAAAGGAGGGGACAGGTTTAATCAGACATTTTCCACATGGTGGCTGGCTCCTGTGGTGCTTTCCCACTCTTCAGAGCCTCCCTGAGAGAACTCAGGGCTCAGCTCGTGCATCACGAGCTGTTCTGTTCTCTGCAGCAGCCAACGCCCACATCAGCTCCTCCTTCAGTCCCCGTGGCTTTTATCCTGCTCTCACTTTGAAGTGATGAATTAAAACATTAGCAGCCTTCTGCTAGGACTGCACAGACACTGCTGAGGATGTTTCCTGTTTTGGGGAATCTTGAGTTCAATTAGAGATAGTCTGTACTTGAGCAGTGATTAACTCCTGAAGGGTTGTGCTGATTTTTCCCCCTTTCTGCCTAATACTGGCACCAGTAGGGTCCCACCAAGTACAGCTGGAGAGTCCCAAGAGCATCTTTTGCTGTACTGGTGCCACGAGGTGCAAGTGAGGAGATACTGGCAGTGGAAAATCAAGCACCTTTCTCCTTCCCAGGACCCAGAGATCCCCATTTGATCCCTCTCCTGCCTTCTCCTCCACACCAGCTTGGACACCCTCCACAATCAGCTGCACATTAGGGCCTGGCATTGTGCCGGGGAGCAGCTGGAGCTCGGCGGCGGCTCCATCTCCGCCTGTCGCTGCCGCTGCCAGGGCTTGGCTGATGAGGAGATGGACTGGGGCAGCCTGGGAGCCAGCACTCGTGCTGCTGCTCCCTTCTCAGAGGGAATCCTCCATCCCACCCTGCTGCTTCTTCTCATCCCTGTGTCCCCTTCTTTGGGCACTGCTGAGCAGAGCTCTGCATAGCCTCTGCTCGCTGGTGGGCAGTGCCTGGGGAAGTTGTGGTCACCTTTTAGGATGCAGCAGTAGCCCAGGTGGTCCCTCATGAACTTAAAAAGGAAACAGTCCATAACACAAATTTCTTACCTCGATTTTACTCTGTGTCTGCTCAGTCCAGGAAAAGGATTAATTTTTATTCATATAATGGTTCTTTTGTTTCATGTGTATTTACTTAAAGAAGAGCTGTGGCTCTTTCCAAGCAAACCTGTTGTAAAGATTGCCTTTTAACCTGGCATCATCCACAGTGGAATTGAGACATGCTAGGGATATTTAACACTTTAATGACACATAAATAAAATACACATCAGATCTTGATGTATCAAAAATTCTGCAGAGCATATGCTGCCTGAATATCAATGCCTGCACAGCCTAACTGCAGGATGCACGGCTGGGTTAGCTGAAACCACTGTGTTCCCCTCGTGGGTAGCTGAAAGCAGTGGGCTTTGGGCTGATGCTCTCTCTCAATAAAAGAGGTTTTTCCCCTCCTGTACATGACAAGGTGTCAGACTCAGTAAATTCAGATCAAAGTCAACAGTTTTCTGGCTGCTATGTTTATTCTTTTATTCAGATTAAAAAAAAAAAAAACAAACCAAAAGTATTCATTGTGGTGTCCATAACAGTGAAGGAAAATGGTCCCCTTGCTTAAAGATCCATTTGAGAAGAAGCAAGAACTTCTCAGGAGTCTTCTAGGAGACTTCTAGGAGATCTTCTAGGAACGTCTCTCTGAGGCGTGCTGCCTTTTCTTTATTTTTTTCCTTTTTAGTTTCTTTAGTTTTCCATTTCATATTCAGAAATTAATTAAGTGTATAAATTCAAGCAGTCCTTTTCGTGCCTTTAAAATGCATTTATTGCACAGTTGGATGGAAAACTTGGATTCCATGATCTTCGAATCACTTAGGTTGGGAAAGACCTCCAAGATGATCAAGTCCAACCTGTGACAGGTCACCACCCTGATCAAACAATAGATATGATATACCTGAAGAGAAAAGCTTTCTGTATGTTTATGCATACCTTGGGTTCTCCGGGGCTCTGACCCCTCTCCCCATGTCCCACAGGTGGAGGAGCGCTCCCGGCTCAATCGCCAGAGCTCTCCAGCCATGCCCCACAAGGTGGCCAACAGGATTTCTGACCCCAACCTGCCTCCTCGCTCGGAGTCCTTCAGCATCAGCGGCGTGCAGCCAGCCCGGACCCCACCCCTGCTCCGACCCGTGGACCCGCAGGTAATGGTGCCACCCCCCCTTGCCAGGATGCGGGGGGTGCTGGTAAGGAAACAAGAAGTGGATGGAAGGGAAATAGCATCTGGCTCCCTGGTTTCTCAGCCTTAAGCATATTCATGAGTAAGAGCAGCATCTACATGCATGAGTGTATTCCTCTTGTCACCTCCATGTGTTAGCCACATCACGCTGGTTTATACCTTCCTTTGAAGCATCACGTACTGGTTACTGCTAGAAACAAGCTGGAGGACCAGGAGGAACTGCTGCTCTGGTCCAGTGCAGCCGTTGCTCTGATCCTCTTTGGATCTGGTTTATGTAAAGGACTAAAACCACGACGCCTGGTACAACAGACCCGGGATGCTTTGATGCTGAGGATCATCAGAAAGAGGTTTTGCTTTCTTTGCCGCTTTGATTCAAGGTTTTGTTTTGGTTTTCCATTGAGTTGACATCAGTCACAAACACATCTGGAGAGGGCATAGATCACCATGACTGTCACAGAGGAGGGGCATCGTTATTTTAGAAGTTTCTCCCAGCTGTAAGGTCTGCAAGTACTCTGCTACCAAAAGCTGTAGGAGTGTCAGTGCTGGCTCTGGTCTAGCTCCTGGAATTGCTCCCACAGATCCACAGACTCCAGCAGGGATTTCAGAGGGAAGTACAAAGCCTTTGCTCCAAGTTCAGCTGGGCTTTCTATGGAATATGTGCCAACTAAGTGCCAGCCTCCAACACAAAGCCAGCTTTAAGCAAAAAATGTGCAGGAAAGCCCTGAAACATAATTTTGCTGTATGCATTGGGAAAGTGGGCAAAACCCCACTTCACTGTCATCCCTCTGACTGACCAAATAATTACCAAATAATTTTCAGTGACCTTCTTGGCCTCCTATACCATCGGCAGCTACAAAGACTTTTATTTGGCAATAAAATACTTGTGAAAGAGTTGCTTGAAGCCCAGAGCCCTTTGTCGGTGTGTGTATGCATACACATGTGAGACATGGACATATACAGAGAATGTATGTAGCAATTTCAAATAAAAGTCACAACTCTGTTGTATCAAAGGAGTGCAGCTTCACAGAGTCCTGGGAAGAAGTTCTGATTTCACAAACTGTAACCTTGTGATTTTCTCAGATTTCCCAGAACAGATGTCAGTACTCCTTAAGCTTGCAACCTAGGGCTAATCCTTGGGAGCCACCGAGACCTATAGAAGCTCATGCCTCAAGATATTTTTTAAGCCATCTATGCCTCAGAATTCCTGATAATTTTTTTTAAAATCAGTTATTATTTATTATTGGTTCCTTTTTTTTTATTTTTTCATTTTTAACATGGAAAATCCATGCCAAACCTCATTAGTACAACCACAGAGGTGCAGGTTTAGGAGCTGGACTTGGGGCCAGCAGCAGCAGAGCCTGGGGCGGGCACGGTGTGTGCGGGAGTGTGATTTTTAACAGATCTTGCATTGAAGTGATGTAAGTCAGAAGTTCCTGAAACCAAGGCAGTGCTGATCTCAGACCAAGGGGGCTTTTCAGTGCATCCAAAGTGCTAATCAAAAAAAATATATTCTTTTTTCAAATCAAATTTTTAAAAAATTTTTTAATTCCTTCTTTTTTTTTTTCCCCTCCATTTTGACTGATAGTTCTGTTTTGACTTGGTGCTTAGATTCCACATCTGGTCACTGTGAAATCCCAAGGAAGCTCCTTGTCTGGGTCTCAGTCACTGCATGAACAGCCTGCAAAGGGACTGGCTGGGTTTCAGGAGGCTCTGACGGTGACCTCTCACCGCACTGAGATGCCAAGGCAGAACTCGGACCCCACCTCAGAAAACCCTCCTCTGCCCCCTCGCATTGAAAAGTTTGACCGAAGTTCTTGGTTACGGCAGGAGGAAGACATTCCACCAAAGGTAACACAACCGCTCCTCACTTTCAGCACGACAGAGGCAGTCCCAGAGCTGAGTCCCCCTGGCAAAGCAGAGTGGGCAGGACTGAGCCCACCCCGAGGCCCTGCAGCGGGTGCTGGCCTGCCCAGGGGCTGCATTTCCTCAGGCAGGGTTTGCAGGACATGCTGGCAGCTGCTGGTGGCTGCAAAATAGCTGCAAAACAGCACTGCCCTCCAGCAAAGAAAGTTCTCGAGCTCGGACAGAGGCCAAAACAAATTAATCTCCTTTTTCCTTTGGATAAAAAACAACCTTCTGCTTAAATAGAATTATAGGAACATAAAATTTGTCATACTCAATAAGATGGGTCCTTTTTAGTCCAGTACCGTGCCTCCAGTTGCGATCAATATTAGATGGAAGATTTGTAAGGGCTCCAGCAGCTTTATACATTCATTGACATTTTGGCAGTGTCTGGCAGTACCTCTTTAATTAGGATTCTTCTGGACCAATATTTCAATTGCATTGTTTATACACCTTCACTTTGGAAGACTTATAACTTGGCCATTAAAGTTCCCCTTACAGTGAATCAGTGCTCAGCCGGGAGAATTTTTGCAGAGAAGAAATTATTATAAATTGATTAGTGACAGGGAGGCACTATTTGTCCCTGGTTGAGAGGCAATTTTTCTGTGTATTTACCAAGCAAGTGACTTGCCTTTTTAAGAGCAAAGTCGCAGTTACCAGTGCAAGGGATCTGTGGTGGTGTCATGGGTGTTAATAATGCTCCTATTTCTGCTGTCACCAAGCAAGAGGAGAGATCAGTACTCTGTTGAAGGGAACAGTGAGCCAGCAGCTCCTGGAACTGTCTGTGTGCTTGGCTCCTCCATAGTGCAGGAGGGTGGCTGCCTGGTTTTAACCTAATTAAGAAAAAAACCCGGCAATTTAATCTTGGCTTTTGCCCTGAGTCCTTTGAGAAGGACACCCAGCCGCAGTGACGCCCTGTGTGAGAACGTGGCTGCTGGGAGAAGAGCTGTTCTCCAGCACTATGCAGTGCTCTCCCCGTGGATGAGGGGACATGGATTGGGGGAGGGATCCCCACCAGATCACATTTAGGGCTGTTATGTTGGCAGCACCCCCCATGAGGAGCCTGAGTTCACACTGGACTGCCCGAGGTGGGTTTGATGTGTTTGCAAACAGGAATGAAAGGACTGCCCCGAGAGGCAGGACCGGCTGTCTCCGTGGTCTGGGATCTTGTTTCTGCCAGTGCTTATGGCCGGATGCTTCAGAGGAAGGTGGAAAACACCCCGAGTCCTGACTGCAGAGTACCCTACCTGGGGGGGAGCCTGCTTTGTACTGAGACAAGCTGCAGCTGGTGATGCTGCAATCTAAAGCATTGCCAGCTCTCTGAATCTTCTCTTACCTTGCCTAATGCAACCGTGTGTTTATTCTTAAAAAAAAGCCAAGCCTAATCCTTTTTGTTGCTAATCCTGACAAGCCCTTGGCCTCTCTCTTACCTGGTGCAAGGTATTGAATGGTGAGTATTATCTTGCCTCTCCACATCACCGGAGGTGCTGGGGGATGAGGCCATGCACCTGTGGCCATACAGTGATGCCTGAGCTCCCACGGGATGGGACAGAGTTCCAGGGTTATCTGTCACTGCCCCTGTAGGCTGTGGTTGGCTTTGAGTGTTTGTGCTGAGCCGTTCTGCTAGCAGCAAGGTTTTGGCAGCAGCATCTGAAACTCAGTGAAGGTCACAGTGTTTAATCCTGTGTCAGGTGGGTCAGTCTGAATCTTCCCACTGTCAACCCCCTTGTTTGTCCACCAGTCAACACCTTCTGTCTGCTGGTATGTGTCATATCTGAGCTAGATAGAAAACCTCTATTGTAACTGTTGAAATGCACTTCAGTCTGAATTTTACTTTTAAAAATTATTTTTATGGGTTTTGTTAGATTTAAATTATATATACTTGTGTGTGCACATGTGCACACATTTCTTCTAGAAGTGCCCTTTTCGGTGGTAGCCAGGCTGCTCTGGGGGCTCCCACACCAGGAGCATCTCTGAGGGCACCTTTGCAGCTTGCTGCTGCCTCACTCCATTGATTCCTTGTAAAAGCTGAGAGCCTTGTATTTTATAATTGCCCTAAATTCTGCCTTTCTCTCAGTGGGAAATGAGTTGTAAGTCAGCCTTAAGGCAGTGCTGGAAGGTGATCTCGTGATGGCTCAAGTGAGCGAGCAGCCCAGACTGGGTGACTGCACATGTCTCCATTCTTTTCCAGGTGCCTCAACGAACCACTTCCATTTCCCCTGCCCTGGCAAGGAAGAACTCCCCAGGCAATGGCAGTGCCCTGGGGCCCCGGCTGGGCTCCCAGCCCATTCGGGCAAGGTAAGGACATGCAGGGGATGGGCAGGAGTTATTCCAGCCTGCCGCTGCTGCACTGCCCCACATCGCCCAGCTGGGAGCCCAGACATGGGCTGAACTGAGCACCACGACATGTGCAAGGCTTCTCTTGTCTCTGAGATGAATTTTTGCATCCGTTAGTGTTTTGTACTGACAAGGCTTCAAGCACTGGGCTTCTTGCAGGCTTTGCTCCCTAGGCTGAAAGCATTCCTGGGCATTGGAGGGTTTGGAGGTGGATGCTGCATCTGCTGCTGTGCAATCAAGCAGGAGCTTGGGTGCTCCCCTTAGTGCAGTTAGGTCCTGGTTCTCACCTCTCGCATATCAGTGGATCCCTATAAGCCAGTGGGGAGGTCTCAGTGGTACATTCCATACATTTCTTACACATCAGAGCAGTTTTTTACAGATAATGACTGAGGAATGTGCTGCAGGACAGACACTCATACAGCTTGCTGAGATCTCTAGATGTTGATCAAGGATTAAATTCCTTTCAGCTTCCTAGGACTAGGCCTTTAGCTTAGCCAGATCCAGCTGTGTGGCAGCAGTGAGCCCCTGAGGAAGGTCCCGTGCCACCGCTGTGGTCCCATCTCTGCCGTGTCACAGCTATCCCTGGGCATGTTTAAAACGAGCAGGGAAGCTGACAGGCCCCGCTCAGAGCTGGATGAAAAAAACACAGCTTAGTCATGCGAGAGCTTGTCTCTGCGAGACCTCAGACAGGCAGATCCAGGGAGAAATGCGAGTTCCAATTAGCCTTGCGTGAGGGAGCTCCTTGGTTTCTTCTCCCTGCCTTGTCCTCAGAGAGTGAGGTCAAAAAGTGAAGGCAGGGATGTTCATCGTGTGTGCTGTCACCAGCTTGAGCATACGCCTCCCTTTCCAGCTCAGTGCCCCCTCTGTGCTTCAGCAAACTCACAGACAGCAGCCCTGAGTCGCTGGAGGAAGAGTATTTTTTGTTGGCTTTTTTTTTGGATGGTTTTTTGTTTTGTTTTGTTTTTTCTTTTTTAATTAGAGAAAAAGCATATCATGGTTTGTTGCGCTTCTTTGCCAAAGGCTGAAACATTTTGAATTCTTGAAAATGTTGTTCTTTTAATTAGCTACTGCTTGAAGAACAGTTTAAAATGCAGAGGGTTATTGGACTGCGTAGTCTTTATAAGTGATGGTATTGAAAGTCAAAAGGATAATGGGAATCTAGGATTGAAGTTCAAGGTTGCCCAGCGTTTCCTGCACCCTTGCTGTCCCAGTCCTGGTCAGTGCAGGTAAATACAGTTGACAAAGTTTGCAAATATACTTGATTAGTTAATTTAGCTAAGGACATCAGCCATACAGCATGAGCTGGAGACCTTCAGTTTGATGAAAATTGGAAATTATGAGGATGCTACCACATGTCCATTAAACTTGAGTATTCATTGAAGTTATTTCATACTTCATTTCTCTCACAGTAATGTAATATTTTTCCTTTCTCCCCGGTTCTCCTATTGGTTCTTGATTTTCCCCACACAGAAATGTAAATATTACAAAAATATCCCTTCTTTTATTTGTCAGCCTGTTGTGACAAATGAGGGAATATTTACTATACATTTTAAAGAGACCTTTGAATAAGATCACTTCCAGAAACATTGTGTAAAACCGAGTTGCCTAACTCTGCATGAAAATCTCTTCTGATGTCATTTCAATGCCAAGTAAGAATTAATTTCCTAAAGGCATCCGATACCCAGAGAGATATTAGTCACTCCTTGTGTATCAAGGGCACTTTTTATTCTTGATTTATCTGTGTTCACAAGGGTGAGAGAAATGAAGGAGGAAAAGTGGGTATCTGATGCAAGTTTGAAGTGAAGCCATGAAAATTTGGGACTGTGAATTAAGTGGTACGAGTGAGCTGCAGCCTTGTTGGAAACTTGAGATCCTTGCTTTGCTGAAATCTTTGTCTAACAGCACGTCACAAATGTCTGCTTGTAAGAAGAATTTTGGTGGCTAATTAGGTAACTCCAGCTTTTCAAATCTACAGACAGGGGATCAAGAGCAAAGAATCATTTAATGGTTGCCAAATTTGACAAAATAAGAGCAGAAAGCTTCTCTGGACAATTTTTTTTCAGTCGTGGTCATAGGTGACCTCAGCCCTGTCTCCTCCAGCTGAGGAGGATTCTCCTGGCCTTTGCAGCCTCCCCTGTCAGTGTGAGAAGGGTCTGGAGCCCTGGGGGTGGGTGTGACCCTGGCTGACAGTGCCCCTCTGTTTTGTCCTCCTGCAGCAACCCAGACCTGAGGAGGACAGAGACCATCGTGGAGAGCCCCTTGCAGAGGACCAGCAGTGGCAGCTCCTCCAGTTCCAGCACTCCCAGCTCCCAGCCCAGCTCCCAGGGTGGATCCCAGCCTGGCTCCCAGGCTGGCTCCAGCGAGCGCAACAGAGTCAGAGGTGAGCTTGGAAACATCCCTCAGCACACTTTGTGAGGCTTCCTGACAAGCAGGAAGGGCAAGAGGCCTGTGATCTCATGCTTGTTTTTTAAAGCATTTGAAAAATCAAAGGATCCATCATTTCTGATGTGCTTTTTTGACCTGCTGGCCTCCTTGCAAAGAGAATTGCCAACAGCCCCTTTTCCCTGGAGACTGATGTGATATGGCCACAGCATCACGCTGCCAAGTAGCCTAAAGTACTAAAGGAGATGGGGGTTATGCTTTAGGGCAAACAAGGAGACCAACCAGTGTGCTTCCTGTCTTCATCCACCCAGGTGCACCTCTTCTGACATGGTTTTTTTTTGGGACTGGGCTTCACTTTTAATTGATATATAATTTTTTGGGGTGCTCCATCTTTGTGCCTGAGATGGGATCATAGGAGTGACATAACCTGTGAGAAGCTTTCTCTCAAATGCTTTCACCAGGCAGCCGTGCTGACATGGGGTTTATGTTTGTAGCCAGATTGCTCCCTCTCATCCTAGAGCCCCTCTCAAAGATGCTCCATCCTCCTGTTTAATGGCAGTGGAGTAGTGGAGTTGCCACAGCCCATACATCCCCACATCTGCATTCTGGCACAGCCCCACTCTTCCAATCCCCAGAGCTGAAGAGCATTAAGACAAATGCTGTCTCCATGTGTTGAATATTTTATGACTTGGCCATAAGATGATGCTGTCTGTTGTTGAAACCATCACTCCTCTAGGCAGTCAATAAAAGGAGTTTGTAACCCATTGTCGTTTTGGGTTTGGTTTTGTTTTTGCTAATGAGGAATCCTGTGACAAATATTGTCCTAGCGATGTCAGATGCTGCAGAGCTTTTCATTTATCACAGGCCCTGCTCTTCTGCAAAGTGAATTTGTTTCTTTAGTAGAAAAGGAGCAGTAACTGCGAGAGGGCTGTTGGGATCTGGGCAGGATTATGGCTTCTCTTGCTCTGTTGGTGGAGAAGCAGAAAGGAGCAGGAAAGTTTCTCAAGACGGCAGAAGCAAAGCGATGATGAAGCCCCCGTTCCCACCTGTCCCAGGTGACGGGATGCAGTGGTGGCTTTTGGCAGCATTTTAATTCCCGCTCTCTCCCCCTGCCTTTCACCCAGGGAATGCCAAGCCCGAAGGGTCCCCTGTGCTCTCCCATGAGCCCGCCAAGGTCAAGCAGGAGGACAACAGGGACGTGACACGACCGAGCCGACCCGCTGTGAGTCCTCAATTCCTTCCCATGGGAATGCTGCCAGCTGGCTTGGCCACGTTTCCCTTGGGTGCGGTGGCACAACCGCGGGGACCCCAAAAACGAGGCTAGTACTGCTGCTGCTCCAGCAGAGAGCCTGGAAAGCAGCAGTACGGCGAGAGCCCCTGGGAGATTTGAATGCTAAGAGAGTGCATGAGTTTTTACCAGGAGCCCAAGCCTAGGGGAAAGCACTTAAGCCTGTGTTTCCAGGCGAAGCAGACGCTTAAGGGCTTTGCTAGCTTGGGCGCGGCCGTGGCCGTGGCACATTGTTGTGTTCCGTGCTGCATGTCCCCCGCAGCAGCCGCGGAGGGAAGCTCTGCTCATGAAGGCTGGGGAACCACCCAGCCCCCGACAGCCTTCCCAGCTTAAAACCCCACCTGGTAGTGGTCTCTGTAAACTCCCCTTCTATTATTCTGAGCAAAATCTCATCCGAAGTGTTTCCTCCTGGTTTAATGCTGTTGACATTTGTATCTTAAAACTGCAGAGTCGGCCTAAAAACTATATGAATTTCCACTGCTTCTCTATTTTAATGTGTATTAATGTTTTGTTGATGATGTGTTTTTTTTTCTCTACACTCCACAGCATTGAGCTAACAATTCTAATTTTATTTCTAACCTGCTTGCCCTTCCTCTGGCTTTTTCCTGTCCCGATCTGTTTCCTCTGATGCTGATTATTCTTCCTTTACCCACAGAGCTATAAGAAAGCTATAGATGAGGTTAGTGATATCTTTTCTCAGTGGGTCATGCCTGTGCAAGGTTGACTAGTTAGTGCTTAATTCCGAGCCGGGTTTTCTTGGTGCTGGCGTTGATAAAGGCGGCGATGCGATCTCGGGTCGGACGGGAGAGCGAACCGGTGGCGTTCCGGGGGGGGACAGCACTGCTGGTGTGCTCTGCTCAGCCCCGGGCTGCCCCAAACCTGCTGGCCACACCACTTGCGTGGAGGCCAGGGCAGAGGCATCCCGGTGTTCTCGTGGGGAGCAGGTGGTGCTGCCGCTGTGTTCGGTGCGTTGGAAAGAGGAGCGAGAGCGGAGGTTGCTCGTGCCGGTGGAGGAGGTCGGGCAGCCTGGAGCCGGCACCACATTCTGCTCTCAGCCACAGCCCCATGCCACCTGCTGATTTCAGTGGGGCCATCAAGAGCTGTTTGAAAAATGCTCCAAGCCCAGTTCAAAAGGAGGCAGTTGAAAAACAGAGCAGTGAAAATACAGTGGGTTGTTCATTCTCATGGACCAGCATCCAGTGCAAAGCCAGAGTCAGCAGAGCCGTCTTGGATGTTGATGGCAGTGCTGGTCCTCATTCATCCTCTTAAAAACCTAGAGTCCTGAAGTACACCCTTTTCACTTATGATAATATTTTAAATGTGCATCTGGCAGTGGTGAATGTTTAAACATTCATGAGAAAAGACCCAGCATTCCTGATTTAACATTTAACTTGCCTCACACATGCATCGCTGTGCACACTGCTGATACTGGTAACTGCAGGGCAGTAGTGGAAAACACTTTCAGCAGCCTCTCCTCTAGCCTCTTTCCTCTGAAAATAGAAGATATGAAAGAAGGAAGATGTGCTGGTTAGTTAACTTCTTCTCTTGGATGAAACATGAGCAATACATTTTGTTTAATGAGGTGCTTTGTTAAGAAAAAAGCACATAAATCAGTGTCTAAATAGAGGCAGCGTGTGTGCTAAATCCAACCTCAAGGAGCACTGTGATTTTGGAAACCAATCTGACTTGATTCCAGCAAATATTAAATCCAAAGAAGATTGCAATTAAAAGTAATTAAAGAGCACTGACACCACTAACTTATGTATTATGTCACCCTCAGCAATAACACTTGGAACATGTATGGAACTACAGAGCACTTCCTTTCTAGTTGTCAGATTGTTTTTGGTCCAGGAGCAGCTCTGTGAAGCCGTTTAATCCTACAAAGTGCTCATTACTTACAGTAAATGATAGCATCAAAGAATCAACCATCCCGAGGCAAAGCTTTAACTAGGAAATAGGAGTTATCTGATGATATTGTCTGGGAGTATTATAGCTCTTATAACTCCCAAATTAATTATTAAAAGGTAATTAAGCTGATTTTTAAAATACTTGACTATCTTCTAGTGATGGCCAAAAAAGGCAGATAGGGTGCCTTGAAGCCCGTTGGAAGTGGAAGGTGCAAAAAATAAGTCATTTTCACAGTCCAGTGCTGTGACAGGGAGGAGTTCAGTGCTAGTCCTGTGCTGCAGAAGTCCAGCTGCAGTTTTAAGAGGCTCTTACACCGTCCTAAAATCCCTTTTAAAGTGAGAGGTTCTAATGCAATTCAAAGGCATGTGCTCAATAAAGAGCATGTTTGATACTCTAAATGGAAAGCATTGTTAAGCTGCTGAAATTGTCACTGATTCTTATTTAGGAAAAGAAGCAGTCGTACCATAGAAGCTGCTACAGCACTAATTAAAGTAATTAGTTGTCGTGACTGCAGATTTGACTCTATTTCAATCCCAAACATGTTGGCATCGAAAAGGAACTCTTGAAATACTGCAGTCTCTATTTAATTATGATAAAGAGCCTTTCTTTAAAGGTACAGAGGTGATTTGGAGGGATACAGAACTACAGAATCAGAAAATGGTTTGGGTTGGAAAAGACCTTAAAGTTCATCTTGTTCCCACTCCACCCTGTCCATAAGGTGTCCAGGGACACCTTCCACTATCCCAGGCTCCTCCAAGCCCCATCCATCCTGGCCTTGAACATTTCCAGAGATAGGGCAGCCACAGCTTCCGTGGGCCATCTGTGCCAAGGCTTCACCACACTCTGAATAAAGAATTTCTTCCACATATCTAATCTAAACCTGTTCTCTGTCAGTTTGGAGCCATTCCCCCTGGTCCTGTCACTCCATACCCTTGTCCAAAGTCTCTCTCCAGCTTTACTGGAGCCTCTTTAGGTACTGGAAGATGCTCTGAGGTCTCCCTGGGGAGCCTTCTCCAGGCTGAACAACCCATATAAAATCCATCACAGATACCTGCTGTGAAACAGGGATTGACTAATTTTTAATTTATTTTTTTTTAACAAGGCATTTTTTTGGATGCTTATACTTACAGATCTGATGCAAAGCTCTCCAATATCCAGGGGAGTCTCTATGACAGAGCCCAGGCAGGGCAGACCTGGGAGCAGAATGTGTGGCTGTCACCGGTGGGAGCCCACCGGGAGGTGTGGGTCATCAGCAACCAAAGCACAGATTGCTTACAAAACATTTCTACCTCACCATTAAAAAATAAACTGGGTTTGCATCTCAGCCATAGAGCTTTTCCATCCTTCTCTTCACATGTCGACAGGATAGATTTTAAGAGCTCCTTTTGCAACCATAATTAATATTGCCGTAGTCGCCCTGCTGGAACGGTAAACTGGAAATGCAGTAAATGAGAGTATGGCCGTAAGACAATTGTGGAATTTAGTCTTTTTCAATGAGTTTCTTTCTCCCTAATCCTTTATCTCTGACCGAATGCACTGATGCCTACCTCGGTCACTAATATAGGGAGAAATGGTAAGACTGACAATTGCGATGCTTTGTTCGTCATGTGCATGTCTTGTGCAACAGAGTTCTCTAACCCATTCTAATTCAAGCTCTCATGCTTTTCTGCCCTACTGCTTCCCCCTGCATTGCTATAAAAGCATGTAAGATAACAAAAAGTCTCTTCTCTACACGGTGCCTGCCATGTTCCTTGTTTTGAAATAGCAGTGTCTATTTTATATGACTGTCGGGTCTGAGACCTCATCAAAGTCATGGTAAACTGAAAAATTATGACTAGGCTTTGGGACTGCTCCTATCTTTTTTCTTGTTTCAAGGCGCTTTTTTTTTATTATTATTTTCTTTTTCCCTTAGCTTGTAGGCTGCCACATTTCACATAAAGTGCTTAATGGGTCCCTCTGAGGGATTTATCTTTTTTTGTTATTATTATTATTATTATTTTTTGATCGTGTGGCTGACTCAGAGCTGTGACTCCAAAGTCTGGCTGAGCTGGGCGCTTCTCCTCGTGCTCCTCACCGCCTCTCGGCAGCCCGACAGCGGAGACTCACCATGGAAGCAGCTCTTGACGTGGGGATTGCACCACTCCATGGGAGATGCTGTCATTGCTTCCTTCCCAAATGCATTTATTACAGAATAAATACCATTATGGGGTCTCTTTGAGAAGTTTGAAAGAAGAGAAAACCCTGCAGGAGAAATTCTCCGAGCCAATCTTTGAAGTGACGTTGTTTTCCAGTTTACTATGATGGTGACTGAACTTCACCTTTTCCAACAAATATAATTTTGTCGTGTATATACATATAAGTGTGTGTATATATATGCACATACACGTTCCAAAGAGAAAAAGAAGAGGTTGGCTATTGACTTTTCAGTGAGCGTAAATCAGTTTTGTTTTGTTTAATAAATGCTACATGCTACAAACATTGTCTTACGTTTGTCTCATGTTTGTAACGACTCTGTAAAGCTATTTCTTGTCGCTCGTGCTGTTAGCATTGGCTTTTGGAGAGATGTATGTGACCTTCTCCTTGCTCTGAATGTAACAGCCTTCGCTTCCTTGTTTCCTTGCCCCCATCCCCTTTAGGATCTGACGGCTTTGGCCAAAGAGCTGAGGGAGCTGCGCATCGAGGAAACCAATCGCCCCCTGAAGAAGGTGACGGACTATTCCTCCTCCAGCGAGGAGTCGGAGAGCAGCGAGGAGGAGGAGGAGGATGGGGAGAACGAGACACACGACGGGACAGTGCCTGTCAGTGACATCCCGCGGCTCATGTGAGGAGCGCTTTCTTTGGGGGGGCAAACCATGAAACCCCGGTGCGTGTTTTTCTGGAGGTGGAACCCCAACGTGTCCTGGCATGGAGGAGAAATCCTAGCACGTCCAGGCCTGGAGGAGCAGTAGCTGTGATAAAGGACGTGTCCAAAGCGTGTTTGTGTTCGGTGGCTGGCGCTCGGAACAGCGTCATGGCTGCAAGGGATGGTGTGCTCACATGAGTGTTTTTCCTGTTCCAAACTAGAGATAATTAATGGGGAAAACTGAGCTATTTCCGCTGCATATTCAGGGAAGGTTGGCTCATAGCTGATGGAGCTGTTCCTGATGATGAGCCAGGCAGGTTTTTGGCCAGAGTGGGCACAGCTGACCTCATCCACACCATGGGTCCTGCCTGTAGGATGGATGTGTTAAAGCTCTGCCTGTTCTTGAGCCTGATCTTGCACCAGATTAAGCCATGCTAAAGTGTCAGTACTTGGTGGCCTGCCCAGTGCCAACTGGTAGAGCCAGGATTATAATAATCCTCAATCTTTGTCTTGGATTTCTGCCCTTGGCTCAGTCAGTGTTGGTGGGTTAAAATGGTGAGATGAAGAGATCAGCAGACTGCTGTGTCCCATGGGGCACTTGTGCTTTTGATTCTTTCCAGATCAGGGCAGCACAGCTCCAACACTCACAGGGAGCTGTTGCCATTCAGAGAGAGTTCCTGGAGCATCTCTGCTCAGGCTTCTCACCCAGTGCTTTTCTGGGGCATTTCTGGAAGTCTCTGCTGGCAGCAGGATCTGAATCCTGCTCATTTGAATTTGCAGAGGAACAGTAGGAAGGTTTTTGGGGATTATTTGCAGTTCATTTCCATTTTTCCTGCTAAATGAGTTATAGCTGATACAGGTATACCTGGCTTCAGGAAGATGGTGTAGCAGTGAACATGGTGGTGCTGGGTGAATGGTTGGACTCAAGGAATTTAGAGGTCTTTTCCAACCTAAACAATTCTTTGATTCTCTGATTCATGGTGGTGGAGCATGGAGAAGCACAGAAGCCCTCTAAGTGGCAGGGAGACCATGTCTTCTTGGGTCCATGTCATTCAGAGTGCCAAGCTGCTGAATTGGACCTTCCTTCCAGCAGAAGAATTAAAATCAGAGCTCTTGAATTGGTTGGAGCAAGTCAGGAGGCAGAGGGATGGGCAATCAGGCATGAGAGAAGGGGCCTCAAGCTGCTCATGGAAGAGGAGTTTAATCAGGAGTGGGTAATCTGTGCTGACAGTGTTCTTCAGACACCTTGGGTTTGACACAGCACTTCCCAGTGGATAAATGTCTCTCTGGATGCCTTGCAGGCACATGTGTGGGTTAGACAGGCACAGCAGTGAGCTGGATGCCCCCAGCCCCATGCCACATGTTCCATCATGTCCTGTCTCTGTCGTGTCCCACGGGGGGAGAGAAGAAATGCAGGGGTGTCTGAGGAAAAAGAAACAAATGCTCTGAGTTACACCCTTTATTTCACAAAAGGGACCTTAACTCGAGTTCAGCCTTGATGTGTTTTTCTAGCAGAGATTTATTTTCCTATGTTCAGCGTTTGCCATTGGAAAGTGGGGCCAAGAGAGATCATCTCATCTTCTGCTGTACCTTCTGAGTAATCTTTGTGTAACCCATGTTGAAACTTCCCTGGGTATCCTCCCTGAGCACTTGGCTGCTCTTCATTCCAGCTCTATCCAGGTCTCTTCTGCTGCAGGACAAACCTATCCACTGCTTTGTGTCCCAGTGGATAGGAGGGATTGCTTATTCCATCCACCTCTGGAGATATAATTTCTCCATGTGAAGAGTGATGACTCCCTTCAGCTCCCTCTCCTTGAGTTGTGCAAGCCAGCTCTTGCCCATGGCCAAGGAATTCTTGCAGGATGACAAGGAAACTGTGCACTGTTGAAACTGGGGACCTCAGGGCTACCTCAGCCATTCATTCACTGGCTGTACAGTCTCAAAATTATAATAACCTCCTCTGGCCCTGTTTTCTTACTTTAAAACTAGAATAACTGTGCTATTTTCTCATCCTTTGGTGAAAAGCTAATGGTAAGGAGGTGTGAGCTCCTCCCATGGCAGGTGCTGTAGGTGCTGTAGGCTGTTGTCTGGAGTGCCCTTGTGATGCCCATCCAGTTGTAGGTTTGATAGGGTGCAGGCAAGGAGCCAGTCCCACCTCTGGGTCCCCAGGGCTCAGATCTCACCTTGGACCAGTAACCCCATGATTAATCCAGGTTGCTTTGGCTTTTCTTTGACCAGGCTCCCTCAGAAGCCTCCAGGCTGCTGTTGTGCAGAGGAGTTAAGGATTGTATTGCTTCACACTGATGGAAGCAATTGGTCTGTGTGGCTTTTAAATGCAAAGTAACAAGCGATCATCCAGGGGTGCTTGTGGGTTTGTTCGAGTTATATTTAAGTAGCCAGGCTGCCAAGAATGTAATAGTGAAGTAATGGGGGCTGCTCAGCACCTGTGACATCCAATCTCAGGCAGTCCTCAAATTCCAGCCCCCTTCTTCAAATAGGAATGAGAAAATTTCATGGTGAAACCACGGGCTGCATTTTCACCTGGAAAACAGCAGAAAGCTACAGGGCACAACTTGTCCTCCTGCCCGCACCTTCTCCAGACCCCATCCCCTCCCTTGTTATTTGCCATCAGATGCTCTGGTGTTTCCTTTTCGGAGGTTGAGATGGGAATTAAAGGGAGTAAATGTTGGTTTTCTGCAGTTATTTTAGATACAAAAAGAATTGTATAAAGTAGAGCAGGAGTGCTGCCACTCCCAAGTTACGTGTTCATCAGTGCTCCTCTGAGGACACCTTGGGATAAGAAAGAGAATGATCTCTCTCTTTGGTATCCATAGTTTATCAACCTGACCCTGGCCCTGTATTTCTGGCAGCCTCTATCATTTCCCCATAAATCTAAGTGGATATATTTTTCTAACTTTTATTCCTGTGAGATACAGAGCCTTACCTTTATTGAAATAATACTGTACTAGAGGATTTTTCATCTAGTTTAACAAAAGAAATATTCACCAAATATTTCAAATTAATCAATTTTAATGAAATTAATCAATTAATGCTTTTCCATTCTGTCCCCAGACCAACAGGAATTCCTGGAAGCAACGAGCCGTACAACCTGGGAATGGTGACAACCCACGGGCTGGAGACTTCCCACGCAGATACGTTTAGCAATATTTCAAGGGAAGGGACTTTAATGGTGAGGGAGGTAAGTTGTAAAACAAACACTTCCATGGAGCATCTTCAGGAGGTTTTGCCCATGTAAGCACAAAAACTAACAGTGCTGTGTGTCCGGAACACAAATGAGGGAGTAAATTGTGCTCGTTAGCGCTCTCGTTGATGCAATTTACACTCAGCACATGTGACAAGTGAAAATGTTTCTCAGAACTACAAACAGCAGTGAATGGCAGTGCCAGAGCACGGTGGGGAGGAGACTCCTGCAAATGGCTCTGCTGTAACCCCACTATTGGTCCAGGCAGCAGAAGTTACCTTCAGTATACAGCACTTAGGTAATTCACAGAGAGCTGACCCAAAGTTTCCCCTCTTCTTCCCAGCCTTTGCCACCTTGTGACTGTTAGGGCCCTGCAGTGTTTGTAAACATTTAGGGGCCTTTTAGCAGAGGGTGGTCCTGCTCAGAGCTTGCTGTGGGAGGCACTGGGCATCCCAGATGGATGTGAGCCCTCATCCCCAGCGCTGTAGAGGTGAGGCTGTGGTGGGAGCAATGCTGAGGGATGGTTCTGCAGGAGAGAGGCAGGGGAGGCACCTTCAGTGGCTGTGGAAGATCTCCCTCGGTGTTTGAAGGCTTCCCAGTTACTGGAACATTCTGGTGGTGCTGGTGGAAGTGCAGATGGACAGCTGGACTCCTGGTGAGAGGGCAGGAGGCCCTGGTGGTCAGGGACCAGGGGAATCACTCTCCCACCAACACATCAGGGAGGCGGATAGGAGAGGACAAGGAGGGAGGGGAGCTTGTAGTCTGCAATTGTAAAGGAGGGATGTTTAGATGACATGTAAACAAGACTTGAGCTGCATTTTAGTTATTAATTCCATTTATCTAAAATACTCACATGTGAAGGAAAAAGCCAAATGCAACTTTGAAAGAGAGGTGTGAGTTAGCAAAAGAAGTCACAGCATGTTTGCTGCATTTCTCCATCAGTTTTGGAGGAAGTATTAATACAGTCCACCTCATCCCTCCTCACTGGGATGGAGCTGTTCAGAGCAGGAATCCCCACAGCTCTGCACATCCCTAAATCAGGAAGGGTGATGTGGGTGAGTGGGAGAACAAGGCCCTGTGTAACAGGCAGCTAGCTGTTCCTGAAATGAGCTTGTGTTCAGCATCACAACAGTAAAACCTGTGCCGTGCCAGCAGGGCTGTATGAGAGCTGGGATGCAGAAGGGCTGAAAAGCCCTCGCTCTTGGGCAAGACAAGCAGTTAAAAAGCTCCACTGGGCGGAGAAAGCATGATAAGAAATCCAAACTGTAGTCTTGTGCTCACTGTTTTTCCCCACCATCGCCATAGCCATCAGATGGTCTCACAGAGGTCAGTGGGCTTTGGGCAAAGAGCTTTTCACTTTTTGATGGGAGGAGAGCAAGGTGTGGTCGAAGGTGATGGCAATGAGCAGTCAAAAGATAAATGTCATCAGGACTGATCAGGGGCTTGGTGAGCCCAGTTAAAATTTCCACAAATCACAGTAAATGGGTAAATCTCTGTAGCAGTCTCTCTGATGTGCTCCAGGTAGGTGAGATTCATCAAAATGGCAAAATAAATGAGGAAGGCAGAAACTCCCCAGTAGCTACCTTGCACAGGGAGGGGATGGAAAGGAAGGGGAACTCTGTGGAAACCCGGGGAGCCTCACGTGGAGGGCAAGCTGCTGGTGGTTTTGCCACTCCCCCGCCACTGCTGCTGCTATTCACTGCAGGTTTGGGTCACAGAAACATGGGACGGGGCTGTGCTGGCACTTGCAGTCAGGCTGCTCTTTGCCATCGCTGTGCAAAGCTGTCCAGGCTAACGCTGGCTGAGGGCTCAGGTTCTGCTGTCGCCAGTGGCCGTGTGGGAGGAGAGCTGGCCATGGGCTTTGCACCCATGGGGGCAAGCGCAGAATCTGCCCTACATTCCTCAGTCTCCAAACAACAGTGATCAGGCTTCTCTCGCTGTTTCGTGGCTAATTACTCTGTATTGACTTTGTCATTAATCCTGTCTTTAATTCTCCTGGAGCGGGGGGGTTGGTTTGCTGCTTGCCAGATTGCATGGGGATGGAACAGAGAGGGTCCTTCTCCTGCGCTTGCTCTGGGAACCGGGGGACTGCCGACGACGTGGTTTTGTTTGGGTTTTTTTCTCTTCTTTTTCTCTTCCCTCCCCTTCTCCTTCTCTTTCTTCCTCATGCCTTGTGTCTCTGCAGACCTCTGGTGAAAAAAAGCGTTCTGGCCACGCAGCCAGCAATGGCTTTGCAGGTCACATCAATCTGCCTGACCTGGTGCAGCAAAGCCACTCGCCGGCGGGCACGCCGACCGAGGCCCTGGGGCGAGTCTCCACGCATGCGCAGGACATGGACTCGGTGCCTGAAGTAGGTGGTGGGGGGGCTCCTCTTTTCTCCTTTGCATCGCTTTTAAATCAAGTATTAACATCTCTGCCCCCTGACGGGGCTCTCCTGCTTTGCTCCCTGGCTTTCTTGGCTCTTCCCTCTCTCCGTTTCTGCTCCTCGTGGGTGAGTGTAGTGGAAATAGTAGGGAATCGGATGGGTTACTGCTGTAGGGGTTTGTGGCTGATGGGAGAAGGATTTATTAGGTCTTTCAAGCCCACCAGCTGGAGTTCTGGTGGTGGGACACGAGTGCTGCCAACTGATGAGGAAGCCCCTTTTTTTTTCTGACATTTGGATATATAAAAGGAAGCGATGAGAGCCAGTGATGGCGTTAGCTTCAACTGGGCCCAGCTTCCATCTGTGCAACCTCTGATAATTATCATGACTAAAAAGGTTACCAAAACCAAAGCCAGCAAAACTCCAGATAGTTCTTCAGAGTAGAAGAAACCTGCACGCTTTCAAAGTCGTATGTTTCCTGTCATGGCAAAATGTTTCTCTCTGGTAGGTGTTTTATAAGCACAAAGTGTAAAAAGTCGTGGTACAAGATGTGACAAATAATCCAAGGGAATTGATGTCTCCAGCTTACCATCCCTAGCCGTGGGAACCAAACACAGTTCATTTTTCCCATGAGAAATAAACCCATTTGGTGCTAATTAAGCTATTGTATTTAATGTTTTTGTTTCATTTGATGGGTTGTACATGAAAAGTTCTGCCATCCTATGTTCTTTCATAGAAATTATGTTCTCACTTTATGGTGTACTTCTACTAGCAGTATAAAAATAAAAAATTCTTGGAATTGGGCATTAATAAAATGGAAGAACAGATGGTGCCCTGACTTGACCCCAAGTTTTTATCTGTTTCCTCATTGGCATTAAAAGCAGCAATGAGAGAGGCGATCCTGAAAGTAACACCTTCCACGGTCATCCTGGGGCTGCTGAAATGCAGCCTGGGATTTGGTTTAAATGTATTCATTTATAGAATATCAACCAAAAAGATCTCCATTTCTAAAATTGTATTTTAGAGTTGACTGAGCAGAGAGTGGGTGTGAGTGGAAACTTGGGGATTTTGTTCACAGGCTTCCAGGTGACTCATGCAAGCACGACCTCAGCCTGCAGCTTGATGCTCTTTGTAAGCCACCACACAGGTTTATAGGCTGTTGAACAGGATCTGGGGGAAGATGAAGTCTTAATATTTAAATATCAGACTTGGAAGCTATTAAAATGTCAGCTTCTGACAAGAATAACTGAATGTGAGCAAGGAAAAAACGCTCGGTGCATTGGGATAGGGGTTTCTTCATGATTCATTTGCTGGAAAGCACCTGGCTCTGAGCTGGAAATCCCTCCAAATACTGAAATCTTCCTTAAATTGCTATTGTTTTATGGAAAAGACATCCAGCACAAGGAAAAAAAAAAATCTGTATTTCTTGGATAGCAGACAGGCAGAAAGTAGAGGTATCAGTGCCCACAGCCTTCCCTGCAGGCTGTTAACTCCTTCTATGGGCCTCAGTTGTCATGTTCTGTTTAAAACCCATCCCGTTTCCATGGAAACAGCCAGGCTGTCAGGGAATGGGGTTGGAAGGGAAGCAGGATGCACAGCCTGATTTTGCCATGGATGCTGGCTCACCCATGGGTGCCAGCCCCAAAAGTGCTTGGAAAAGTTACGAGCCACGAAGCTGCTCCTACACCTGGCTTTTTGTGCCCCTGAATCCTTTCATGGCCCACTGGAGGACTGGCACAGGCCCAGCCTGGTTTCAGTGGGGATGTGCCAGGGTGGTGGTGATCCCCGTGGCACATCTCCCCAGGCGAGTGGGACCTGTCCCCATGACAGCTGTCACGCAGGGACTGTGGCAGTGAGCATGGGGAACAGCCTGGGCTTGGTGGCTGGGTGAAAGCTGAGGCAGATTTATTTCAATGTCCCAGAGAAGGAAAACATGAGCTGTAGCAGTGCTGCAGAATGAGCTGGGTTTTGCTGCTGTTGCAGCTCTAAACTGAGCTCATCCATAAAGCGTGTCCTGGGTAAATGCTGGAGTAGGAAGGATAAGCTGCTCAAAGAAGGGAGGAATTCACATCACTTAGAGTCCAAAGGCAAGGATTTCCTTTTGCTTGGAAGAAGGTCTTAGCCTCGTTTTCTGCCTTAAAGCAATGGTTTTAAAAAGAAAGCAGTGTGCCACTGCAGTTTGTTCATCCCCAAATTCCCTCAGCAAATATTGGCTCTGATATTTCCTGCAATACCCTCAGGTTAAGTTTTGTTAACTTAGAAGTGCCCCTTTCTGCAGTCCCACTTGAAATGCTGGGGACAATTTAAAACTGTGCCAGCTGCCCCAGGCCAGGGCTTTACAGAGACTCCCAGCACCATCCTGCCAACCTTGGCTGCAGTGGGAAAGTGGGAAAAGCAAACCCTCGCCTGCCTGACATCCCAGAGAAGGTTTAAGGCATGGATGGGACATGCAGACAAGTAAACAGGTGGATTGATGATCTTAAAGGTCTGCTCCAGTCTAGATGATGCTGTGATTCGCAGTTGGATTTTACCTGTGTTGGCTTCTGCCTCTGGCCCTGCAGCTTCTCTGCTGACTGTCCTCATGGCTGTGCTTCTGCCTGTGAGGAGAGAGCAGAGCTAGGTCCTGCTCCTCCCATTTTCTGTTGCTCACAAACACTCAGAAATCCAGTTTAATGTTTGTTTCTGATTAATTATGGGAAGGAGGAGCAGACGTTCATAGAGGGCTCAAAAAGGGCACCACAGAGGCATGATCTATATGCTCATAAGAAAGTCACAGATGTACACAGATGCACAAAATCAGTTACTTCTGTGTGCTGAGCTCTCTCTTTGCTGTTCATTTTCTAGTATGGTATGGGAAGTAGCACCAAAGCATCTTTCACCCCCTTTGTGGACACCAGAGTGTATCAGACCTCACCTACTGATGAAGATGAAGATGAGGACGAAGAGTCATCTGCTAATCGTAAGAGCCAATGTGGGGAGTTTGAGATGGGAGGGCCTTGTGCAAAGCAGGTCAGGGAGCCTGAATAACCCCATGAACCTCTCTCACATTTCCCTCACTCCAGACATAGCTAGTGTCTGTATCCTTGCCCTCTCCAGCTGCCATACAACTTCTCTGCCACCAGAAAGACGTGGGAGGAAACAGACCAGCAGAAATCCCCCCTCCCGTCTGCTTGGGCAGGCTAATGCCTTGTGACACAGTGATGACTCCCCATCGAGAAATAAACCGAGTGTTATCCTTCTGTCCCAAAGCAGAGGTGACAGAACACTTACCCCATCACCCCTCCCTGTCCTCCTGTGTTCTCTTGCCAGCCCTGTTCACCAGCGAGCTGCTCAGGCAGGAGCAGGCCAAGCTGAACGAGGCGCGCAAGATCTCGGTGGTGAACGTGAACCCCACCAACATCCGTCCCCACAGCGACACGCCGGAGATCCGCAAGTACAAGAAGCGCTTCAACTCGGAGATCCTCTGTGCTGCCCTCTGGGGTAAGGCCCTGCCCTCCCCGTGCCTCCCTTCTCCTGCGTGGGGAGGTCCCAGCCTTAGCTGGGTCGGTGGCAGCAGAGACCAGCTCGGGGTGTTGTCCTTGGGAGCAGCCGTGGCTCCCGGCACCCACGGCCCTCTCCTCTCCAGGTGTGAATCTGCTGGTGGGCACGGAGAACGGCCTGATGCTGCTGGATCGAAGTGGGCAGGGCAAGGTCTACAACCTCATCAACAGGCGGCGATTCCAGCAGATGGACGTCCTCGAGGGCCTCAACGTCCTCGTGACAATATCAGGTGCTCCTCTCGTCGTTCACCTGCTCGGCCACAATGAGTTCCAGCTCAGACTGATCACTAGTGTCACAAGGAAGCTCCCATGGGAGATGGAGGTGGTTTGTTCTGGAATCAGATTAGTTACATCTGCTTTCGAGAGAGCTTGCTCCCTTCACCTGCGGACTGCACTTCATCTCCAGTCTCCTTTAGCAGGAGGAGGTGCAGGATACAGGCAGGGGCCCAGCAAAGAAGATAGTCACAGCTTGAGGGGGCAGAGAGCTCTGCTTTCAGGTCTGTTTGGCTCTGGCTGAGGGAGCTGTGATCCATGGCTTTAGATTTCCAGCTCAGTCCACAGATGTGCTTGGGCTGTTCCAAGCGTTGTGAGGGCCACAGGCTTTTCACTGTCCCCATGTTTAGCTGGGAGCTCTAGAGTGCTCCTGTCAGACTCATGAGGTAATTTCTGACCAAAAAAAAAGCAAAACCTCTGTAGTCCAGTCTCCGAGGAGAGCATCCAGCATCCTCCTGCAGAGCAGCCCCAACAAGGAGCACATGAGTGACAGAGCCAGGACAGAGCCTTCTCCTGCTGAAACCTGTCCGACAAAGCTCAGAGGGCAGCAAGAGAAGTGTTCATTAGGGAATTGTTTGATATCATCCTTCTGTTTCATTTCACATTGTTAAGACCCCCTGGCTTTGCTCTGCATTTCTGCAAATTCCTGCTCCCTCCATTCAGCCAGAGCTCCAAACTCGCTGCTCCATCATTTACCTGGTCTGCAGCTTCCCCGGGATTTTGGCATACAGCTGGGATGGGAATAGCACCAAACCCCAAAATGATGCTGAGAAGGAGTTCTGGGGACTTGTGAAAACCTGTGTGAGCAGACAGGGTCTATCCTCCGGGTCCCATCTCACCAGGCTCAGTGTGAGCTGTGTCCTGTCCCTGTAATGGGGGCTGTGCAGCCACAGGGATTTTGTGGCCATGTCACAGCTGTGCAGAAATTTGGCAGCCTCGTAGCATTGCAGAGCCCAGCACCAGGCTTGCTGGCAAACAGCAGTGCCTGTCGCAGGCCAAGGAGCTCCTGTCTCATCTGCAGGGAATCTCAGTTAATGTTGTATGAAGGAGAGGGAAGGAAAGAAACCAGGTAGCTGAGTGGTTGGGTAAGCTTTGAGCTGTAGGAGGGTCAGGATCACTGCCCCACTGAGCCCCACTGACCCCCACTGTCCTTCTGTGAACACTGATTGATAGGAAAATAAATATTTCCAGCCTGTGGGAAGCAAAAGCCTGGCTTTTCCAGTGCCTGCCTGCAGCCTGCGAGACAGAGGTCTGGGCTTTGCTTTCCATATATCCCTTCCCAAGGAAAAACCAAACATGACAACCAAACTACTATTTTCAGTTATTATTTATATTACTTGTGTCATGAAATGGACTTAAATTCTATCCTCTTGTGACTGAAAATAAGCACTGAAACCTCAAGATGGTCCGTGCAAACGTGCTCTGCTCTGACAGGGACATTTCCTTTGCCAACAGGAAAGAAGAACAAGCTGCGTGTGTACTACCTGTCCTGGCTGAGAAACAGGATTTTACACAATGACCCTGAGGTGGAGAAGAAGCAGGGTTGGATCACAGTTGGGGACCTGGAGGGATGCATCCACTACAAAGTCGGTGAGTGGAAATAAATGTCTGAAGAGATGTGGTTTTGTTCTCTAGTCTTAGGTCTGATCTGACAATTTGCTGTTAAAAGTATGGGTAGACCATAGCCATAAGTAAATTTGGAATTCATCTTTATGCATTAGGTGGATTCTCTGTAATGAGAATCAACAGAGGGATGGCCTGAGAAGCTGTTCCTAGAGATTTACTGGAAAGAGTGCACATTTTTGAAATTTGGTTTGTTTTTATTTTAGTGAAATATGAAAGAATCAAGTTCTTGGTGATTGCCTTAAAGAATGCTGTAGAGATCTACGCTTGGGCTCCTAAACCATATCACAAGTTCATGGCATTTAAGGTATGTTTGCCTTTTACACTCTGTAATTGTAAATATATGAGATTTCTGTACTCTGCAGAGCACAAAAGCATCTTGCTAATGTAGATGAGCTCCTCAGGATGCCTGGCAGGCATGAGAGTTGGAATCCTTGCTGGCTGAAGAGATTGGATGTGTTCTGCTTATGGCCAACAATGAAGTGTTATTATTAGTTTACGCTAGCAGGCTTTTTACTTGAGGAATTTGCAGAAAGCTGATCAAATGCATGTGAGTAAAATTGAGTTGGGGATTTTGATGGATGTTTTTTGTAGGGTTTTTGTGTTTGGTGGATTTTTTTCCCTCTGACTAATTTTTAACATACAGTATAAAAATAGGCTGGCATGATTTTATATTTTCATTTTGCAAGGTCCTCTCCTCTTCTGCAATGTGCATTCTGTTTCAAGACAGAAAGTCTGGGAGAGTGACCCTCTTTTTCTCTCTCTTTTTTCCTCCCTTTTCACTTCCCTTGGTTTCCTTAGTGAGAGCTTCCTCCTTTCCAACCTGCCAGTGGGTATTTTGTGCTTAGTCCTTCAAGAGCACTTTTCATCCCAAGCTCTGTGCAGAGAAGTCACAAGAGGCAATGCCTTGTGGAGGTGTTCATGCTTAGTAATCTCATTTTAAATCTTTACAACACAAATGGAATTAGGCAGTATTAGGTCACATTTGCTTTTTCTAACAAAAGCCAGAATAAATGGGCTCAGTAGCGTGGACAGCTCAGCAGCATCAGAATGGTCTGGGATCCAGCTCCCCACAGGTGTTTCACTCTCCTGCTGAGCACCTAAGCCGTGGTGCTTGATCTGGACGTGGCTGGGGGTTGGTCCCAGCCTTGATGCAGCAGGTTCGATGGAGCAGGGAAAAGCAGGTCTTTGCTAAAGTGACTCATTTCAGCTGCCCAAGCCAGAGCAATGATCCCTGCCAAGAGAGGAGGTGGGTGGTCACAGATCTCTGCTGGGAGAGACTGAACACACATTCATGTAAAATTGAGCTGTCTCCTTCCTTTAGAGACTAAATCCTTGTGTTGGCCTCGGGCTCCTGTGAGAGAGAGCTGGGCTTGGCAAGGGTGGGCACTTATCTGCTGGGATGGCTGAATAGCCTCTGAGGCATCTGACAGGGGAACAGAGAGGCAGGAGTATAAATAACCATGTATTTAGCAGGAAACACAGTCTAACAAATATGATTTCAAAACCGTATCAAGCTGCTGCAACAGGGATTTGTTGGTTTTCTCTGATGCTCATGGAAGGGATTATAAAAGTCTTTTGCAGATCTCCAGCACAAGCCGTTGCTCGTGGATCTCACTGTAGAAGAGGGTCAGAGGCTGAAGGTTATCTTTGGATCCCACACCGGTTTCCATGTGATTGATGTAGATTCTGGGAACTCCTATGATATCTATATACCATCCCACGTGAGTACAGGGGCAGTGCTGCTGCCTGGGGAGCACGGGCCACCAGTGGGGTTTGGACAGGCTCCCAGGGGGTCAGAAGTGGGGACCAGTGATAGGTGTGACACTCCCCAGTGCTGCGCTCACTTAAAGAGGACTCAGAGCTGTCACATGCTCATCTGCACGGGCTGTTTCTGTCCTTGTGCAGGAGCAGTAAACTTGAAGGTTGCCATGCCACACAAGAAGGAGAATCTGTGCCTTACATGGAGCAGTAATGGAGCTCTCCGTAGGGTTTTCTTGTTGGGTCATTTAAACTCCATCTGTACTGTTGGCCCACGGTAAAATGGTCTAGGAGAACTGTGTCACTAAACAAATGCAGGAATTGTTGAATCTGATCCAAGCAGCAGTCTCCTCTGTGAGAACTAGCAAGAACAGAAGGAGAAATACTGGGGCTGTTTGAGATGGTTTTGTGTTGTCTTAGCTATGGAAGGACAGACGTGGATGGAAAGTCAGTGCAACTGCCATTGGAGCTAGAGTATGATTGCTAAAAACCAGGATATTTCCTCCCTAGGGCCGCCTGTAAAATTCTGTGTTTATTTACCTTGATTTGAACTGGTGATGGATTCATCGGCTCAGTCACTTACTTGTATTCCAGCCAAGTGTCAGCCATCAGTCTTGGGGGCGTGTATGTTGTGATCTGTCTGTAATTGCTGAACCTGTTTATCCTTGCTGTGTCAGACAGCTTTGATGGTAGGCTAAACATGACAGTTTATTCCCCTTCAGGCTTATCTCTGAAAGCCAGTGCTTGTGTGGGGAATGGAGGGAGGACTTTGTTCTCCAGCTGCTTCAGGCTTTTATCCCCCAGTGCTCTGCTCCCTTCCCCTTTCTCCATTCAGTGTAATTCTGACTCTCAGGGTCTGTTTCTCCTGCAGATTCAGGGCAATATTACTCCTCACGCCATTGTCATCCTGCCCAAGACGGACGGGATGGAGATGCTGGTGTGCTACGAGGATGAAGGTGTCTATGTGAACACCTATGGACGGATAACTAAGGACGTGGTGCTCCAGTGGGGAGAAATGCCTACTTCTGTGGGTAGGTCAACCCTTCCTCTTCACCCGCTTCAAATACAAACCACAAGTAAGATGAGGAGTTGAGAATATTGAGATGGAATCATTTGGGATGAAGGGGATTTCCCTTCAGCCAGCTATGAGATGCAATTGCTAAATTTCTGCAGTTTGGTTCTCCATAATAAAAGCAAGGAATTTCTTGAAGATTTGAACTTTTTGAGTATGAGATAAGTATAAGATAAATGTGAGCTAATGAAAGCTGTTGCACTGGTGGGATACTGTGTTGAGCTGGGGGAGGGCTGGGTGTGGAGCTGGGAGCTCTAGAGTTGCTCTTCTGGCTCTGCTGTTGCTCAGCTCCACAGCCCGTGGAGGCAGAACCCAGCTCCTCACCTTCCGAAACCGGAAGAAGTGATGCTGCTTCTGTTCAGATTTCTCAGCAATTTCAGGATGAAAAGTGCTCTGAAAAGACTGCTGTCCCTGCAGGCACACACGCCTGGCCATCAGAGCTCTGCCATTGATCTGCTTAGGCTTTGAGTAACAGCTGATGAGAGCTTTGCTGCCCCTTACATCGCATTTAACTCAACACAAGTTGTAACACCTGCCAAACGTTTCCTTTTGACAGCCTACATTCATTCCAATCAAATAATGGGCTGGGGAGAGAAAGCTATTGAAATCCGGTCAGTGGAGACAGGACATTTGGATGGAGTATTTATGCACAAGCGAGCTCAAAGGTTAAAGTTTCTATGTGAAAGAAATGATAAGGTAAGTCCACTTCAAAGCTTGTATCTGTGTTGTGAGCTACAAGGTGCTTTTAGAGCTTATGTCTGGTTTGTCTTGAGGTTAATAGTTAATCTGAAATCCTGTTTAATAAGCAGTGCCCATAAGCCTATTCCCAGTTAATTTTGTCCAGTGGATGGAGACCTCAGCCTGCAAGATCTCTTCTACATCTAGCTGAGATCTCTTGTTAACTTGGCTTGACTTTCTCCCAGTTCTTTCATCTGAACATTAAATGGAGGCTGCCGGGTGAACTCTGAATTATCAAGGGAGTATAAGTGACCCTGATTTGAGCTCTGGTGCAGAAATATTTTGATGCATCTTAAATTATTTTCCTCTTAGAGCCTCATCCATTTCTGTGGGCCTCTTCTGCCCAAGAGGCTGAACTTAAGTGTAATTTAGGTGGAATCTAATTCTAACAAAGCTGGAAAAAACCCACCTTGATCTTTCTAAAATACTGGCACCAACTGATCAATGATGGGGTTGAAATACTAAACTCAGATGTTTCTCTATTTCTGGAGAACTGGTTAAACTGGTAATATTGAGTAATTTTTTGGTTTTATTAAGGACAGAGGCTTCAAATTGTTCCCTTAAATAGTTGCAGATTACAACTTATTTTTTAAGACTCCCCTTGGAATCAAAAGCTGGTGGATCCTGCCAGAAGCACCAAAACCCTGTTCTTCATACAGAATCCTGATATGTTTCTGCACTTTGAGCAAGTTGAAGGAAAGTCCTTTTTCTGGACTTTACTTTCAGGAATAGCTGAAATACCAGGACTAACTTTTCCAAAAAAAGCCATTTCACACTGAGGCAGATATCGACCCAAATGGTGAATGTTTAGCAAGATCAAAACCACTGACAGCAGTTTTTTGTTAGTACTTCATATAAATGATGTGGTGGCAATAAAATGTGATAAACTGGGTATTTTTAAGGCATTCCGAACTCCTTTTGGTAGTGAGGGAGAAGGAGGTTTAATTACTGCATTTACTAAAGAGTGGCTCAATTTAGTCCCAGTCTGGCATGGGTTAGCTCCATCCCCTGAGTTATTAATTAGTGCTTTTTCCTTCCAAACAGGTATTTTTTGCGTCGGTGAGATCCGGAGGAAGCAGCCAAGTGTTTTTCATGACCCTCAATAGAAACTCCATGATGAACTGGTAACAGAGGAGCACTTGGCACTCACCGCCATGGCATTATTTCTAATTTAAAGGACATTAAACACGTGGACTAACACTGTAGAGGCAGGTGCGGAGGGCGCCGAGGCACCCCCTCCCCACGCTCCCCCGGCGCCGCCAGCCCCGGGGCAGGGACTGCAGCCAGGGATGGACTTTCACGCTTGGACCCCCTGAGGTCTCTTGATTACGCTGTGTTATAGTGGGTTATGAGTTTTCCTTTATTTTATTTTATTTTATTTTATTTTTTAGTTTTACTTTTTCTTTGTCCCCTACTTTGTAAGAACGGGGAAAGAAACAGTGTCAAAAAGTCTGTTTTTAATTCTGTCTGCCTGCTAGCATCAAATATATAGTATGTTGTAAAGTTACCAATTAAATCTGGTGAGAGACAGCACAATAAATGTACCTTTTATCTTTGTGATGAAGGCCATAACCATATAGCTGGGTAATTTTAGAAATCTTTTGCCTTCACCAACATTTACATGTTGCTTTTGGCAGCAACGGCTTAACGGATTTTTAAAGAAGAGAAAAAATAATAGGTTTTTTTCCCCTCTTTCGGGAAATGAATTTTAAATGGCTAAACTACTAGCCTTAGACTAATAAAAATCAGCTACCATTTTTGTCAAGTCTGTCAATCCATATTTCTATATGGATCTTCGCATAATGGTGTGTCTTGATAGGGACAGAGGTGCCATTTCTTGTTGCTCCGGAGGTGCCCGCCTGCCCCCGGGGCTTGGCCCTGGGCACCGGGACAGGGATCGGAGGAGGAGAGGACGGCGGAGCGGTCAGAGGAGCCCCGTGCTCGCCCCTGAGGGGCATTTGTGGCCGCAGAGGCTCCCGGGGCGCCGTGGGCACCGGGCCCCGCGCTGGAGCCGGCGCAGGCTGTGGGCGCTCGTTGCCCTGAGGGCGGAGCCGGGCACCGGCGTGAGGGAGCAGCCGCCACAGGGATGGGGACCACGAAACAAGCTGCCTGTCCCCCACGTTGCTGGATCGGGCTTGTAAAGAGCTTAAAAAAATATATATATGTGTGGTTTCTTCGGCCAAGGGTCTGAATCTACTCGTTTTCCACCCCCTCTACTCCCTAGGAATTACCCAACATACAAGTGAAAGACAACATCTGTGCCGAACCGTGTGTGTGTGTTTAGTTCAGGTTGAATTGTGTCCTTATAAACTCTGCTCAGTTGATTTCCGTTTTCGGTGCGTATCTGGGGTTTTCTTTCTCAGTAGCTGCAAGCATGGCCGCCTGTGGTGTTGGGGTGTCGCATAACAAGGTCTGTGTTGCTGGTTTTAACCTACCTCGTTTCGGTTGGGGTTTGTTTTTTGGTTTGGTTTTGTTTTGTTTTCTTTTTTTCCGTTCCGCTGTCGATCACAGCGCTGTTACCTCCAGCGACATATAGAGAGCTTAACTGGCAATCTTGGTGTACTCAGTAACGATGGCTTTATTAAAAAATTATTAAATCAACAGGACTTGGTCAAACTTGAATCTTTATCAAGGGTAAGAGGTGATGCAGGGTGGCGGGAATGGGATGGGCCAGGCCACCCTCACCTGAAGCATTCTGTGAGCAGGGTGTCAGGCTTTGGTACCGCAGGGATTGCCAGCAGTGGGACTCCCAGCATGGGGGGTTCAGGGAAAAACAGGTGGGAAATGCTTTTGGTGCTTTCTTCCAGCACCAGGCACCCTCCTATTGGGCTGGTGCAGCCTGGAGAGTGGAGGGATGGGCACAGGATCACGATACTGGTATTGAAATCCCTTCACAAACACCGATTGCCACCAGCTCTTTGTATTTTCATTGTGGTTAAAATAAAGCCCAGAGCTTTTATTGTGTTGCAAACTGATAACTGTTTTTGGGGTGTTTTTTGTTCTACTTCAAGTGACAAATGCACAGCTTTGGATGATTTTTGTTATTATGGGTTTTTGCATACAGTGATGAAATAGCAGGAAGTAGTTGAGTTTAAACGACTCAGGTGGTTTGTGAATGTATTTTTTTAAAATCTCAGAATCATTTGAAACAAAAATCACAGAAGCCAATATTACCACAGTCTTGTCTATGGCATGTGTGTATGGAGATAACACAGAGCAAATGCTTTTCTGGTGCCAACCACAATAAAACACAAAACTTCACCATTAAGCCATGCCTTTTATGTTTGGGTAAACAAAAACTGCGGCGTTGGAGGACATGGAGGTAACGGGGATTTTCAGGGCTCCCATCACAATGCTCTTTGTCTGGAGACTCTTGGGAAGGTGGTTTTGGAACAGGATGAGTGCAGGGAGGTGGGACACATCCCCTGTGATGCTGCCCAGCAGTGAGCAGTGGCCAAGGGATGTCTTGATGGACCATCACCACCTGAAAACTCCTCTCCTACAAAAGCAACCCATGATTATTATTAAGTCATTTTCCCTCCAGATGCTACTAGTTTTGATTTGCTTGTCTTTTGCTGTAAGTGAAATGTACTTATGGTTGATTAGTGCTCTCAGAAACTACTTAGTATTAGTGTCTAAAGAAATAAAACCTGCAGCTCATTTTAAAACCCCGTTTCTGGGACTTTTTGCCCAGGAAAGGAAATTTGTTCAGCTGTGCAGTGCCACAGGAGGGAAAAGCAGTAATATCTGTGCATGCAGGGGTCGCTTGAGCCTGTTGCAGATTCAGTTATTTACAGAGTTGCTATGAAATATTGTATAACTTCAGGGATTGGCCCTGGTAAATGGAAGAAAAGCCCTGAGAGCTGGCATGAGGCCGTGCAAGGCCCTGGTCAGCTCCATCACCCTGGGGAGATGCTGGGTACCACTGCCAGGTAAAGGATGCCCAGAGGTAAGGCTGTAGCAGCTACTTGTGGGAACTGAGTCTTTTCACACCTCTTGTAGAATTATTATCAGACGGCCTATTTTTGTTGTGGGATGGTTTGGGGCTTGGCAGTACATATTTTAGGACAGAACGGGGATGCTCAAGGTGACCCTGGCCCCAACCCCAGAGCTGGACTGGTGGCTGGAAATGGTTGGAGTTGTGCTGCAGTTCATTGTCTCTATGTGAGCCCACTTCAGATCTCTTCCTGCTCACACAATAATTTGATGCTCTGTAATTGGGGCCAGCAGAGACTGAACCTGCCCGTTCCCAAAGGGGTGGGCTGGAGCTCCACGCCATACCCTGCCTGTGTCTGGCTGAGCTCACCACCTGGGCTGGCTCTGAGGAGACCCAGCAGTGACTCCTCAGCAGTAAGGATCCATCTCCTGGCACAGGACGCCTGTCACAGCTGCTGCTGCCCTCTGCTGCAGTTGGGACCTGCAGCTGGAGAGGTTTGCTGGGTTTGCTTCCCGGTTTTTCTCTTCTGGGAGATGCTGCAGCACCCAGAGCTGGAGGGTGGGAAAGGGCTCGTTCACCTCCAGTATCTTTACAGCAGTGCTGTAAATGCACCAAATTCTCTCTCCTGAATGTGTTTTATCAGCCTGAGCTGCTGTCTCGCATGTGGCCCCAGCACTGCTGCCTGCCCCAGCTGATGTGCTGAGAGAGGAGAAATGAACAAACATAATTTTGGTTTTGTGGCAGCCGCTGATGTGCTACATCAGCCTCCTCTTAGAGAGCCAGTCTTGCAGACCAGATCTACACTTTTTATTTGTTTTGGTTTGGTTTATGGCATAATTTTCCTTTTAACATCAAAGCTGTCTCTGAATGACCCAGGGGCAGTAAAATGGATGTGCAAATTGCCCCAGCACCTGGGGATAGCCTCACAGCCCCTCTGGAATCTTTGAATTCCTTCCACTTGAGGTGACAAGCGTGTTCAGCTGTTCAAAAGCAGAGCCCCACCATAAACTTCAGCTCATTGTTTTTATCACACATAGTTAGATTATCAACACCAGCTACACTACACACAACAAAGAGTAGGCAATAAGCGTGGCAGTTCTGCCTAACACTATGCACAGTTCTTGCACTTTATTATTTAAATAAAGCATTAGTAATAATGCAGACCCTGTTGTTTGCCAATCACCTAAACCCTGGCCAGCCAGGCTCACCAGCCATGGGAGGTTCAGTGTTGCTTTGGGCTGTCCTGCGCCATTCTCTGCACCCTCTGGACTGTGATCACAACTGGCTGTCAGAAGTGGAAGAGATTTGATGGGTTGGTCATTCATCCTGGCGGTGCCAGGCCTGGTTCTCTGTCTCTTAGGAACACTGCTTCTCTCTCCCAAGCTAACAGTGAGCCCTTTTGGGAAGTGATTGCTGTGAGAGGAGGATGTACACACCAACCTTTCCCATCCATGAGCCTTGGGGCCAGCCTAAAGCTGGCCTCTGCTAATCACCACATCCACATCCCTGTTCTGGGAGTCACAAGGTCTGGAGGCTGTTAGTGCCACTGAGAGTTCAATATGTGCTTAAATTGCCTGGCAAGCTGGCACCAGCCAGGGGCTCAGAGGCAGAGGTGAGGCAGCCTGGGCACTGGGTTGCAGCATCTTGCCTGGCAGGGCAGGGAGGGGAAAAGGCCAGGGACAGATGGGAAAACCCTGGGATAACTCCATGCCTTTTGCTAGCAGACCTGGAATACGTGTGGCTGTGGGGCTTCCAGCCTTTGGCATCCAAAGTTTCAGTGGAAGTGGAAGGGCTGCTCCTGGAGAGGTGAGTGATGTTCACCCATGGCTCCCGGCACTGCTCCAGCTGCTCCACACCTGTCCCCAGGAATCCAGATTGTGGGAAGGTTCTGCTCTAAGCAGAAGTGGGCAGGACATGGAAAGGCCACCCTGCTCATGGTTTGTTGGTGGCCTTTGATCCCTCCAGTTCCAGTAGTCTGGGAAGAGCAGGGAGGGAAAGCATCATCCACTTTGTGCCAGGCACCTGCAAGAGGGTGGGGGTCCCAGAAGGGTACACAGGAATCCTGGAAAGGGACAACTGTCCTGGCAGGGTTTTCACAGTGCCTCAGTGTTTCATTCTTAGGTCAGGGCTCCCATTTGTTTTCTGATTCAAGCCTTGCTCCCATTTGTTTTCTGATTCAAGCCTTAGCTGCCTGGTAATTGTCAAATCCTGCCGGTCCCATTGTGAAGGTATGTAACTGCAATGCAAAGAAACTGCTTGTAAATGCCTGGGTATCCACACACAGTGAGCAAAAACAAACACCATCGGCAAGGATCTCAGCAGGAAGGACAAATATTGGGGAAAACAAAAAAGCTCAGCTTTGGGGCCCTTCCTGTCACAGCTACACCAGCCCAAGAGGGGAATGCAGGTGCTGTAGCTGGAATCAAAGCCTGCTTAATGCAATGAACTTTCCTCCTCCAGTTAAAGTTCTACTTGACTGGAGACCAGTGCAAAGATTAGTGGTCTTACATTCATCTTTGTTGTTTTTTCTCTTGCTCTTCCTCTGTAGAAAGTACATATTGTGCCCATGTGAAGCCTGGCTGACTGAGAGCATCATCCAATGAGTGCTGTAACTTGGCTGCTGGACCCATCAGGGGCTGATCTGGAAGATAATGACTTTAATCAGCATTAATCACCTTCCCAGCTGACTCAGACTTTGGCACGCCCTGCTGCCGCTGAGGATGCCACTGTCCCCCCCCCCAAGCCCTGCAGCTCCTCTTTCTCACCATGTCAAGGACAGCAAAGCTCAAGCCAGAGCAAGACCAGCTCAGACCAGCTTGTGCAGATGTGCAAAGTTCATGAAAGCCGAGAGAGCCAAGGCAAAAATATTTGGCAGCATCAGTAGTATTTGGCAGCATTGGCAGTATTTCCCAGAATGCACAATATTTGGCAGTGCAGCCATCAGCTGATGGTGCTGAAAGGCTCACTGTTCACACCACTGTAGGATTTTAAATGAAAGCTCCTTTTACTGCAATATTCTGGGTAATTTTATTATGTTTAATGTCCATGTACACAGCTGTCTCCTCTGATAGGTGTGTGCTGGCATTAGGGCTGAGAGGCTCTGTGAGTGCAGGTGTCTGTGTGTGGATACACTGACCTGTATAATCTGTGTTTATATGTGGCTCTGTATGTGATATATTTTAAAGCAGGTGCTAAGGGCTATTTAAATAAAACATTTGGTCATTTCTAAACGCTTTGCTACACGTGCTGCAGAGATTTCTTCTCCCTGATTCAAAAAGAGGACTGTAATGTGACATGCACACCCAGCACTGAAGCTGAGGAAGGTGTTGAGCATCTCGAAACAGGCTCAAGCCCTGGCAAGTCACATTTCCAACTGTTCAGCTGAGGGACAGCCCCAAACCAGCCCTGCAGCTGGGTCATTTGAATTTTCCAGACCCACTCTATGTCTTTGCAGGTCTCCCATTGTTTCGTGTGTGTCCCAAACACGGGGATTGGTGGTGGCTGCTTTGAGCTGAGCAGTGGCCAAATAATGCGTAGAAGACTTGGGTTTCTCATTAACTCCAGACTTGTTATAGTCCCATCTCTCCAAGCACCAGCCTGTTTTCCTGCCTCCATCCCTGCCCAAGCCCTCACCTTGCTCTGCAGCCCAGGACAGTGACTGTTCCCAGAAGGAACGCAGAGGAGCTGCGGGTGGATGAGAAAAGGAAAATGCAGACAGAGAAGGTAATCGTGGCTCGCCGGTATTTTTGCACTAGACTTTCTAGTGAAATGAATAGAATTTCTGCAGGACCCCAGCACTGAGCAATCCCTTGCCAAAACCAAATTCAACAACAACAACAGAAGTCCCCTCCACTAATTAATTGTGCACAGGGGCAAAGGGTCAAGGTGTTATTTTTTATTTTTTAAGAGTTCTCTTGGCTTATTGGATAACTTTAATTGTGATGGGAAGAAAACATTATTTAAATAGCACTGCTCAAAAACACCCTTTCAGTGTTTTTTTCCAGCTGTTGTGCTCCAGGGATGGGGATGGGGAGCGACATACTGCTGCTGCTGTTTTTTGCACTGCTGTATGGGGCAGAGCTTTGACTCTCACGAGCTCCAGGGCAGGATGGGCAGAGCAGCAGGGAGAACTGAACTGTTGTTGTAGGGCAGCACTGCCCTAGTCTGCCCTGGGGGCCTTCCCTTGGCTTTCCTTCTCCTCTGGAGCAAGCCAACCACCTGTGCTGCTGCAGCAGCATCCCAGCTGGGCAGCAGGGTCCCCTGGGATAGGGGTGGGATGCAGCCCTCCCCCAGTTTTGGGCACTGCTGGGACAGTATGATGGGGTTGTTCTTTGCTTCCTGCTCCAGCACCTCACGGGAACGTTGGTCCTCTCCGTCTTCACTGCAGTGTTGGGCTTCTTCCAGTATGGCTACAGCCTGGGGGTTATTAATGCCCCCCAGAAGGTAAGTTGAGCCCCTCGAGCTGTGCATGGCCAAGGAACTATGGCTTTAGGGCAGCCAGGGCCAGTTTGTCCCTTGCAGAAGCCCTCAGGGGGGCTCTCTTCCCAGACAGTTTCTCCCATAGAACAAAACCCCCATGACAGGGCAGTGGGGTGAGAACATGGCCAGGACCCTCCGCTGGCACTTCCCCAGGGAAAGGAGTGGAGCTCTGCATGTAACGGAGCTGTCCCCACTGCAACACAGTCCTGGTGCCCAAGCCAGGGGACTGCCCCCCTCTGCCAAATCCAGACACCACACTCAGCCCAGCCCCGGGACGGGGAATGCTTTGTGCCTGCCCTCGTGGCCCCTCCCCGCTGGGGTCTGGGTGCTATGGGGCTGGGGGGACTCCCAGGATTTCACCCCTATAGAGACTGCAGTGCAAATCTTTTCCTGAGGTAGAATAAAATCCAAAACGGGTTGGGGTGGTTATAGATCTGAGCTGAAGGTGTTTTCTTCTTTACCTGGCACAGGTGATAGAAGCACACTACGGGCGTGTACTGGGCATTGTCCCCCCAGACAGATACGCCAGCAATGGCTCCAGGGAGGATGACACATTCCTCCAGGCTGGCACAGAGGGCACACTCCCGCCGACTGACAGCAGCGAGGACCTCGCTGCCTCCCCACACATCCTCACCATGTACTGGTCCCTCTCGGTGTCCGTGTTCGCCATCGGTGGCATGGTCTCCTCCTTCACTGTGGGCTGGATCGGCGACCGCCTTGGCAGGTGAGAGGCTCCTGTGTGCCCTGACTCTGTGCCACAGCCCAAACCCTTCTGACTGAGCTTTCCCTGAGAACCACTTCCTTCCTCCCTGTAGAAATACAATTTGTGTTATTTTCAGCAATTTAGGATAAAAAGGGAAAATAACCCTACCAACTCCCAAAATACTGTTTCAACCATCACAGAGGTTGAGGTTAAATCCTCAGTTACAAATCAGACATTTTATTGCAACTTGAGCATTTCAGACAGCAGCTGATGAGCAGCTTTGATTAAATTCTGAATTCCCCCTTTTCTTTCCATGGCAAAAGGAAGAGGAGGACGTCTGCATGGTATTTGCACAGGATGTAAAGTATTATATATGTAAAGTATTATAAATACTTTATATATCATTTATAATATCATTTTAGTGACTCTGATTGTACCCTGGCCCCCATATTTTGCAGTGCTTGCTATCATTGTTTTCCCGCTGTAGTATTGATTAAGTGGCTTCATAGTTCCTCTTGTGTGTTGCGATTTCTGCCTTGCTGAGCGAGGTTCTAGAGGAGCTGTGCTGCTACTGCCTTGCAGGGTGAAAGCCATGCTGGTGGTGAACGTCCTCTCCATTGCTGGGAACCTCCTCATGGGGCTGGCAAAATTTGGGCCATCCCACATCCTCATCATCTCTGGGAGAGCGGTGACGGGGCTGTACTGCGGTGAGTCCAGGCTGGCTCAGCCACCGAGAGCAGCTCCTCGGTAGTGTGCTCCAGGGCTGCAGTCCAGAGTTTAACATATTTTTTTAATCCTTTCTTTAGTTCAGAAGGGGTTTCACAGGTGGGAATTTCCCTCTTCTCCCTGTGTCTGCCCTTCTTGATCCGGGATCTTTCCCAGAAGTATTTGGGTTGGCTCTATCATATGTTTATCTTACATATCCTAGAAAGGAGCAGGTCCCTCTGTACCGCAAGGATGGGTCTTGCTGGTGGCTGCTCTAAGAGCACATCACTAGCCAGGCAAGTTAACAGGTTTCCTGGACAGAGAGCACAGGACCACTGTGCACAGAGAGGATATAGCCAGCAAATAATTGGTAATTATTTTAGAATTAGCTTAGAAAAAACAGCTCTTTATACTGTTACTGGTGTGCAAATACTATACTCCACTCTGAGTTTTCAAGGCAGGTTTTAAGAAGGCTCTTTGCCCTGTGATAACTTTTCCCAGCAGACAATCCCTGCTCTGTGCTCTGATGTGTGTGTTCAAGAACAAGGCTTCCCAGTTTGGGGCTCTGAGTGCAGGGACACGCCAGCACCTTTCCGAGGTGCAGGTGGTTCCCAGCCAGGCATGAGGGGCTTGCTGGGGTGTGGGGTGCAGCACGCAGGCTCCTTTTCCGTTTGGGAAGTGGTTTCTGCTGGTTGCTGAGCTGTGCCTAGAAGAGGTGACCCCCTGGTGTGCTCGGTGCAGGGCTCTCCTCCGGCCTCGTGCCCATGTACGTCAGCGAGGTCTCTCCCACGGCCCTTCGAGGAGCGCTGGGGACGCTGCACCAGCTCGCAATCGTCACAGGTATCCTCTTCAGCCAGGTAAGCTGGAACACACACACATCCAGAGAGGCTGTCTCAGGGAACAGGGAGACCACAGTGATACACTGGGCTATTGTGCACCATTCCGCTCCAAACCTGAAGGAGTGTGCAAAGCCATCTGCTTTAATGGGCTTTAACACAACCCCTTCCTTCAGTAAGAACCGTTTTGACAAAGACAACTTCTCAAGAAATCAAAAATACTTCTGCAAACAATTTCTCCTCTCCCCGAGGAATTTTTTTAGCATCTCCTCAGTGTCAGGCTGGATCCTGAGTATGAGACCCGTGATAATCAGTTTCTCAAAAATGGCTTCATGAGGGAAGCAGGGGGCCCAAAGCCCCCATCAGCATTGCCCACCAAGGCACAAGTCCCAGCTACACAAGGGGCAGGCACATAAATGTACAGAAAACAAACACACCCAGTAAGAGTCAGTACTTGCTTCTAGGTGTCCTCTAGTTTGTCACGTCAAAACACCATAGTGGTCAAATGCTTTTTCTTGTTAGGGTGCAAAATGATCCATTCAAATATGCCTCCACTATTCCAGGTCCTTGGACTAGACTTTCTTCTGGGCAATGATGAGATGTGGCCCCTGCTTCTTGGTCTGTCTGGTGTGGCTGCCCTGCTGCAGTTCTTCCTGCTCTTACTATGCCCTGAGAGCCCCCGATACCTTTACATCAAACTGGGGAAGGTCGAGGAAGCTAAAAAAAGTAAGAAAGACATTCTGGGCTTGTCTAGAGTTGTTTTTTATACTGTACATAGTAACAAACAGAGAAGGAAAAGCCTGGCTGAGGATTCACATGTGACTGTGGTTGCTCCATCTCATGCTCTGAGCTGCTGAGATACAAACCAGCTCTGGATCAAAAACTGTTGAGACTTTTGCATGGGACTAAGCACTGCTGAAGGTTGAGGCTTGAGAGTGATGTCTCAGGTCTGTTGCAGAGCTGATGTGCTGCTGCCCCTTACCAAGCAAATGCACCCTGGATCCTTGGATGTGCCAAAAGAACCCTCAAAGCAAGAGGACATAGCTGTCCATGCAGCTGGCTTACCTTGAGTTTTGCCTAAAGAGATTCTTGTCCTACCACTGAAAATATAATCTCAATCTTTTTTTTTCCCTAAGATTTGAGGAGGCTTAGAGGAAACTGCGATCCAATGAAAGAAATTGAAGAGATGGAAAAGGAAAAGCAAGAAGCTGCTAGTGAAAAGAAGGTCTCCATAAGACAGCTTTTCACCTCTTCCAAGTACAGGCAGGCTGTCATTGTGGCGCTGATGGTGCAAATATCCCAGCAGTTCTCAGGAATCAACGCGGTGAGTCTCCCCAAAATGTCTGGCTCTCAAGAGATCCATACCGAGCATGAAAAGGCAGCTCTGGCTCCATCCAAGCCATGCAGGAATGAAAAAAGGCTTTCCCATGGCTGCAGTGGGCTCCTGGGTCCCTGCCAAGCTGGCTGTGGGAGGGCAGGAGGGGAGAAGGGGTCCAGCACAAAACTAGCTGGCAGAGCAGGGCCATGCTGAACCCTCCCATGGCACTCCCCCTACCCAAGTTTGTCAGCAGTTTGCTCTCTTTAATGACATCATCCTCACACCAGAATCACTATTTTCTAGCCATTTTTAGCTAAACAACTTTTGCATCACCTCCTGGAATACCAGAAATCCCCATCTGACATGCAGAAGCATTAAGGAGCACACAGATATACCCAGCCTACCTGGCTCCAGGCCATGCCCACCCCATCCACCAGCCACCTTTAGCTTTCACCAGAAAGGAATCACGTTTTTCTGGAAGAGAAGAAAGAAATGAGAGTCATTGCAATGAGAATATTTTTAAATTAATGTAAAACTTGGTCATACTAAGATATTTGTCTCGAGTGCTCCGTGCTGATGGTCTGGATTTTAAGATTAAACATAGACTACATAGAAGAAAACAAATTTAATGTGCAAATGCAGCAGCTCAAGAGGGGAATTTCAACAGGATTTTTAACTCCCTCAGGCTGCTATGAAATTTTCAGCTTTAATTATTATAACAAGCCATTAAAAGTTGAAAAATTAATCATAATTAAATTACGCCACAGCCAAGCAAGTGCAACCCTTCCCTCATGAGAACAGAAAGTTTCACCAGCCCTGTTGCCTAATCCTTCATCCTGATGTATTCTGATAGATCTTTTACTACTCCACAAACATTTTCGAGAGAGCTGGGGTTGACCAACCAGTTTATGCAACCATCGGCGTTGGAGTGGTGAACACGGTCTTCACCGTTATCTCTGTAAGTAAATACTTCTGCCCCCTGGACTACAAAGACACGTAAGGTACAATGTGGTTTTGAAACACGATTTTATCCTGGAGCTGGGATTTGCAGTGTTGCAGGACTAACCCTGAACACCTTACAGTGAAAAATCATTCCCTGGGCAAGTTTAATTTGAAAATTCAGGCCTTGACATAGAGCATGTTGCTATCGATCAGCACTGTTTAATGCCTCGTGTGTGGAAATGGCACCCTGCGTTCAGGGAAGCTCTGAAAACTCTGCATTTCCCCCCCAAATAAAAGTTGTCCTTGAGACTGCAATTCTGCAGGTCCTATTCCCCCAGGGAGCAGGCAGGGGATGGGGGCTGTGATGGGGAAGTCACCAGCTCCCAGTCTGCTCTTACCTGTTAACTTTCCAACTGTTTTCTGTATGTACACAGCACCTGCACGAGTGATATCTAAAGGCTATTCCACAGTAAGAAAAATAACCCCTCACCTATCCTCATCCTATCTAGGCAGGGCTCTGAAGCAATAAAAGGATGGTTCCATTTCTACAGACCTTCCCTTCATTTGTGTCTCTCCTGAGAGGATTAACACAGTTCCTATCAGCTGGCAATTAGTTTTAATATAAGATGAGGAAATGCCAAACGTATTTCCCTTATATCTCTCTAGAGATTTAGGGAGTAAAGGACTTTCGCCAGCATGATGCAGGACTGGCTGCAAGGCAGAAATACACAACTCCAAGAGATTTAGGACAAGAAGGAGTCATTTTAAACTAACAGAGAGGAGGTTTTAATTAGATATTAGAAGGAAGTTCTTATCTGTGAGGGTGGTGAGGCACTGGCACAGGTTTCTTAGAGAGGCTGTGGATGCCCCATCCCTGAACTGTCCAAGGCCAGGCTTGGTTCTATAGAAGGTGTCCCTGCCTATGACAGGGGGTTGAAATTGGATGATCTTCCAACCTAAACCATTTGTACTCCAGTATGTGTGAGAGAGGAGGTTTTGGAGTGAACCTGCCTTAGAGAAAGTCCATTATAGGCCCCATACTGAGGGAAATAATGTGATGTTTATTGTGAAATGAGGCACAGAATTGTGCAGCTGGAAGAAGCCTTTCTTTAGCGTGGAGGGTGTCCTGCAGTTCGATCCTCACCTCAGGGCTGTGGTACTTGCAGCCCTGGGCATTTGCTCTTTGCTTCTTTTGTCCAGGAGCACTTAAAAATTACCTGCTTTTGTCAATAAATGACAGACCCCGAGCAAAAGGCAGAAGCGCTGACAGCTGGGTGGACCTTGGAAAGGGGAGAAGGGAGCAGAGACTCATCCTCTGCAACTGCACGTGTCAGCACATGAAGCGCCTCCAGCAAAAGAGACGGTCTCTGGGAAGTGTAAATCCTGCCTGTAATGGCAGGAAAGGTGGAGCTGCTGGCCAGAGGTGTCCTTTTGAGCAGAGGGGAAGGAGCGGGCAGCCTCAGAGGCTGCTGCACGGTCAGGCCAGGACAGCTGCACTGTCCTCTGCAGGGACCTACAGCTCCCTGCCTGCTGAGGTGCCTGGTACAGACTCAGGTATCTGTCAAAAACTGGGTGACATGACTGGAGTGCACCAAGAGGAGCTGAGAAGGAGCAGACTAAGCTTTGTGACTACCAACAAGCAAAAGGAGTCTGGGAGTGACTGGAGGAAAAATCCTGACTGCAGCTGCCACACAGCTATCTCTGCCCTAGGACAGGCAATGTGCAATGGCCCGTGATACGACCTGAATCATGCTACATTTTGAAGCCTGATTTCAAACTAATGCAGACCCAGTAAGTTTTTAGTTCCTGGAAGGAAAAGAGACAAGGGAGAGAGTGACAAAGTCTGCGGTCAGCAATTCACGTGTAGGAGCGGTGGAAAGTCCTGAGAGCCTGAAAATGCATGGACTCTGAGTGTGTGTGCCTTGCCCTTGGCAGGGTGATTGCTCAGTCTGGCTGCCCAGCAGCTGCCAGCAGAGTTTCTGACACTTGGAAACCAGCACATAAATTTCTACCATTAGAGCTAAAAGAGCAAAAGAGCAGTGTGGCAGTAGTAACAGGTGGGTTATTGCTAACAGACCTGATCCTGGGACTGGTGGTGCTAGACACTGAGCTCCTGCATGTGTTCCTACAGGTCTTTCTGGTGGAGAAGGCGGGCAGGCGGTCCCTGTTCCTGGCAGGTTTGATGGGCATGCTAGTCAGCGCCGTGGCCATGACAGTTGGGCTTGTGCTCCTGGTAAGGATTTCTCTGCATTTTTTCCTCCCTGGTTTGAAAACAAGAGAAAATCCCATCAAAGTCAGTCAAAACCCCTGGTGCAAGCCCCTATCAAGATGAAAAAGCAAATAAGGGGTGGTCTCCTATGCTGAACACCCTGGTTATTAAAGGGTGCCATTCTGCCTCATTTTGCTGAGCTGCAGGCAATGAGAGGGCTCAAAGTAACAGCTGAGCTGATGGCTTTGAACTCCTCCAGGCAGCAGTGCTGGCACTACATGCCCAGCCAGCATGTGGCACAAGAGTTTAAAACCTTAATTATTTATGTCTAGTCCCCTTTTGTCCAAATAGAAAGAAATTCGTGAAAAAGAAGCCCAAATAAAGCCATTAGTGATAATTAATGAGAGTTGCTTTGGGACTATAACAGCAACCTCTTGCAGAGCCAGTTTGCCTGGATGAGCTATGTCAGCATGGTGGCAATCTTCCTCTTCGTCATCTTCTTTGAAGTGGGGCCTGGCCCCATCCCCTGGTTTATCGTAGCCGAACTGTTCAGCCAGGGCCCACGCCCTGCTGCCATCGCTGTCGCCGGCTTCTGCAACTGGGCCTGCAACTTCATCGTGGGAATGTGTTTCCAGTACATAGCGGTAAGAAATCCCTTAAACCATACAAAAAAAAAATGACTGCAGGATGCCCAGCAGGATGTGAATGTGCCTCCCAGATTTCTATCCCCTGATCTGGCTGGGCACCTCAGCCAGGGTAGGAAGGGGAAGCCATCCCTGTGGTGCTGACGGTGGTCTCCCCTGCTCCCACTTTCCCACTGCAGGATCTGTGTGGACCATACGTGTTTGCCATCTTCGCGGGTCTGCTCCTCGTCTTCTTCCTGTTTGCGTACTTCAAAGTGCCGGAGACGAAAGGGAAGTCCTTTGAGGAGATCGCAGCTGTGTTCCGCCGCAAGAAGCTCTCGGCCAAAGCCATGACTGAGCTGCAAGACCTGCGACGCAGTGAGGAGGCATAGACATCCCATGCCCCCAGAAAGGAGGGACTGGGCATGCACCTCCTTCAGGCGCCGTGGGAAGAACGTCGGGCAAAAGTCTCATTTCACAAAAACCTTGCAGCTGGCAGACCGGGAAGAGCCACCCTTCAGATTCCTCCTGGCTGCTGCGGTTCAACCTCCCAGCCACTGGGGCTAACGCGGCATTTTATTCTGAGACACTTGGGACAACTGGGCTGCAGGAAGAGCCAGGGAAAGGACAGGAGGAGGACGGTACAGGTCCGTCTCAATGCCCTGCTGGAAGAGCCCAGTGGGATGGTGATCTTAGCAGACGGCATTGAGCAGGGCTGTCTCTTGGCTGAATTGAAGGAAAGAGGGGCTGTCTGATGCTGCAGCCTCGGATTTTCACTTTTTTATCCCCATCTCTCTGCCTCATTCTGCTGAGTGACCTGGTGGCTTTAGAATCCAACTGCTCATGCAGTTGTGCCACCAGCACACAGCACTGATTACTCCAGGTGCTAAGGAAAACAGGTGGGGAAAACACCCCCTTACTCTTGCTTCTGCAGAGGAAGATGGTGGATCCCACCTGGACTGGTTGGGACGTACCTCCCTTGCTTTGCTATCTGTGCATTATAGAAATGCTGTCTGATCTTGTAAGGATTTCTCAGTGGCAATATTTTTTTTGGAGAATCTTAGAAACTGTGGCTGGGCTGATGGGTGTTTTCCCTACATTTCAGCCAGATTATTTAGCTCTCCCTTTCCCCCCAGGAAGCCTCTCCTCTCCCCCTTCTCGCTGCTGCAGCACAAGGCACAGCACAACACAGACCACACAAAAGGCCTGGGCACTCCTGGTTTCCGTGTGAGGAGACTTGAGCCCTGCTGCCACCCCTTCCATGGTGGGACCATTGCCAGGCACCTTCTTCCCCATCTGCACCTTCCTTCCCTTCTTCCCATACAGTGCTCAAGGTCCAGCCAAGGACTCGGGCTGCTCAGAGAGCAACAATTAATGATGACCCAGAGCAGAAATGGGTATTGGAAGGTTAACTGGAAGATGCCACTTACCTAAGACCCATTTTGCATCACTTAGCATTTTGTGGGCTGGGTGTTCTTCAGCCAAGTTAGTGTGCAAGCAGGAGGTCATGCTGTTTCCATAGCCTTGTTTGTGCTCCTTCTGCTTCTTTATGAGACATTTTTATGTGGTACAATCAAACTCCAAGGATTTTTCTTCCTTTTTTGGGGGAATATGTTGGAACCATTGTAAAAGCCTGCTCTCTGCTTGACTTTAAAGATTTGCATGTTCCTTGTTGTGATACCAGGTTACTTCTTAGCAGCTTTCTCAGAGTAGAAACCCATTATTTATATAGAGATGAAAGGCAGGCATTGCTTGGTCAGTGCGTGCTCACCACAGCTGCTGGTGAAGCAGTGGCCAAAATATAACAGAGGATCGAGCATAATGAAAAGCACAAAATAGATGGGCTGAGGAGGATCACACTGCTGCTGTGGCTTTGGTTTTAGGGGAAGTTTGTGCTCCTTTCCATATGCTTGAACTTTTTTTTCTTTATAGACTTAACTCTCTTGGAAAGACTTTACTCTCTTGGTATTAAGACCCTACAGCAAATTCTGGCCAATTCTAAGTGATGGGAAGTGCAGCCACAAGGTCCACTGGCAGAAATGCCTGGCCCTGGTGTGTGCACTGAAGCAGTAAGAGTGCACCAAAGGCTTTTCTGGAGTGACTGCTGGGATTTAACTAGAGGAGAACTGGGTCAGTGCTGTCATGTGCTGCAGTGGTGGGTGACCTGGGGCTGACACAGGAACCAGAGCCCAGGCTGCGGCTGAGCAAAGAGCAGCAGAGCTGGGGCACAGGTCTGAGTCCAGCTGTCCATCTGTGTGCTGCACACAGGTCCCCCCAGGGGAGACCAATGTCCACAGCAGGCTCAGAAGCTATTCACAGTGTTTACTGTAAGGTAAACATAATGGATTATCTGAATGTGAAAAAGGAGAAAAAAACGGGATTCTTGCCATCAGCATTGTTATCTAGGTCTGTTAGATAAAAGATGAACAACATCTGTGGCATGTGATGGCTTGTGCTGCTGTTTTCCCCCTTCTATACATCCAGTGTCAGATGGGAGCTATTTTCCTAGCAGGACACATTTGCTCCACAGGTGGTAAATCAGCTGAATCCCTTTGAAACAAGTGGTCCAGGGGTGAGACTTGGGGTTGGAGGCAGCCCTGGAGCCGGTGGCAGCTGGCTCTGGGCCAGGATGGACCCTGACTGGAGGGGTGCCAGTGTCCAGTCCCAGCTGTCCCCACTGCCCACTTCACCCCACTGTGAAGCTGCTCTGTTTGCATGGTGTTGGTGCAGCCTAAAACCTGTGCTGAGGCCTCTCTAGGCATGAGAGGCATCAGGAGCATTTGGGGGGCAGTGAGGTTCAAAGGCTCTGAGGGCCCAGCCAGGCTGGGTTCCCTGTGATCATACAGGGGGTATGAAATGATTTCCTGAACTTCTGCTTAGTTTTGTCCTATTGTGTGGGGCCATGGGTGGCTCTGCCGGCAGCTCAGCAGGAGGGGCCTTGTAACTGTAACTGGTGAATGACAATAGAAAGCCTGGTCCAGTATGCAGCACATAAATCAGCTGAACAAAGCCCAGAGCATTGACACTGCCCCAGCTCCAGAAGAGCTGGGAAGTTCAGAGGCACCTAAGCAGAACCGATTGTCGATTGTCGGGCTGTGTTTCAGTGCAGCATCTGCCGTGTGGAAGCCAAGGGAGTTTTCTTCTTCCAGCCCGGCACAGGATGAGCAGAGTAAGGTGTTGCTGGCCCTTTTCCTCCCCCCATGGTTGCAGTGAAGGACGAGGCTGGGCTTTACTATCACAAGAACACTTTAACCATATGCCAGCGCAGGACGGGGTCATTAGAGTTAGTTAAATCTGACGATATGTTTACTTTTGTCTCGTCCCATCAGGCTGATAATTAGGACTGTACACTTTATCTGTCCTTGCTACATGCAAGTTCCAGTTCAAACTTGTTCTTGAGACACAGCTTGTTGAATCATTATTTTTATCTCTCACCATTACAGTTTTACTAAGTTGCTAATCATTAAGAAAATTTTAAAGACCAAGTCAAACTTATTAGCTAAATGGTTGCTGGATTTTAGTAACGTGCTAAGTATGTTCTCATACCATGCCTGGCTAATAATGCAATATAATTAATAATCCCTGAGAAAGCATCTTGTCAGCAAGAGCTTTGACAGTGTTTTCCTAATGTGCTGAGACAACAGCCATTAAGACTTTTCTGTTGTGCCAACGGTATCTAGTCTCCCACTCTCTAAGCTTAATTTTAAAATTAGTTTGACTTCCCTAATTCAATAAACTCAGGACATTTAGCCCCATTAATGGTCTCCACACTAATTTATCACAGGTTTTTCTGCCTCATTCAACTTGTTTTTCATCACTGAGAAGCATTACCCTCTATCTCTGGAGTCAAACAGCTGATAATGATGAAGCTAACCCAAGTACTATGTATGCAGGGACAAAGTGTTTGAGGTATGGTGAATTTTCTGAGGTGTTCGATGTCCTTATCCTTCCCCGGAAATCTATGGCAGCTGAGGAATTTCAAGGTAGGATATCAGATCTGGATCCAGCAGAATGTGTAAGCATCAGATTAAATTTAACTGGTAATTTAAGGTAACTGAGTGTGCTTAAGTATTTCACTAAATCCTGAAGCAACATTGACAAATTTTACTGAGAGGCACAGCCTGAGTAGCTGTGCTGAAAGGGAAGGAATCTCCTCCCCAGCAATAAATCCTGGCTGCAGATCCTTAATTTTCCAGGCTGTGGATACAACTGCAGACCCGAGCCTTGGGTGGTGTCCTGTGTTTTTGTCTCCTCGCACTCTGCTCAGGAGAGAGAGCAGCTCTGTGACTCTGTAAAGCATCGGGTCCCGCAGGCCGTGAGATCGCTGCTCTGGCCCTGTGGAAGCCCCAGGAGGAGGGAGCAGCTGGGGTCACTTTGTGCTCTCCTTCTTCCCCGTGGGGAAGTTACAATTGCAGCGGTCGCCGCTGGCGGTGTCGCTGCGCTGTCACTGATTACCCCCGATCCCCTGGGTGCGCCCAGGGGGATTTTGCCGGGGTTCCTGATGTGGGCTCGGCACAGGAAGCAGATGGTGAACGGCAGGAACAAAGCAGTGCCCGGAGCAGCGGGTACCTAGAGCAAGGTCACTGCAGAGGATCCCTGACCCCATTCCTGCCGCACACACACCGTACCTAGGAGCCCTGAGGCCTCCTGAGCACGGCAGTGTCCCGTGGAGGGGGATCGCTGATCCACAGCTTCTCTCACGCCCTCCTTCCAGCTCAAGGCTGTGCCCGTAAGGCAGCGTGAGCCCTCAGCTCAGCGGTCAGGCATGGAGGGATCCCAGGAAGCTCAAACAGAGACACTGCTGGCGGTGGAACAGGCTGTTTACAGCACTCTGCTCCTGACCTGCTATCGCTAATCGTGTGACCTGACCCCAGGAGGGTGGAAACAGCAGCTCCTGCCTCCCCTGGGACGGTTCTGGGAACAGGGTGGGATGCTTACCGCAGCACTGGCTGAAATGCTCGAGGCTGGGCTTTGATGAGGCATCAGACACTTCTCCAGGACACACCTGACAACAGATACAACTCACTAAATTTAAATCTTCTACAAGCTTTTAGTCTCACTTCTTAAACACACAGACAGCAGAAGCAAACCTTGCCAACATTCTGAGCCTACCTGAGAGAAAAGGTGTGTGATCCAGCTGTGCAAGACTGGAAAGAAAACACCCTTAAATGTGAAAGGCCGTGGTATTTTATTTACAAATATGCTTTGAATGAAATTGCTGTTCATGGATTAAAAAAGTGGGATAATCACAAAAATACTATCGAGAAACATACTTTAAAAAATTAATGTTGATCCAGACAAAGGAACGATGCCTGCAGGCAATAACTGATGGATTGGATTTCCAATGCTTTTTATTGAATCTCAAGTAAAGGCTGTATTGCAATATTTGTCTTGTGTCTGAAAAAATAAATATAATCTACAGCTGTACTTCAGTAAGAAGACTTCATTTAGCCCAGAAGATCTCTCAAGTAATTCAAAATGAATCTGTTAATTGTGGAAAATCAGCCAAATTTATCAACTGATACTTGAGGGAAAAAAAAAACCACCATCAGTTGTGCTTAGCCCCAGGCTGCTGCAGTTTGGGTTCAGAACAGTTTGTCATTTTCTCACCAAGTATTTTATTAGAAGATAAAAAGCCCTAGAGCATGTGCAACCTGTCACACACTTGCAGGTAAACAAACACACGCTGCACATATTAAAACACTTAACAGGATGGCCCAGATTCTGCTTATCAACTGAGACAGCAGTAAAATGGGCAGGATAAAGTGTATCATCTCCAGGGCAGGCTGGGTGAGGCAGCATCCAGGGAAAGCCCAAGTAAAGGAGAGAGAAGATGCTGGGGCACCATGAGGGCCAAATTTAACTCCTTGGCTGCCCAGTTTGGAATGGGATCTGTGTAACCAAGAGCCGGGACCACAGGCAGACAAATCACAAAAATTAACACAGATGAAATAAAACATCTCATGGTGAACCATTGAAAAAATGTGATGTTAAAAGTGACTTGTATAGTTACTGCATTAGAGCACAGATGACAAAGTCAGGGCCTCAGGGCAAAAAAATATCGGACAGCACATGGCAGTGGTGGCCGAGGCAGGTGCTGACATTGCAACCACTGAATTCCTGCATTTTCCTGCTTCTGTTGTATTGGTAGGTGAGCTGCAGGGCAACCTGCAGAGCTGGGGCCCATCTGCCAGCAGCTCCACAGGAAAACTCCTGTGCAGTGAATTTGTTCAAACAGCCCAAAGTATTTTAACATCTGACTAGGAGGGATTTAGTAAGGACAATCCTTTGGCCCCAGGACCCTCTGATCAGCCTTCCACGGCCACAGACCTCTCCTGAGGCAGCGCAGGGAACGGTTGTTGGACAGGATGAGGGCTGTGTCATAGTTTAGAAAACTTCGGATTGGAAGATCTCTTTAAAGATCATCTATTCCAAACCCCTACCATGGGCATAGACATCTTTCACTAGATCAGATTGCTCTAAACCCCATCCACTCTGGCCTGGAACACTTCCAAGGATGGGACATCCACAGTTTTTCTGAACAATTTTTCTAAACTCACCTTCTTTTCACTTTGAAAACATTGGCCCTTGTCCTGTCATTATAGGCCCTGGTAAGAGGTCTTTATCTTACACATAATCCTCCTTTATATACAGAAATACTGCAGCAAGGTCTCCCTGGAACCCTCTCTTCTCCACGCTGAACAATTCCAATTCTGACTTTCTTTAGAGAAGATCATCTTCAGGTCCTCCTCTGGATCCACTCCAAGAGATCCATTTGTTTCTTAGGGTGGGGACCGCCGAGCTGGCCACGGTATTCCAGTATTAATAATTCCACCATTACTGGAATATCAAACAGAAGCCCCCCCGCCCCCCCCCCGCTAAGGATCTCTGCCATCTCCGTCCATTTAGGCTGATTATAACGCTTTCAAAACGCTCCTTTTCTGATTCCTCCGAGCGGGGGCACAGGAGGCAGACAAAGGAGCTTTGTGTGTACAGCCACGCGCGGCTCACCGGGCTTTGGGGACATTCTGGGACACGCATCGCCCCGCACTCGCCCCGCCGCAGCCCGGCAGCGCCCCG
>VWZN01013327.1:568232-624410 GCA_013396955.1 Regulus satrapa
CGGTTTCTGTAGTGGGGGGTAGAGTAAGTTCTGGAAGGGGGGGGCTGATGAAATCACTAGGGCGTGGTTGGGCTGTGCTGTCACTACCCACCAGAGCACTTCTGTGTCTGCCCGTGCCGCCAGACTTCTACTCTCTGTTAGCCCAGGAGTGCCCGTGCCGTGTTACATAACCCAGAGCTCGGCGGACACTCGTTACTCTCTGGGCCTGCTCTGGCCCTGTTTTGCTGCCTTTGCCTCGGAGCTTTTTTCCTTATTCCAGCGCTGAGAGAGCAGTGCCCGTGTCCCAGCAGGGACCTTCTTTGCCTCTGTCTGGGGCTGCAGCCCTGCTGCCCAAGCAGTTGGCTCATGCATCTGTCCAGAGCTTGGAGCAAGGCTGAAATCCCCCTTCGTTCGTTCACTCATTCATTCAATCACATTTTTAGGGTGGGTGTATCAGAGTTTAGAGACAGATCTGTTACAAGCACAGACTAAGGAGATTCACAAGTTTCCACTTGTAGGAAGTGTAGGGGTGTAGAGTATTTGGGGTTTGTCCAAACTAGAGTAAACCAAGCTCTTCCTGATTTTTTTTCCTTTCTCCTTCCCCTTTTTATGGCTTTTTAAAATAGACACATCTAAATTTCTTAAATACAGAAGCAGCTGTGAGAGGGAAAGGACCTGAGAGGAACTGGTTAAACTGGTCACCTAAGCTCTAGCTGCAGCAAGCAGTGCAGCTGACAAGAAGGGAGGTGGGAGCTGCTGTGATCTCTGTGCATGACCATCTATTTTCCCCTTAACTGCCTGTTTCTTAGAACGGATAGATCTTAAAATAAACATGTTGTTAACCATTGTGAACTCTTAGCTTGCTGCTGTAAATCTACAGAAGGCAGTGGAAGATAACAGAGGCTGGTCTTGCTCTCATGTAGGGTTTCTGTAGTGTGCTGTGGAGAGGAGTGAGAGGCCCCCTCTCAAAGTGAGGGATGTTTTCATACCACAGGCAAAGGGTTGAGGCACAATCTGGGATTGCACATGATCTCACAGGAAACTGAGTAGAGCCAGCAATACTGATGGCAATAATATCTTGCTTCTCCAAGACCAACAGTAACTGCAGCTTTTTTCCTACCCTTTCAGGTCCATTTAGTTGGTATTGATATCTTCACTGGTAAAAAGTATGAAGATATTTGCCCATCAACTCATAACATGGATGTTCCAAATATCAAGAGGAATGATTACCAGGTGAGTTAACAGTCATACAAGGCTTTATACTCTCAGTACCGCACAGAAACTCTCTTCATCCCCAAATTTGCTTCTCAATAAAGTCCTGTTGGCAGAATTAAAGGGCCTTGCCTGTCTAGACATGACAGAGCTGAACTCATAGCATTTACTGAATTGCTAAAACCGTTGAAATTCACGGAAGGAGAGAAAGCTCCTTGGTGTGTAAACAATCTCAGGTTAGAGTAGCCGTCTTTAAGCGTGACAGGTAATAGACATAATTCATACCATGCTTTTTCCAGCTATTGTTATAAGGCCACTTCTGGATTCTTTGTGGTACTGGCGTCCTTTAGAATATGGGTAGAGGTTTTCCCTGCTGCACGTTAATATTAGTTAAAGGAGAACCAGGATCTCACATAACTAAATTTGAACCTAAGCATAAATTGTCATTTACAGTTTCACTCTTGCATGGGGTAGATGAATCCCCAAAACAGTCCTAAACTGCATCTGATGCAAATTCTAAATTGCCAAAGTGCTTTCTGTTCCTTGTTGGGAAAGTGGCTTTAGGTGATACCAGATAATTTTGAAGTTCCTGAACTCTGCACTGAAATACATGTATAAAGGGAGTAACTTCTGTAATGCCTTCTGTGGTATGGTTGGTGAGCTCTTAAAAGCAGAGTTCGGGTTGAGTTGTAACACGTTTGCTATCCTCTGATTGGCCTGGGAATAGTTCTGGTCAGGAACTGACACATCCCTATAATCTAGAAAGCTGCAATAGCTTGACAAAGCCAAGTCCAGTGCTTTAGTAAATAGTCCTTAGTGTCTCAAAGACCATTGATGCTGTTGGAATAAAGTGTCACCAGCCTGTCTTAGGGCTCAGACCTTTCAAGAAATTCGTAGTATTATCTTGGTGGTCTTTCTTTGTTGTTCTGGGATTCTAAATTTTTGGATCTACTGTTACGTGCTCCAGATTCCCCAACCCGCTCTGTCAAAATAGCCATTCCCCTGAGCCCAGGCTTTTGCTTAGGCTGAAAACAGCATTTGAGAAGTGGTCCAGGGCTTGGTGGATGTTCCCTAATTTATTGTTTAATGTAAACGATAGTATCTCACTGTAGAGATGTAGGTGTAGAAGCATATGGTTACACTGTTGTGTATTTTGTACACTTTATACAAGCAGTGCTGTTGAGTGAACACCATTCCAGTTATTGTTTCTAATTCATGGAGAAAGCTGAACCACTGACCTGGAGGCAGTACATTTCCTAAATCACACTGATGGGGTTTCTAGTGTCCCACCTACTAGGAAGTAACCAGCAGAGTTCTTTTGGCTCTTGATAGCAGAATGCCTTCTGCTACAGTTGCCCTAACTCTCAGCCCACTGAACCTTGGTTAAAAATGGATTTTAAATAAGGTTCTTGACTGTTACAGAGTACGAGAGAATTATTGTAACAGGTAAGCTTAAGTGAAGCTCCTACCTGCTGGTGATTGGTGCTAATAAACTCTAAAAATGAACTTCTGTTTGCAGCTGATAGGCATTCAGGATGGGTATCTCTCCCTGCTGACGGAAAGTGGTGAAGTTCGTGAGGATCTAAAGTTGCCAGAAGGGGATCTTGGCAAAGAAATAGAAGGAAAGTTCAATGCCAATGAAGATGTGCAGGTAAGTAGGGAGGGCAGACAAGAACAGTTACGGTTAATCGTACTTGATGATACAAAGAAGTCTTACTCTGATATTGACCACTTGTATCTGTTTGTGAAGAGTGGCTCTGAGGGGTGGGGATTGATCCTTTGAGGTGTAGAAGAAATTCGTGCTGGAACACTCAAAACAGACGGGATAGATACTAAAATGTGAAAGTTTGTAACTTGTAGGAGTACTTCTGTGGCCTGGGCTGGAGCTCACCTCTGTGTCTTCTCTTGCAGATATCTGTCATAAGTGCAATGAATGAAGAATGTGCTGTAGCCATAAAGCCTTGCAAGTAAAGGAGATCGCCAGGCTCGGGCAACTGCTCAGGTCTGGACAAACCACAGATCTATAAATTTGGTCCTTATTGTCACCAAAGCTCTGGCCTTCACAAGCAACCTCATTTCCTTTTTGAATTGTTAAAAAGCAGTGCTGGATTCTGGATTAGTGTTGCAGGCTAACTGGCAGTTTTCAAAATCACTGAGATTTTAATTCCTTAATTGTAACTATTTTAACATTCCTGTGGGTTTCAGCTCTGGATCTAAGAAACCAATCAGGTGTTACTAGTGGATATATTTTTATTTGCTTGAGCAAAACAGTGTTTGTCTGTATGAACAGACAAAATACAGTATTCAGGGGCTTTTAGATAAGCTGGTAGATATCTAGGATTATAAAGTGACCTAGAGCACAAATAGTATTTTTCTTGACATCTTTAGGTAGAACTGACAATACAAGTAGCTTTTTGGGTTTCCTTTTTCCTTTTTTTAAAGCTTAAGTACTTTGTGGATTGGGACTCTTGCAGAACTGTAGGTGCCAATCGCAACTTTTAGACCAAGAAACTCAAGTGATCAGAAATGCCAGCTGGCTTGACCAAGCCCCAGTGGCCATGTGCAACTAAACTGTATTACCTCTGTTTTCTTCTTTGCCAACTTGTTGGCTTATTGTAACGATAAAATGGTTTTAAAAAAAATAAAAGCCTACCTGTGGTTTAGGCAGGCTGTTGGAATATTGAGTAGATAAGACATAGATAGGTCAAGGGGACACAAAGGTGAGAATGGATGTTAAAGCTATAGACTTTCACTCGAGGCCTTTGTCAGACTTGAAAAATAAAATAGAAAAATGCAGTTCAATTGCTTTCCTTTATTATATTTATCTTAAACTATAAAAGGGTGACAAACTCCATGGGAATCTGTTGCAGTGCTTCCAGCTTTAGGTTTTAGCCTTCAGGTTCAGACCATATTTTTGTAGCACAGGGACCACACGTTTTTCAGAAAGTGGGACAAACTGTAGCATTGAGCCTAAACGAAATGCATGTGATTCTTTTTTTTAAAAAAATGAAACTATTGTATTTTCAAAACATGAACTTGACAGACGATACCGAACAACCATGGCTTCACGATGTAAGTAAATAACTTGCTGCCCAGTTAGGGAAGCTGGCTCCTGTCCTGGAGAGTTCTGAGTCATAGCAACACGCATGCTTGCCTCTAACTATTTAGTAGCTTAACAAGGCTTCACAGCAATAGCTCTGGACGGATAATTAGCCTGCTCCTGTCTAGGGTGTTCAGCTTGAATTCTAAGACTTGGTGACTCTTCATGAGTGGGGAAACTTCCTTAGTCCATGGCTCAGACCTCTCCTGGCAGTTGCTAAATTGTTTCATGAACTTGCCTTAATGCTCAGTGGCTGATGGAGAATGACACGGCACAGCACGCACAATCCACACTCCTTGGCAGTCAGAGTTGGACTTCATGCTGCTCTTAAATGCTTAAAGCGTTTTCAGCTTCAGCGTTTGTACTCTCTGGTCCCTGAAGGGCTCGTGGCAACTGTCCTGAGCTGCCTGTGGCCACGCTCTGGGGCAGGGCTTGGCAAACCTTGGAGGTATAATGCAGCTGGCAAAAGCATGCATTGTCCACAGACTTCCCATGCCAGGGAGAGCAGTACCAGTGAAGGCAAAGACAGCAATAAATACCCTCTGGTAATAAAGCACAGCTACCTGGGACACCTGGCAGAGGTAGGACCTGCCACACGCTCTTGCCTAGCACAAAACATGTTGCAGGTGAACTCTCTAAAACAGCACCTTGACTGAAATGGCAAAGCTGCTTTAAAAGAAGCTCTAGATTGAAATTCTTCCAGAATGTTTCTGAAGCGGATGAGGAATAGTTCAGGCTAGTCTGCACTGTGCTCCCTTCTGCCTCTCCATCAGGCTGGTACCTGCAAGTCAGGCTTTGTTGGCTTTGGAGGTGGCCATTGCTGATGATGCTGATGCTCAGCAAACTGAGCTGTGTGGTGGGAAGTCACAGGTTGCTGTGTCAAACTAATGCAAGTTCTATCACCGTGTTACAAATACTTCCAACACGCTTGAAAACTTCAAGACTTGAATTTGTCCTTGCTCTGGTAGTGCTTTAGTCTATTTTCAGGTTCCTGTCTGTCCTCCAAAACCTTGTTGGAAGACGGGTACTTGATGTCCCTGGCCCACAGTCTGAGCAGAAACTTGGACTGAGCTCTCTGGGACCAGGGCTGGTTGAAGCCCTGCTCCTCCAAGTGGAGTCCTGGCCTGACTGGAGTTTTCAGGTACTACAGCAATCTAAAGATAGAGGTTTCATGACCTCCAGCTTGCTGGAAGAGCCCTCCTCGGGACTCTCAAGATGTCTTTCTATTGCAACCTTCAGTTCTGCAAGATTTAAATGATGAAGTACTTCATTATAGGTTTGTTCTTATATACTTAGTTGTCTTTGTGAAGCACTTCAGACACCATGAAAGTGCAGAGCATCATGCATGAAGTTTCCCATAGGTACATAAGCATGTCTTAAAGCATAATCTCAAAGTTTCAGTAAGGTTAAAAGTTGCTTCTAAATTAAAACATGTATTTGAGGCTTTTTTTTTTTTTTCCAAAGATGCTTCAGTTTCCTGTCAGAATCGTTGCAACAAACTTTGTGATCAGTAGTCCATAGAGATGTGTATTTTTAGTATCCATAACCAAGTGCTTAGGGAAGTTCTCCTTTCATAGCTTTACTTTACAACAAATCTTACCGGCGTATTTGTTCTGTATTACTGTCTTAACACTTAAATTGTGTCAAAAATGTAAACTTATAGCTGATGGCAATTGCTTAGAGTAAAGCCTGTGAACACAGGGAGGTGGTGAGAGGCATTTCCACTCCAAATAATGCGTATTTTTATGGCTCCTGTTCGTTGAGTTTCTCTTACTACAATTGGAAAGACTGCAGTGTTTCCTGCCTCAGATGTTGGCGAATAATACTTTGAGAATTCAATAGATCCTTCTAATTTTTGCTTATAATGGTGGTTTTTCAACTGGGCTCTTGCTGGTTGAGCCATGTTCTCAGGGCTGTTTTTTTTAAAGCTGAAGTTCATTGTTTCTCTTGCAGGTTTTTCTAATCCGAAGTGTGCCCAGAAACGGTGCACGGTCTGTAGTTTCACAATACAGATAATTTTACATAATCTGTAAAGAAGTCAAGTTTGTTGACAGTTCTAACTCTTATGGTTACTGCAGGTCAGTCTCACAGAATTCAAAATTCAATAAATCCCACTTTTTTTCTTTTTTTTTTTTTCCTTTTTTTTTCCCTTTTTTTTGGGGGGTCGGGTAATTAGAATGTAGTTTGTTACAGTAGAACTAAACTTGGGGCTATCAAGAGACCTTGTTCAGGATATTTCGAGTATCCGCTGGGAATGTTCCTGGAGGTGCGGATCCTGGAGCGATCGGCAGCTCGGCACCAGGTGGTCGGAGGCTCTCCAGCACTGTGGCCCCGAGAGTGACGTGGTTTGTGGAACTCCGAGGAGACGTTTGCTGTGCTTTGCTGTATGGCAGAACCCCTTTTGTCCTGTGCCGTGCGTCCTAAGCGAACCCGGCTGCTGCGGCTGCCGGGCCCTTCACTGCTCGTGGGACAAAGACCCCGTGTAACCCGCCTGGCCGCAGCTCCGGCGGCTCTTCGGGAAGCTCTGTTACCGTTCTCAACACCGTGGAAACGATCAGGGGAAAGATTTGTACGTGTGTGTGTGTGTGTGTGTTTTGCTCCAGAAATAATAAAGGTGTNCCGGTGAGAGCGGAGCGGAGCGGGAGGGAGCGGAGCGGGAGCGGAGCGGGGCTCTGCCCGGCCTGCCGCCGCGTGAGGGGCCCGCGCCCAGCGCGGCTTTCCCCACAGCGCTTCGAGCGGGAGGCGGCCGGGCCGGGCCGAGCCGGCTGCAGGGAGCCGCTCTGGCCGGGGGGTGGTGCTCCGGCCGCCGTGTGTGCTGGCCCTCGGGTCGGATAAAAAGTTTTTTGTTTTTTTTTTTNCCAGAAATAATAAAGGTGTCAGTGCTGTGGGGAGACGGTGCTGGTTCCAGTGACGGGTGCGCGGTGGGGCTGCCGAGGGGCTTCGCGGCCCTTTCCCGGGTGGGCGGACGGGCGGTTGCGGGTGGAAGCGGGAGGCGTGCGGCCGCGGGAATACCGCCGGGAATCCCCACACGGCGTTCCCTCGCTCGGGCCGCCATCTTCCCGGCAGCGCGCGCGCCTCCCGGCGTGCGCCGCGCGGTGACGTCACGGGCGCGNTACGGCGCGGTTTGTTAATGGTGAGGAATTCTTTGGTGTTTTAGCAAAAGGACCGAAAATCCAAAAAGTCAACCTGGAAGTTTTGCCTTGACCTGACCCATCCTGTGGAAGATGGAATCTTTGATTCCGGGAACTTCGTAAGTCGTGGTTTTGCTCATACTTGTGACGCATAGTATAATTAAAAGCCTTCGTGCAGTAATTGAGTTACAGTTGAAAAGCTACCTTCTAAATGAGTTTAATCATCGGCTGTTCTTTAAAATAGCCTCATTTTTAAAAATACTTGATTTTATAGCGTGCTTCGTACCTGTCCATGAATAGAACTGTTCTAAATTAATTTTTGCTTTGGTACGGAGGTGATTTTTTTATAATTACATGCTCTAAAATATTCTTGTGCTTTGTATACTTGTCAGGACATCAGTAAACGGTGGTTTTTAATGTTGCTTCCTGACTAGGGTCCCTTCCCTAGTTCATACCTAGGGTGCCATTCCCTAGTGTTCTATTTCTTGAATGTTGAAACAGGAACAGTTCCTAAAGGAGAAGGTTAAGGTCAATGGGAAAACTGGAAACCTGGGCAACACCGTTCACATTGAACGCCTGAAGAACAAGATCACAGTGACGTCCGAGAAGCAGTTTTCCAAAAGGTTGGCGTGTGTGTGTGTGTTTCTCTTGTGTTTGTGGGGATTGAACTGCGGGATGTTGAACATGAAACCAGAGTCCTTTGGCTTGGGACAGATCTTCAGCATCATCAAATCCACCTCTAGTCCATGTCCCATAAACACACATTGATATTCAGCTCTTGCCTGCAAAATGAATTCCAATTAGTGCACTTCTGATACTTGGAGAGGTGTTAGCTCTAACCTTCATAGCACTTGTAAATATTAGTGAAACACGTAATTAAAACAGATTTATTATATCGGATATTACAAAATCGCTTTTTAAAACTCGAGGCTTGATTGCTAATTAATGTTGACTCTAAGCATATTAATAGAGATACTTTATATAGGTCCTTAGAAGTGTATCAGAAGGAGATGGACCTTTAAAATAACACTGAATTAATGTCATGGGTGGCTGTTTGATTATTTAATTGGTTGTATTCTGATGAACGCGTGCATGATGTGGGTTGTTGGAAACAAACCCTTTAGGCCAAATGAAGCCTTAAACGGTTCAGTTTGTTGGGACACACAAGAGCTGAGTGCACTGATGAGAAGTTACAGATCCTTCCCTGCCTCCCCCCTTTGTTTGCTGATAGAGCTGCAGCAGAATCTGTTTCATTAGACTGGGGTTTGGAACCAGTTACCAGTGCTTTCTGGTCGCTGGCATTTTACTGTGTAGTCAGATTAATAATAAATTCCTACGTACTTTTAGTGAAAATATGCTTCTACTGCCTGCTACGTGTGAAAATTGTCTGTATCTGGGTATAATTACTGCGGTATTGTCCTGCTCAAGACATTGTGTTGAGTGGAGTGTGGGCAGCAGCAGGAGTTGTCCAGTGAGAAGCTTCTAACTTGAAATTCCTGATGTTCAGGTACCTGAAATACCTCACCAAGAAGTACCTGAAGAAGAACAACCTGCGGGACTGGCTGCGCGTGGTCGCGTCCGACAAGGAGACCTACGAGCTGCGCTACTTCCAGATCAGCCAGGATGAGGAGGGCTCGGAGTCCGAGGAGTGACCCAGCCTTGGCTCTATGCTCCGTGCAGAGTACAAAAGACTAGAACATCTATTTATAAGAACGCTTTAACTTATTGGTGAATAAAGATTTTGTACCCTGTTGGACAGAGCATGGTTGGTTTTCTGGTATTTTTCTTAAATTCTGGTTAGAGAACAGCATGGCAATTGTTTGTTTTGCAGTTCTCCTTCCACTGGCAGGAATCAGCTGTTCCGTTGGCACCAGTGAAAGTCCCAGTAGGAAAAAACTGAGTCCTTTGCCCAGTACACGTGTAGGACAGTTTAATCAATTTTTAATCATATTGGTGCAAACAGTTCTATAGCTTGTTGTGACTGAAAGTACCAGCTCCTTCTGTGAATTTATGTGAAGGTAATGACAAAATATTTAATACTAAGTTTCCTTCTAGTTGTTTGAGTTTAAAAATAGGCTTGTAGAGGGTAAATATTTTTTTTCTGTGTGATTTACCTAATTCCCTAATTGGTTGTGGTATTCCTGTGTGTAACCACAAGTCAAACTGGAGGACAATGAAGATTTGATAGGTTTATATTAGATGGATAAATAAAAAGGAGGAGACAAACCTGATTACCTGCAACCAGGTAAAACATCCTAAGGACTGAAATGTCCTTCAGTATTGACTGAACCCCATGAAATCTATACAGATTTTTCTGTTTCTCCTTTTATGATATATTTTGCAGTTCATGCATTTGACTTCTGGGATTATTTCTTTAAAACAGGTATTTCTCTAGTACAAATGGAGAGTGTTTCACTGGAACAAATAATTCCATAACTATGAACTTGTTCTTCATCTAATATCAAGAGAGATTTGTGTTTCATTTTGAAAAAAGTATTTGTGAGACTGCACTTGTAGTAACTTGCATGTAGATGCACTTTAGTGCCATGTAGTGTCCTCTGTATGTGATTAATCAGAATACTGATTCAGCTCCCACTGTGCTGGTGAGCTCTGGAATAATTAATGCCTTATTTGTTCAGTGTCATAAACTAGGGATACATCTAGACTCTGATACTGAACTTTGTGCCTCAGCAAGTCTTGTGGTTGATGCTGAAGTGTGCCCAGTAAATTGTTTGATCTCCTAATGATTTTGTTTTAAATTATATCCATATTGCTTTTGCTTGCAAACTTCTGAAAGAGAATTTAAGAGACTTGACAAAGCACAAAACAATGCATTACAGTCAAATGATACCCACTTTTGCTACCTGAATTTAAATGAAAATTATAGAAAGGGAAATGAATTCTGTCAGCAGCCTTTTGGGTATCATTTGTCTTTTTCCAATGCGCTTGAGCAGCTGTTCCTTGACCAGGGAGAGGCGAAGGAGCAGCAGTGGGGTGACAGCTACTTGTGCCATGTCTGCCTCGCTGGTTGTTGTATTTTGCAGCTTCAGAGGTAGCAAAAGGAAGGGAGCAGTGTGTGTAACAGGCTGCAGGACAGGCTGTGTTGGACTATTAGATGTGTCAGTGGAGATGAAACAGCACAAATCCTGCCCCAGTCTGGAACTGCCCTGGAACTTCTCATTGGAGGAGAACCAGGCAGTGGTGAAGCAACAATTAAGGGTGGTTTTCTTCTTTTTCTGAACATCCAAAAATAGCTAATGCTGTCACAAAACATTGACAGTGCCAGCAATTAATCTGTGCTGAACAAGCCACTTTTTCATGGTTAAGCTGCAAGTATTTCTAAAACTCGTCTGTTTCCTTTGCTACATGAAGTTAAACAAAGGGCCTGGCTCTACCAGTTCCATTTCAAAACCCAGCCTCGCCTGGTGTTTCAGAGCTGTGCTTTTATGTGACAATATATCCTTTACACCGCACTGACATAACAAACCTGTTGTGATTAAGTGGAACAAGCACCAACAAAAATCGGAGCTAATGGGATCACACTGCCTTGTTATCTATCCTTCCTTTCAAAGCAGGCTGGCAGCCACGTGTGTGGTTGTACAGCCTAGCAGACACAGATTGTCACCAGTCAGAGGAAAACAAGACCTGTGACGGCAAGAAAAATAAACTTATTTCAGAGCTGGGTTTGGAGGAAAATTGCCGAAGTGCTCCTGCAGGTTTGTATTTCTCCCTGAGTTGACTGCAGTGAGGAAGGAGGGCGGGAATTCCTTTTCCCAATGCTTGAAAATATTGTTAAACTTTGAAAAAGCAAAATCCTGACAACGACTGCAGATCTAGAGTGCTTCATAAATTTAGTAAAATTTTCCTTTAGATCCAGGCTGGCATTTTTGATTCGTCCCTATGTTACTGCCCAAGCTTCACTGGGCATACCCAGAGCTTCCCATCATGAGTGTGGATGTTATTACAGCTCTTCTGCAGGTAGGAGAGGGTTTTATCAGGACATGTGCATGTATGTGTTAGGCATAGAAACCATAAAAGGAGGTTTTAAATGTAAATGAAGCGTTTACAATATGATTGTTAAATGTTTAATGGGGAAAACTAGCTGGAGTATACAGATGAGACACTGACTCCAAGCAACGCTTCAGAAAAATGGTGATTCTTCCATAATTTCATGAGGTTTTGGAGCTGAAGTGGCCAGGTGTGATGCAGGTAGCAGGCAGGAAACATAGCCTATTGTTCAAATTAATGCAAATTACCCAGATTAGAGTTGAAGCAAGGTTTTCTAAAAGCCAGAGGTCAGTGTTTCTGTTATTTTAGCTGGGCAATAACTCAGCCAGGTACCTGCTTTGCCAATTGTTCCTTTCCAACAGAATCTGCTGTTGAATCACCTGGTCTGTTCATGTTTGTTTTGAAAGTTAGAAGACCCCAAACAAAGGCTGATCACGCGCAGGATTGACTGTTGGAATTTTCCATGTTTAGTGCTGGACAAGAGCCCAGAAAACCCTGCTCATTGGAGGGCCAGGCTCTCCTCTGAGCTGCAGGCATGTGCTCCTGTGACAGCCACGGGATGAAGCTGTTGGCAAAAATAATGCCCCCACAGCATGGAGACTGCACAGGTGACAGCAGCTGCTGCCGAGTTTGGTGGCCACAGAAACGCCCCAGGCTCAGATGATGCTCAGGCTGTTGGAGGATTTCCAGGAAGGGTAAGTACAAAATCCAGCAGGGGTGGAGTGCTCCAGGAGCACCACTTTGCTTCCACACAGCTAAACCTGGTTCATCAAGCCAGAGATTTCGTTTGGGAAGAGGAATAATCATTGCAAGGCACCAATGGCACTGGGTAGCACAGCAGGTCCAGGACAGCAGTGGCACCATAACTCTTAAAAGGACTTTAATACAGCCGAGATACTTATAAAATATATCTTATAAATACAGATAAATAAAATATCAGATATGTTATATATGTTTTCAATAGTTTTCCCCTTCATTTCTCAAAAAATGTTTTCGCTGCTGCCTTCCAAATAAAATCAGTTTATGAGAGACATCCCACACGTGTAAAATTCTGATGTCTGTCAAATAAGAAGAAACAGATTTTAAGCACAAGTGGCTGTTGCCAGAGCAGCAGTAGCAGCACCACACAGGCTATTTATGTGTGAGCATACAGAGATATTATTTTTCTGCATTGCCAGTCTTTTATCACTTACGCAGCAAAACTCTCACTGTCTTCCATTAAAAAAAGAGCAACAAACCCCACAAGATTTCACCAATTTTAAGCATCACTAGTAATGTTACTTCTAACGTATCTGTACGTTTTCTGTCTGCTTGACCTCCTGGCCAATAACCCCATAAGAAAACAGCTTCATTAAATATCCAGAAATAGTAAGTTCAGAAATAAAGAGGTAAATAATAGCAGGAAATAGCTGAAAAATGTGTTGTTTACAATATACTCAGCATGTGGCAGGTATTAAAGGAGGTGCAGACTCAACATTGTCACATAATATCAGCACAAAGTAATTAGAAACAGAGAGGCCCATGGAAAAATAAATACTCAATAATAGCTTGGATGTACCCAGCAGCAGGAAATGAGCTTCAGTGGTGGAGGATCTGATTACACCAAATATAGACAAAAATAAGGAACAATTGTGGGTTTTTTTACAGGCAAAAACAAAGCAAAGGGTCTTTGTTGGGCAGATCAGAAGGGATCAAGTTACCTGATGTGAGTATAACATTTACATACACTCTACATAGGTATCTCTTTTATTTATTATCCATTATGTATTGGAGGGCTCTGGGGCTGCCTCACGTGTCCTTCCTGGTGGGGCTTGGCCGGGATTCATGTCAGCACCATCCTGTTGGAGCAACTAAATCCACTGCTGCCCCCGGCTGCTGCCCTGAGGACACAGGAATAACTCAGTCCCCTGGGGTGTGCATTTTGGAAAGAGCACTGGCATGAAGCCCCTTTTAGGCTTGCCTTGGCACTGTGGCTGCTATTTGAGCCCCAACTCGTGCTGGAGCAATGCTGGCTGGGAGGAGTGGCCTGGGATAGCTAGGACAGTGGCTGTAACATGCCCCAAATTGGATGCAGCTGGATCCCATGAAGTCTTCATGGAAGAGGTCGAGGGATTGATTCCAACGAGGGTTTCTGTGACCACTCGGAGCCTGGAAACTCCCCTGAGCAGCATTTTGTACCTGAATCCCTTTGGTCTGGGCATAAACTAACTCAGAAAGCATTAAGGAGCCAACGGCCAGGTAAGATTTTTCCATTGTTGTCCATGTATTCTGGATTTAAACAAGAGATTAAGAGAGAAATGCTTTAATAGATTATTAACAATTTCCTTTTTTAAAAAATTATATAGCTTATATCAAGGCAGTTCAAACACCCCATTCCAGCAAGCATTATAGCCTGATTTAAGCCTCACGTTTGTTTTATGGTTTTTGCTACTGGGGTTTAGTAGCAATTTTAAATGGGAACATGGGACAACAGGAATATTTTCAGTGGGCCCTGTGGCTCAATCACCACACTGGTGTTCCCTGCACACCAACAGGATGCTCTGAGCCTGGCCCCCAGGTGCCAAAGCCCACAACAGCATCAGCATCTTAATCACTGGCACAGGGGACAGGGGGAAGACAGAAGGCACTGAATAATAAAGAGAGCAAAGTGCACAGCCAGCAGAGTTGAAAGCAAATAGCTAAAACTCTTCAGTTTGATACAGAATAAAATGCTTCTGGGACCTGTGCTGCCACTGAATTGTGGTGGGGAGACCCCAGTTATCCCCCACTTCTCATCCAGGACAGATAAGGGAGTGTTCAGCCATCCCTGTTCCCATCCTGATAAGATTTTCCAGGAAAACTGCATTCGTCACTCTTCCTCCTTCCAGCTCATTTAGAAATTATTTACACTGTTGGCAGATAAGGGTCCTGAGATTGGGGTGGTTTTGCTGACACAACAGGCTGGGAGCTGTAAAGCCTCTGTGCTTCTCCCCCTGCAGCTGTGTCAGGGCTCTTCCTCCTGCCCCAGCCTGCTCTGATGAGACCCCCGGAGGGCGAAGGCCCTGCCCTGGCCCCAGCTGCAGTGGGGCTCGGTGTGGGGCTGGCAGCAGCAACCTGCACAGCCTGTGGGTGGGCAGCAAGGGGCAGCTGAGCTGGGCTGAGGAGCCTCAAGCCCAAAGCAGCATAAATTGCCTGTCTCTCTATAAATATGTATAATTTACTTAATTTATAACCCAGGCAAAGTCCTCTCAGGGGACAGAGGTCACAGCAGCAGGTGCTGACAGTGCTGCCCCCCATCTGAGCTCGCACTCAAGTTCCAAACTCCATTAGGATATCTCCATAATTACACATGGCAGCCATAGAAGTGTAACGGAGTATTTGGTATCAATCCTGAGCACCAGGGACTGGGGTGAGCTGGATGGCCCTTGGAGGTTAGCAGGGAGAGGAAATCTGCTTATTCTCAGTGACTTCTGACCTTCAAATCCACCCTGGAAAGCCCAGGAGGGCTCTTTTCCTCTCTCCCCAAACACAACAAAGAGGCACGAAGCAACCAATGTTTTTGCAGGTGCAGAATTATCTGTTAGGAGAACAAAGTGCAGAGACTGTGACACAAAGCTGCGACTTTCCTGCTCACCTTTAGCAGGGAGCTTGTTTCCCACATCAGTCTAGTAACAAAACAAACAAACAAACAAAAATCAAAACCCATGGAACCAGAAACCAGACAAAACCCTGGGCTTTTGTTCCTGTATGTTTTGGGGGACCTTGTCTGTCAGTGCCAGGGTGGGATTGCTGGACCCAGGACAGAAGGAAACCTCTGAGGAGATTTTTGCTTGCAGGTCAAGAAGCTGCTATTGTTGCTTGCCTGAGTCCTCTGGGTATTTTGTATTTCACACAGCCAAGTAAAAGGTGTTATGATTATAAAAGTGTTTGTGTGTGCTGTCCTGAGCTTTGCTAAGCCCCAGAAGCAGCTGGGATGCCCAATTCCCTATAAAACAAATTGTACTCTTGTGCCAGCCCTTTCAAGATAGTTTTACAAATGGACCTTAGAGATATGAGCTCAAAAACTGAGTCTTCTAGGGTGGCTACATCCAGGACTGTTACTCAAAGATATGAGGGAAGATATGAGTCAGAATCAGCGCTGACATTAGGCCAGGACTGGACTGACAGTGAACACTCTATCAATCTAAGTCCTTCCCAGTTCGCCCCTTTCTGACACTCTTGTTTGCAGGGAAATGCCTTGCTGAAACCCAAGGGCTGCTGCAACACCGTATCAGCCTTGGTCTGGGCTGCAAATGGAGCAAGGTGCTGGTGAGCTGGTCACAAACACCCCATGTGCTCTTACTGCAGTGCTGGAGGAAATAATTCCCAAGCAATGCCCTTGGAGAGCTGCAGTAGGCAATCCACAGGAGGCAGCAAGGACTGTTCATTCATTTTTTTTACCCAATACCTGGGACAGCTCTGTGGTTTATTCTTTTAATTTGAAATTCACTGCATGAGTGTTTATCTGCACTTGGAAGCACAGGTTAAGCAATACTGCACTGATTTTTCATAAAACTTCCCCAGGGTGTGACAACGAATCAGATCCATTGCTCATGTCAGGGGGTGAAAACAGGAGAGCTCGCTTCCAAAATGGAAATACAGCAGCAAACTCCATCTCAGCTGCACAGGGGAAAGATCAAGGCAGCAGATCATATTTTGTCCCCAATAGCTGTAGCCGTGTTCTGCCCTGGACCCCCCACTGCAGGCAGGACGTGACCCAAAAGGCCCAGCTCCAGCCTGGGTGGGCAGCAGTAGCCAGGGGCTGGTGGTCCAGGCTAGATTGCCTGAATAAGGATTATTTTACGTTCTGTCACATTGTCTTCAAAATAATTGGAAATTTGAGTTGAGCAATTAAAAGTTCTAAGGTGAATTCAGGACTATGGAAAAGAGCTGCTTGCCCAGCTGGTGCATGATTCAGCTGCATTCATTATCCATAACCAATTTTACAAATTTTATATTTCCCTTGGTATTTTTCTCAATGAACATCAAGAATCAACATGTTGGCATGCTCATGCACATCCACATCCACTTGTACTTTCAGATTCCTTCTTTGCTCTTACTTTTAAGGCAGTGCATCAATGTCACCATTTAGCTACTATTTATGATACCCTGAAGACCAAAAATTGAAGCTAAAATGCTTGAAGACCCTCCTATCAGTGCAACCACACTGTGATTCACTGTAGATGCAAAATAGCAACCAAACAGGCAAGTGAGAATCAGAGCTGGGATGGAAGTCAGCATCCACCTCATGGGATTTGGGTCTATTGGCACAGGCAGAACCACAACTACCTCATGCCAAGCCTTTAACAACATGGAATCATCTGGAAGAAACAAGATAGAGGAAAGCTAGATCCCAAGTGAAGCTGGAAGCTTGTAGTCTAGATCTGAGAAAAATGCTCACTGAGAATGAGCTGATGGGATGCTCCAAATCACTTGCTGAAGTGGCTGCCCAAAATGATTATATTTATGTGAAAGTGCACACTAGCACATCCTGGGAGCAAACAGTGGATCTCCAGGAACATGAGTTGGGGGGAATTGTTGCCAGACTAGTTCTTGGTTGATTAAAATAAAAACATTCTTTAGAGACCCATCAATTTGGGTAAAATGTTTGCTAGGTCTGGAAGATTTTCTCCCATATCTGTTTCCATTAGGAGTTTATCTCACTGACTCACTGAAATGAGTATTTTTCCTAAGATTTTAAGGACCCAGCAGACGTGGGACTGAAGGTGACTCCTGGGAACAGAGGAGGAAAGGGAAGAATTGTGACCCGGAGAGGCTGCTCTGACTCCAGCTACATCCTGGCCATCTGCTAGACTCGAATATCCAGCCAGAATAATGCATGGGGATTTTGTTGTCCTGTCTGGCAGAGTAAGGCCTTGAAAAAGCCACAATCAGGTCACACCAGTCCTGTTTGCCACCTCTCAGCACAGACACTCTGTGCCAGCTGCTGCCCAAAGGGGAGCACAGATGCCAGAAGATGCTTCATCACCTGCTGAGGCGGTTTTTGCATCCCTGCTGTTTGTTCCCAGCCCTAGGACCAACAGAGTGTCCCATGACAGTGACAACAAGCAGCTCTGGCTGCTGGGCAGCAGCCTTGAGGGCGGCACTCACTGGCTTTGCAGAGGACAAATTCATGTCTCTCCCCACCCCAAAGTGGTGCCGAGGCTTTCTCACACAGACCCATGGTCATGCAGGGGGAGCTGTGTCCAGTGAACCCCACCATGTCCTGCTCCACTCTGGGAGCTTCTGGTTCCCCAAAGTCAGGGAAGATCCACAAAGAAACCCCCTTGACTTTTTGGGAAACAATTGAACACCAGATTTTGTTTGCAGTAGGGGTATCCAAAATATAATTTACTGAAAGAATGAAAGAAATTCTTCTCTGTGAGGGTGGGGAGGCCCTGGCACAGAGTGCCCACAGAAGCTGTCGCTGCCCCATCCCTGAGGTGTCCAAGGCCAGGCTTGGAGCACCCTGGGATAGTGGAAGCTGTCCCTGTCCATGGCAGGGGTTGGGACAAGATGATCTTTAAGGTCTCTTCCAACCCAAACCCCTCTAGGAGTCTATGATTTTACTCTCATGCCTCTCTCCTTTGATCCTGAATCAAAAGAACCATGCCAAATGAAAGCTGATCACCAAATAGATTAAATTTCCCAATGACTCCCTTCAAGGTCTCTGCCAGCACAATTTAGATGGATCCATCAACATATACAAACTAAAATGCTCTGAGAATTAAGAAGCATTGCCCTGATGAGGGACTATTTGCTGTAATTTGTTTTGCAGGCACTTAGCAGAAACAGAATAAGAAATGGGGAGAGCACCCAACAAAGTAATGTCAAAAGGGAGCCTCTGGAAGCCTCTGAAATGCACACTTCTTATGCAATTAGAGCATGGAAGGATGAGGGACCCTGGACAGAAAGTAGCCAAACTCTAGTTGTGCTTTTTTTACACTGCTGCAGGTCTGAGCACAATCTGTTCCACAAGTGACTGGAAAATACATTACAGCTGTGAGGAAAATGGATTTTTCTTTTCTTCTAAACCTACTGTGAAATATGAATTGGGAATTCATTAGCTGTGAGCTGCTGCAAAGTAATGTTGTTCTTAAAATATTCTCCTGGTTCCAGAGGACCTTGGTTAACTGCAAACAGAGAACAGGGGTCTTTCATTTCATAAAATGTCCTGGGAAGGATCATTAGAAATTACTTACAGATTCTTTCAGAGGCTTTTTAATTTCCATTTGCAGACTCAAAGTGATCACAAAGCAGTAAGACTTTAAACTGGAGAAGGGTAGATTTAGGTTAGATATTGGGAAGAAATTCTTCCCAGTGAGGGTGGTGAGCCCTGGCACAAGATGCCCAGAGAAGCTGTGGCTGCCCCATCCCTGGAAGTGTCCAAGGGTAGAATGGATGGGGCTTGGAGAAACCCGGTCCAGTGGAAAGTGTCCTTGTCCATGTCAGGGGGGTGGAACTGGATGAGCTTTAAAGCCTCTTCCAACCCAAACCATTCTCTGATTCCACGTGAACAGTGAATCTGCAGCTGTTGAGTGGTGAAGGAGAGGGTGCCACAGGCTCTGCTGCTCCCATAAACAGGAGTGTGGAGCCAGAAGGAAAAGCACTGGGCAAAGCAGGCCATGCCTGTGGTTCATACACGTCCCAAATCCCTCCCGTGGGATGCTCAACAGCTTTGGATGCAGCGAGCAGCATCAGTCCTTGGGGTGTGCTCAGGTTCCTGCAGGTCCACTTGAGGACAGGCACAGCTGGGACACCGTCAGACCTGTGGGGCCATTGCCCCAGGTGTGTGTGTCCAGCTGGGCTGGGCTCCATCACTGCAACATCTGAGCATGGTTTTGGAGGTAGCAGGACCACCAAGATCCACCAATGATGGCCAGAAGCAGCAAGGGTGGGTGGATGTCCTAAAATTTTCAAACCTTCTTGGTAGTTGAAGAGTTTGATTTCCATGGCCTTGGCAATATTTGATATTCTGCCAAGAAATCACTCATCATGCTGAAGGCTGCACTTCAACAAATGGAGAACAATCCTGCTCCTCCTCCAAGGCCTGCTCAGAGACTGGTGTGAGCCCCTGAACATAGATGGCATGACGTGTCTATACATCTCTCTGCTCTGCCCAAAGCTGGGCTATCTTTGTGGCCAGATCCCAGCTATGCTTGGATGTCAGAGTGCCCAGGAGGAGCAGGCCCACGGTTTTGGCTCAGGCCCCTCACAGTCACCGTGTCACAGAGCAGTGGGGTCGTTGCCCAGAGAGCCCAGTGGATGTGATGGGCAGGCTTCCAACACCACCATCCAGCCCTAGTTAAACAGCCACAAAGGAAAGTGGATCCTGCAGGAGGAACTCCACACCACCAGAGCGGGAGCAGCTTTTGAAGTCAGCACTTATCACCTCCGTCCATCACCTGCACAATTAAACCTTTCTTCCCCCACAAAACAGCAGTTGCCAACACAAACAGCACAACCCCCCTGATTCCCTGCTAATCATTGAACAAACCCACTACAAAGGTGACCCCAAGCCCTTGGGGAGCAGAGTGAGAGCAGGGATGCACTGGGGGATCTCAAAGGGGGAAATTTGTGCTCTCCAAATGAAGGAAAGCAGTGGCTGTCCACACTGCCAGAGGCAAAGGTCCTCTGGTGTATTCCCCTGCCTGGCCTGCCCCCCTCCCACCACGCTTCTGACAGGTTTGGAACCCGTTTGCCAGCATTGTCCCACATTTGGTGTGGCAGTGATGCTCTCAGAGTGCTGTGTTTGCTCAGGTTTCAAGAAAGTGAGGGAACAGGCAGGGAAATGGAGAGAGGCAAGAGCATCTCCTGCCTGAGGTCCCTGGTAGCACTGGGAACATGATGGGAGCACTGGGGACCACCTGGGCAAGGAGATGTGGCAGGGCAGGACAGAGGACCCATGGGACCAGGCAGAGCACAAGCTGCCAGCTTGTCTGCTCATGGAACAATTGATTTTCAAGGGCTTTGAATGAAAACTCAGAGGAGTAACACGATGGTTTTACCTAAAAGTACCTAAAAGAGGAGCTGAAATCTCCTTTCTCCTGGCTGCAGGCACATTGATTTTCCTTGAGGTTTAGAGGCCAAATGTCTCCAGTGTCCAGAACCCCTTTACAAGCAAGAAGCCACAGGCTGAGACATAGGGGGAAAAAAAAAAAAAAAGTGAGGTCTTCTTCAAAGCCAGAAATATCTTCAAAGCTGTAACGATAAGATCTTCTTGAACAAAAGACTCACTCCCACCTCCACTGTCACTTACCTGACCTTTTCATTTGTCTGGAGAGCTGATAAGATTCACATGACAAGATATGCCTGGAGAAAAATCCTTGCTTACAGGTTTTTGGTAGAAAAAATACGCTTCTCCAAAATCAAAACTTGAATCCAACCAATTAAAAAGAGGTTTAAAAAGAATGTGAAAGCAATTTGAATTTCGGTTGTCCAGCTTTTCCATTTCACTCCAAAAGGAAAATATCAAAGTAAGATATTAACTTCTATCAGTATGGATATTTATTTCTGCTGGCATGGTACCCTCATGCCAGTCATTTGAAAGTGGGGAATAAATCCCTTCCTGGTGAGCTTACGGTGAGAAAAGTGAAAGCCTGAAGGAAGAACTGACAGCAGATAACAATAAAAACAACAATCACTTTTTCTTTTTTTTCTCTGGAACTGACATTTTCCTGTGGAAATGTGAAATGAAAAATGTCTTGTTCAGTGGGAAAGCAACTCAAGACAGACAGTCCCTGCCGAGGATCCATCCCACCTGCCCTGGAGCAGAGCAGGTCGAGGTGAGCTGAGCACTCTGATGCTCAGCCACCTAACCCAGCTCTGCTGCCTCCCCATCCCTTTTCTTTTATCTTCCTATTTTTCTTCCTATTCCTACCACTCGCCTGGGGCTCTCCTCCCAGGAGAGCTAACAGTTTACAGCAGCATGCTGATGGCTGTTCAATGCTGCTCTCTGCCAGCAGCTGTCACGGCTGATCCTGCGCCGGGACCATCGCTCCCTCTGCAGAGCCCTGGGAGGTCTCTGGAACCCCAGCAGCAACCCCCTCATGTGCTCACAGCTTTCCTGCAAGCCTTCTCTCCAGATTCTTTCCCCGTTGCCCTTTGCTACCGCCGGTTTGGTTTTCCCAGTGGTTTCACTTGGACGTAAAACGCTTCATTTCCCACCCTCTCCCACTGCCAGGCTCCAGGGCCCACCACCAGCGCTTCCCTCTGGGGCACTGTGCATCCCTGATAATGAAGAACTGGAATACTTTAAATTAAAACCATCTCCCTCATATGTATTCATCAGCACCAACCCCGGCAGATGCTGCATCTCTCAACACGTTCAGCAAAAGGAAAGTCTCAGCAGCAGCTCTGAGTCTCCAGCTGCCCGTGCAGAGGTGTCTGCTCCCGCTCACTGCCCCAGCCAAGAGGGATGATTGATTTTACAGTATCACAGCCAGATCTGCTGGCACAGACAGCAGCTCTGGGGAAGAGCTCTCTGTTGGCTCCTTGGGAGCTTTGAAAGATCCATGGTAATTATTTTTCCTTAAGAAAACAGATGAATTAATCCTTCTGTTAGGGTTGCGGTTACTTTTCCTAAAACCGGTGTTTTCAAGAGATTCCAGAAAGCAAACAAGGCTGCCTAGCACCATTTTCCCATATCATTCCCAGCCGTGTAGCTCAAACACTCCGTCAGATTTCCAGAAGAAAATAGATCAGATTTCTGAAGTGCTCAGTGGGTGCTGCTGCCTGCTACAAAACTGGGGACGTTGTCTTGTGCCTCAAAAGAGAGCAGCGGATTTGGCACAGATCTCACACGTCGGAGATGGATGCCAAATACATGCTGTCCCTGAGTTTTAGCTGCATTCTCTTTTCTGAAAGGATTCATTTATGGCCTTACAATATGAAATACAGATAACCCAGGAGAGAAAGCAGGGAAATCCAGCAATGGATGTGGTTCCTGTGGTTCCTTCCTCCTCGTGCTAATAGCACTGCCCTAAGCCCCAGGAAAAGATGTGAAAACCCTAAACTTTGCAACATGATCCCCTCATAACACAGCTAAGAAGGTTTGGTAAAGGGTTTGATGAGGCAGCCAAGGAAAAACCTTATTTTTTCAGGTGGAATTGCCTTCTTCTGTGAAAGGCACTGGAGAAATAGCTCTCAGAAAATTCACCCAAATTTTCTACAGTTTACTGTAAATTAGTTTCAACAGTGATAATTAAGCAGAAATGCTGCCTGAAAGACCTCTAACCTCTGAATGTCAGACTTAGACATCAGCAATGCAGATGGCTCTTCTCTGCAACTGCTCTGCAGACAATTACACATTCCATTAAATGTTTTGGAACGTGTTTGGAACATGGAAATGTTGGAAGGGACCTTAAAGACCACTTGGTTCCAACCCTCTGCCATTGGCAGGGACAATGTCCACTAGACCAGTTGCTCAATTAAACAGTCAAACCTTTTTTGTGGCTATACATAGACAATCCCCACTTAAAAATCAGTGTATTTATCAAGCCCCTCCCTATGACTTTACAAACACATTTGGCCACAAATGTGGGAGGTCGTGATGATGTTAAAATCAGTGGAGATTTGCTCAGCAGCCCCACCCAGCAGCATTTCACCTGCTGAGCAAAGATAAACTGGGACAGGTGATCTGAATCCCAACTGGGTCTTTTTTAACTGAAATAAGAGAGCACAACTTTATGAGAATAGAGAATTTTGGCTTACTTAGTTTAAAAAAAAAAAAAAAAGGTTGAGAGAGGATACAACTGCTGTTTATAAGTAAATAAGGAATATCAGCAGGAAAAGAAAATAATTAGGCTGACAACTCCTAGTTAGAACTAGTGGGAATGAGCTAACCATAAATTATTCAGGATGGAGATGAGAAGTTTCACCCCATTAGAGAAATCTTTATAACAACATCAATTCTTGCCTCCAGTTAGTCTAAAATACAGAGATGGAAGGGGGGGGCAGAGGGGAGAACTTACCAGAATTTCATTCTGAAAGGGAAGAACAGCAGTGACAGAAGGGAAAAAGCCGCTTTACACAGGGCAGCAAATAGAAAACCACAATCCAACACAAATTTACCCACTACAGATTAATTATGTCTTGGGGAAGCAATGGCCAATATTCCTGGCTCTTCTTAGTTTCTGATTTCTTTATTATTGCCATTAAGAACCTTTTTGGCATTTTATGAGATGGTCTGAATGCAAATTACAGGAAGGACAGTGTAAAAACACACTTGTTAAATAAACTAGTATTTTCTTAAACTTTCTTATGGAAAGAAATGTCTCTGTGGATCTCTAATGAGACAGCACTGTGGCCCTTGTCTAAACCCAGGGTCAGGCATGAGAAAGACTAGGCTGGCTAATTGCAGTCTGAGTCTTATTTAACTGCCCAAAATAAAAGAAAATACTTGGGGAATTAAGAGTTCGTTATTATTTTCTTGCTCTCACTGTCTTGAAAGCAAGCAGTGATGGTGACCTGTGGCCTTCTGACCAGAGAAAATTCATAAAAAGCTAAAAATAAGCATAATTGTCAGGTGGAGGGTAGTTTTGAGCAACACCCCTTCTGCTATAGTGCCACGGGCATGCCATTGTCCCCTCCCAGGACAGAGTGGACAGTCTCCTGAGTCCCAGAGGCCTGAATCCTGCCTGAGGCATGGACAGACACATCTCTCTTTGATCTCCAGCATCTCTTGGACAACCACCACCAACTTGCAATACATTCCCAAGTTGGTTGGTTGTGATTCCTTGAACTTGCAATTTGTCTTTAAGTGTAACACTCCTCAAAGCTGGTTATAGCCCTTAATTCTCCCAAAGCCCTCACAAGGCTGTAACAACCAGCAAAAAGCAAAGCAGGCAGAGATTAACTGATCAGCACAGGGTATGTCACAGCTCAGCAGGAGGAGCCCTGTCCTGACCCAGATCCCTGCTGTTTTATAGCAAAAAATAAAAGGAAAACTACACCAGGCCAGGCCTGAAGTCTGTGCTCTGTCAGAGTGCTGAGTGCCAGGCCCTCCTGTGCCTGTGGGCACTCAACATCACTGCCTCAAAGGGGGACACTGCAAAAGGCAAAGGTGCAACATGAGATGGGAAAATCCATCTCCAAAGTTTTGTAGCTTGCTCTGCCTCTTTCTGAGGTGGTTTGTTCCTAGTAAGTCCTAACAACCAGCTCCTGGTTTGGTCCTAGCAAGTCATTGTGATCCTTTGGGCGTCCCTAAGGACCTGGGGTCACCCTGGACACCCCCTCCTTGTCACCACCATGAGCTCCCCTCTAAAAGCAGGTCCCACCAGATGAGCCCACCAGCTTCTCTACACACAGCATGGCCAGATTTCTCTTCATCCATTCCAAACCTTTTCCACTTTAGCCATCCCAAATTTAGAGTGCCAGGGTTACAGAGCATGTCCAATTCCCACCTGCCACTGATGCTTGCCCTTTCTGAACTTTCACTGGTGATAAATCCCTCCTCACTGACCTGGATCATCCTTGAATGAGCTGCCATGGATCAGCCCCAGTCTGGTGTCACCCAGGGTGGTTAAGCACAAACTTGGCAGAGCCACTCAGTGTCAGAGCTGGCCTGTGGAAAGGCTGGGCTTGCTTAGCTCAACACATCCCTTATCAACAAGGACACTTCTCACAGTGCTGTCTGTTCCTCTTGCCTAAACAAGAAACATTTCTGTGCAAGCCAGAGGCTGTGTCTGGGAGAGGTGATTCCAGCCTGGAGATAACACAGACACTGCTGCCTTTATTCCTGGGAAATCTGCTGACGGGAGGGAGGGTCTCACATGGTGGAGCTGCTCTTTGGGACCATCCAAACTGATGTTGCTGATTGTTTGATAGGAGGTGGCGTGGGCCAGGCTGGCTTTCCCAGGGTGCTGGAGTCAGGGTTTTGTGCTGCTCCAGGCAGGGTTTATCTCAGGAAAAGGCACCAAGGATGGGCTGCAGACACGCAGAACAGCCGAGCACGGTGATATCACAGCTCTGAGTCATTAGCTACAACTCAGAGCTCTGCCTGGGTAAGAGACAAGGGCTTGTAAATAGATACCGTGAATAAAATGCCAGCAGAAAGAGGAGTTTCAAATTTACTGAGGAAGCTATTATTGATTAACTGTTTTGCAGCTTGGTCCATGCTGGGGGCCAGGTCTGAACACCAAAATCCTTAAATAGCTTCCATGCCAAGCATGGGCAGCCAGGGAACCTTGAAATGCTCAGCAGAGGTCTCATTCCCCTCTGAGTCTTTAGTGCCCTGATGCTGCCCAGCATCTCTCAGGGCTGGGGTTGAATGGTTTTCTACACCAGAGAAAGCAAAGACAAACATTATATGTTGACAGGAGCTAATTAGTTCTACAAATACACCCTCCTTCTGAAGATATCTGAAATGATTAGTGATTTTTCATAGCTAAATGGTTTTGACAGGCTTTTCAAAATGATGGAAATCTATTTAACTGAGGAGTAAACTCATTCATGCAGATCCAAGGACAGAAGACTGAGGATGCATCCTCAAGAGGAGCTCCTCTGCAAACTCAGACCCTGAAAGTTCCAGAACCCATCAAACAACAATCAGTGAGTAAATAATAAAAGTAATAATCCATACAGCAAAATGCTGCATTTCCTCTCTGTAACAGCCCTGGAGCCCAGCCTGCTGTGCCACGGTAGCTGAGCATGATTTCTGCTAAACACACACATCTCTCCCTCCTTAGGTGTCACACACCGTGACGTTCTCTCCAAATCATTTTCCCTGAGCATTGCTTAGCAACTCATTTTTGGTTATCTAACTCCAAGCAATTCATCCTAATGACCATGCTGGGTTTTTCTTTTCTTTTCTTGGTGTTTTTATTGGGGGTTTTTTTTGTGTATGGGTTTTTTTGGGTTTTGGTTTGTTTTTTGGTTTTTTTTGTTTGTTTGTTGGTTTTTTCATGCTGTTTCTTCTAGTAAAGAACTGCACGTGGCAGCAATTTGAGAGTTCTGGGTAGGGAAGGACATGGTGCCTGCTCTCCTTGCTGTGAGTTAGGACCTGCAGGATGCTCCTGGCAGCCAGCACAGCTCCCGTGGCCCAAAATGCACAAAAGACCCCACTCTCTTTTAAGGCTCTTCCTCTGCATTTCTCCATCTTGAAATATCCAATCCTTTTCATCTTTTTAAAAAATTGTTCAAGCACTAAATGCCAAAACATCCCTTGCTGATGGAATCAAAGGTTGCAAAATGAGATTTCTCTGGCTGGTGTCCCCACGCAGCCCAAGGCGCTGGAAGAGCTGCTGCCCTATAGTGCAGGCAGCACGTCTTCCACCTTCCACCTCTGGGGAAGGTTTGCATTATAGGCTTCTACATATTTCCATTCTATACCAGGCATTAATTAATGTGCACAGCAAATTATGCTAGAGAATTGTGTGAGGAGAGACTGTCATCCAAAACAGAAGGAAAAGTAGGAAATGTCTGTAATTACATGCATTTATTCCATCAAAGCATGCTTCTGGTCAGATCATTAACTGCAAAGCACCTCTCAGAGCACAATCTAATATTTGAAGGAGTCAAAAGTCTCATGCTTTTTCGTGCCAGACGAATATTTCAGCTCCTGCATCAATCTCTTTCACCTTTCTCATCACCACCGCAGTGACAAGTCCCTTTTCATGGCTTGTAGCATCTTGCCAGTTTCCTCAGGCAGAAAATTTCCCCTTCTGAGTCACTGTAGAATTTCTCAGGCTGTAGAGCAGCCAAAGCCTCCCCCTGCTTTCCACCTTGCTGTACAATTTGACAAAATCTTTGCACCAGCCTGAGGACAGAACTGCAGCCCCATGAGCAGCCTAAACATCGGGGGATGGCTGCTAAACCCTGTGCTCTGCAAGCTACAGGTGAATTTATCTACATGGTCAGAGGTATCTGCACAGGCCAAGGCAGCTCATGGGGGCTGCCAGCACCATATGGTGATGGTGGCCTGCAGGTGTGGAGGACACAACTGTGGCTCCAGAGAGATCAAATGTTGAATTTCAGGATGGATCTAGGATCCTCTGAAACAGATAATCTTCATCCTGAAGCTCAGAGTTTTCACCCAAAGCAACTGTTAAAATTCTATTTCACTGGGACCGACAGATAAAAACAAACCCTACTTATTTTAGAGTGACCCTGCCTGAAACCCACAGGGATGTGGTAGAGGAAGGCTGACTTTCCTGGGCAGGAATACTGTGGCATCAAGCAAGCAAGGGGAGCCTGAACTGTGCAGTAATTGTTCTTTTAGTGTAAAGGCACACGGCTGATAAAGTAAGACTGGGAGATTCCACACAGCCCAGCACCACATGACTTGAGTGATGAAAGCTGGAGATCTCCTTCCTGTGCGTGATCTGGCTCCACTGTGGCATTAAAATCAGGGCATAGTGTGGAAGGGAGGGCGAGGGGACTTGGCAGGTCACACTCCCAACAGCAGCAGCTGCTGGTCCTTCCCTGCCCAGCCTTGACCTGCAGCTTTCTCTAGAGGGGAAGGATTTCTAGGCAGGAGCTGGGGTCCACTGGCTGTGCAATCTGAGGCCAATGACTTGGTTTTCTTGTTTCCACTGCACCAGCTTCTTGTATATATCAGAGGTATTTTGAAGATGAAGGAGAAAGGACCCCTGGGGAATATATGGAGTTTGGCACCCATTTTCCACTAATACTTAAGTATAGTTGACATCTGTAGAGAACAGAACAGAGGAAAACAGCTAAAATTTATCTAGAATTATCCCTTTCTCCTTTAACTAGCATCCTTCCTTGGTTTGGTGGGGTGTTCTATTGGTGTTTGTTTGGTTTTTGTTTTTTTTTTTAAATGGAGGTACCTTGCAGCAGTGTCCACATCACCCTGGCTGGCACAGCCTGTTCTGAGCCACACATACCAACCCCTAGAGAAGGAGGCAGAAAAACCCAAAAAATCCTGGGAGGAGGGTCAAAAGCTGCAACCATTTGGTGAGTAGCTGCAGTTTGTGGTTATTTCAGCTAATAAAATTGTAATCCTCTCAATGACTGGTCCAAAAATAGGTTACAATTTTGGAAAGAGACAAAAAAGCGTTCACGCTGCTCCTGGGGTCATTCCCTGCCCTGCAGCTTCACTCTGCTTTCCAAAATAAGGAGCTTTGCCGTCAATGCATGACTGCAAAAGCTCGGCTGGAAGGTAATTAGGGCAGGACATAAATATGCATGTTGGGCGTTGGTCCCCTGCCGCCAGGGGCATTTTGGGACAAGGCATCTTTTAGTACAGAAATATTACTGCAATCTCTCAGATCTGCAGCTTAATGTAATAACGTCTCTCTCAGGCAGAGCACCGGCAGATGTGCAGCAGCTAAGTGGATTTTGCAGCCTGAAGCAGCCACCCCACAGCCAGAGGGAAAGTAAATGTCCCTCCAGCACCGAGAGACTGTAGCAGGGGTAGCAGAACCCAGCCTGGGAGGCTGGAGTGGCTCAGGAAGCACCAGCAATGTCCTTCCCCTGATCCCACATCTTCTAGATGGGTTTTTCTGCTCCTTTTAAGGGAAGACTGTCTTTCCTTTTCATTGTCATCTGCTCTCTGACAGAAAATGTATAGCAAAAATGCCTTACCTTGATGAATTTATTTTAAACTTCTGCAAAAGGAGTACATTCCAGCAGAATGAAGAGCAGGAAACAAAGCCTGAGCACAGGCATTTCAGGGTCACAGCATTTCGTGTGTGTGAAGACCCCAATAAAGGCCCTGCAACCCCAGATGTCCCTGGTTTACCTGGCAGTGAAACACCCAGACCTGTATTTCACCCTTCTCATTGCCTCAGGCTGGAGATGGCTCAGCCAGTTTAAGGTCAGGAAAGGAATTAATGCAAGCAAAGAGTATCTCAGAGAGATTCTGAAAATAATAGCAACAGCATTATCCAAAAATGTTATATTCATTAACTGATTAAATCATACCAACAGTGTAATAATTTAATTTAACTGTAAGCTGCAGCACAGTGTCTAGATTGCCAAGTCAATACATCTTTTCCAGTCTCAAAAAAACCCACTTTCTACAGTGGATATTGGCATCAGCACAGAACTTAAGACTGATAATGCAGCTGTTAAGAGACTCGCCATGGACAGCCCATTCCTGAGAGTGCCCAAGGCCAGGTTGGACGGGGCTCTGAGCAGCCTGGTCTAGTTGAAGGTGTCCCTCTGCCCATGGTAGGGGGGTGGAACGAGATGTTCTTTAAGGTTCCTGCCAACCCAAACCCTTCTGATTGTATATTCCATTCCCTTTCAACACTATCCAGCGTTTGCATTTTAACTGGGGCCCATCAGCACACGAGAGTTGTGCGTTTCAGTCCTGATGTTCAAAGCAGGCACTTCTCAGCCACACCATTAAAAAGGGAACCTGGAAGCTTCCAGTACTTCCAGAGACACCAAAATGAACAAAGGTGGATGGAGAGGGCAAAGAGATACATCCCATGGGAAAAAAAAAAAAAAAAAGCTAGAGCAAGATCATGAGCAGCAACAGCTGCTTCTGAGAGTGGGTACAGAATAATGACATATAAAACTACATTTCAAGCCAGTGTGGAGAACCAAGCAGAGAAAATACATTTCAGATGGTGAATAAAAACCTCTTCCATCTCATTCTCTTGTTTTCCTCTAATAAAATAGTTTTCTCTGAGCACTGCAGAGGTTACAAACACAGCCACACTTCAATGCAAGTCCCTCACCTACCCAGCCACAGAGGGGCTACTTGCCAGATAGTTTTTCAGGTTCCCCTTGTGAGCCTAATTAAAGCTTTCCATTTGTTTTAATGTGAGAAGCAGAGCTGCTAATTAACTGCTGAAAATTATACTGAGGATCCAATATCTGTTGTGCACCTACCTAAGTGTTCATCAGCTTCCCAGGGTGAGGGAAGCAGCAGCAGCAGAGATACAGAGGGGATAGGGAAAAAAAAAAATCCAACAACTTTTGTAAAGAGTGGTGGATTGGAAATGCCTTTAACCTGAATTTCACAAGAAGCAATAATAAAATAAATACATCTCTATATAAAGGCTGGATATCTCTAGTAGAGTGCCAACCTACTAAGTATTGTCCTCTCTTTGCATCCTTTCCAAATGCACAGGGGACCATTTCCATTTTTCTTGATTCCACTTCAACTCTTTTTCATAAAAAATTAATAAGGAAAAACAAACCCCAGATGCCAAAAGCACTTTTAGTTAGTTCCCTGCTCCTTCAGTGTGTGACAGGTCCTGACAGAGAGGAAGAGGGCACTTGTTTAGGTGAAACTTTATATGATGTGAGAGCCATCCTGTTTGCAAGTAATCCTGAAATCCTGGGACTAGGAGTCTTTATTTCTGACTCCAGGGATAATTTAGTAAAAAGATCCCTGTGGAGCACAGCACAATGTGCAATGGCAACTGGCCCCTAAAAATGTGCTGCATTTATGTGATTTGTGTTAATTTGTCATCTCAAATGGACCTGGCCACCAGGAGAGGATGGGGTCAGGAGGTAGCTAATAGCACATGAAGTGCTTTTTCTTGAGGAGCATTTCAGGGAGAGCTGCAGCCATGCTGGGGATTGCTTTTAATTAAGATCTAACCTAAAAAAGCTTTTCTTGATGAAATGCCAAAAGCAGAAGCACTAGAGAATGAAGCAAGTGATTTGGGCAGGTGTCTCACCAATGGAAATGATTTAATGAATTGCCCTTAAACCAGCAACAGAGCTACTGAGATGTTTTGCAGATATCAGCAGAAAGGACGATTGCACTAAAATCCTGTTTTTTTCTTTTCCCCTGGCTCTGGTGACCCTTCTGGAGATCCCTATGCAGCCTCCCCTGCAGCCTGAAGAACCAAAGCTACCAAGAGAGCTCCTTCCTGCCCCTTGGAGAGGAGCCACTGCTGTGCAGGCTGGCCCTTGCTACCAGGCTGCAGCCTTCTCTTCAGAAGGTTCTCTTCTCTTCTTTCCTGGTGCTCCTGGTGGGTACATTTCAGGAGCTTTGAATAACAAAAACTAGAAAACCTGACCATGGCTAACAAATAATATCTGCCTGGGCAGCAACATGATCAATCCTCCGCACCCCTCCATAACTCCAAGAGATGAGTGCGTGTGGGGACACTTGCTGTGGGTCCTCCTCTAGGATCCCAGGGCTTCAGGATGCTCTTCTGAGGCCAAAGAGAGCCTTTTCCTACTCATGGCTTAGCTGGAGGGATTACACACTGCTCAGCTGGCTCCAGCTGTGGTTGCCGAGCTGTCACATGTTGTTTGTGCTTTGCCCACTAAGTGGAGCTGGGGACTCTCCCATCCTTCTCCTCCAGGGAGGGTGGAAATGGTTTCTTTCCCTCCCTGGACCAAGGGACAGGTTATCTGCTGCCAGTTCTCACAGGCAGACTCACTGGTGAGGCCGCATCACTCAAGTTTGAGGTTTCCCCCCCAGTTTCGACAGAGAGATTGAGTTTTTGGACCCAACTGATGAAGCCTCGTGTAGGACAGGAACATCCACACTTTCAGAAGGTGTGGGATACAGAACTTCCTCATTCAACACTTCCCTGCTTCAGCTTTTTTCACAAATTCCACTAATTCACCTCTCAGAGATCTACAGGTACTGACAGAAATGTCAATTAACACAGAGGGTTTTCAGGAAACTCCTCATAATGTGGTCCCCTGCTGTGTTTTTTACAACTTTTTTTATATAAACCACCTAAAAATACCAATAGATGGTAGAGCAGGTCAGCAACAAAAATATTCCCATCATCTGCCACTGAAGATCAATTCAACCATTAAAACAAAGTATTTGTTTTGCCAGAGACCATCCAACACCTGGTCAAGTTTATACATTCCCAGCAAAAATTCCCTGGGAATCTGGGAAAGCAGCTGATGATGGATTAGTTCATCCATATGCCACCACCACCTTTCCTGCTGCCAAAGATCACGTCAGAAATAACCTCAGAGGAGAACAGAGCACGTCTCTAGGGAAAGTAGAGGACGTGGAAATAAACCAGGGTAAAGTTACAGCTCTAAAGGACTCATTGCATTACCCTGCAATGGAAGGATAATTAGGAAATTGGTTTTGTACTAATGATTCATATCTAGCTGAGCAGGAGCTATGTCAGGAACACGACTTTAATTTAAGCTAATACTTCAGTACAAAACATGGTTTGCAATATTTTTATGCCAAGATCCTTCCAGTGTTGCTGCCTCTCCTCTCCCACCCCTTCTCCCCAAATCACTGTCCCAGACAAGGACATTTGGAGACCACCTGCACAACCCAAATAGCAGCTAATTGTCCTTAATGTTCTTGCAATGACGCAGGCTCAATCTGAAATTGCTGGGCTGGTGGGATTATTTTCCCTGAACCTGATTATGATTTCTGAGGATGAGTTTATTACCATATGATCTTCTAATCGGTGAGACTGGATAAAATCCATGAGATCACCAAAACCTTATCCTGCACGTGGTCCACATGATGCTCCTACCAGGAACAGTCTTTCAAAAAAATCTCTGAATGTCACATTCCTGGAAGTCAAGACTTTAGGATATGTTCAAGCCTTCCTATTCAACTATAACAAACGTTTCCCTGCGTTAAAGAAAATTATTCCATTCAAATTATGTCAGCACATTGTCAGTGTTGACTAAAATAATCATAACTTGCAAAAGCAGTGTATTTATGCAGACTTTTTCTTTGCAGACAAAAAATATTTGCCTGAAAAAAATTTACAATTTCTCATGGAAGCATTATCCATGGAAACCACACTGCTGATATGCAAGGAGACACAAATGTCACCCACCACTGCACAATAACCTGGGGATGAGGAGTCCAGTGATGTATAATCCTTCAGTTTGTGAAACAAAGTCTGTAAGTTTTTCAGGGATCACCCTGTGGCAAACAATGAGTTCTCTTTAGTGTGCAATTAATTTTATTAATATAGAAGTATTTAATGAATAGCAGACTTAATCATTCCCCTTTTTCTTTGCATCCCAAATTTAGAGCAACTCAATATCTCTTCCAAATTTATAATGGCAACTTCTTTCTCAATAGTGGCCTTGAGGCACTAGAATATACTGAATTTTATGTACTTACATAAAGTGAAATGAGAAATATCCTATTAGTCAATTCCTTTTAATCTAAGAAAAGAGAAAAGGATAGCATGAAAAATTTTCTAATATATTGAACCATATTGCCATTATTGTTTTATTGCCTGCTGTCTCGGGGCTCTTATCAGCACATCTTCTTGGTAAATGAATAAACCCTTCCACAGCACAGCTCTGGCACAAATGCTATCTGTGGGGTGGGACAATGGAGACAGAGGATGCCTGTCCTGCCACCAGCAGGCACTCAGCCACTCCTGTCCTTGGAGGCTTTGCACAAAGCAGAGGTTTGGTGATTTAGAGATGAACGGGACCATGTGCAGCTCCTGCACCTTTCCCCTGCCCATTCCAGCCAAAACCATGGCAGGAGCTGGTGCCACACCAACCACTGCCGGGGAGGCAGAGGGGACCCCCCGAACTGGTTCTGCTCCAGGGCTGCTGCAGAGAAGCACCACTGATTTACCGGGCAGAATTTGCCTTTGAGGGATTGTTTCAGTGGCTGCCTCACTCCTTAGAGGACTTCACACATTACTGAGTTAAAGCACTTAATAAACACTGATGATGAACATCACAGTATGCAAATACACTGCTCGTGGGGGTGGGCTGTATTTTGGTGAATATATGTGAGAAAGAAACATTTGCTGACCCTTCCAAGATGCCTGGATGGGATCCTCCCAGTTAAATCTCTGCCTCTTCCACTCATACATGTAAAACCAAAAGACAGGTCTAAACTTTCACTGCGAAGTCAGTTTTGTGCCAAGTGACTGAAAAATCCCTTCACTGCATCAGTTTCCTAATTATTTACAGGCAGACTGGTGCTACCTTTCCTGTTAGATAGGGTTCCCATAGCAACATTACTTTTATCACATAAGAGGATTTACCAGATTAAAACAGACGCCTTCAGGTAATTAAAATACATGAAATTTCTTTGTTATTTACATTTCTGCTAGTGAAGAACCACAATACTCAATTCAAACCAGGATGTCAAGGATCTTTGCGACCGAACAAACAAGAAATAAAGCTGTCAGTGTTTGTCTAGTACAAAATGGGGACATGCCAGCTGCAGGAGGCATTGCACACAAAAAGCCTCCCAGTCTGGAGCATGCAATGCCGAGAAGAGCAGGCTGTGCAACCTGGTATTTGCATTTGGAGACAGTGCCAGAAGGTTGGGATGAATGGCCTGGTTTATTTTCTGGAGAGTCAGTTTTCAAGAGAAGACATAATGCTTTGGATGTGTAAGAGCTTTAACCCTGGTGTCCTGGGCTGAATGATGCTGAGGGGTGGACCTGAATGTGGTCACCTGTTTCCCAGGTGATTTCCGCTGGACATGGCTTTTGTCACCTCTGCCTTGCAAGGTGTCAGACCTCAGCTTATTAGAGACTGTGCAAAACTCATCCTTCCCAAAGCTGCAAAATCTGAGTTCCAGATACAGGAGCTCAAGGATCAAAGCCAATGCACCTAATAATTTACCTCTTTCTCCAAAGGGTTTCCTTTTTGGGTTTTGCTAAAGGGGCAACCCTTTAGCACTTCCAGAGGCTCTATCCTATCTTTACACTTGGGATGCTCCTAGGTGCCCCAGCCTGTTGCAGGTGAAGGCAGAGACAGGGTTCAGTGTCTCCTGTAAGGTGATGGAGATTGGAGCAGCTCTGGAAGCTCTACCACTACAGTTGGAGCAAAAGAAGAAAAGAGCATGGGAAGTCAGACCTGGAAAAACCCCAGCCTTTCTTTGGGAGATGAGGGGCATTTTGCACAGGGGAGTTGCTGGTGCTGATGCTGTGGCCATCAGGTAACTTGTGTGAGGTTGGAAGCAGGTGTTTGTCTCTGTCCTGAGGAACAGAGACTCCAGCCAGTGAAAGCTCTTTGGTTAGAGGGCTGAAAGGACCTGTGCATCAGTAACCCCCTGCACATCAGTAACACTCAAAACAGGTCATCCAGAAAGCTGAATCTCAAGCTGCTTCACCATGAAACTACATCCCACAGCACAGTATATTTGCATGGCTTCCAGTAAACTGAACTGCAAGAAACTCCCTCTTGAATTAAATCTGGTATCGGTGTATTTTAAGATCTTTGTTTTAATTAATGTACAATTTGAGTGACTGCTGTGGAAATTTTTCTTGTTTGAAAGTATTGAGAGTATTAAATTAAATGTTGTTCTTCACTGTGTTCTGAACTACACCACTTATTTACTCCACAGCTGAAGTCTGGAGGAGTGAGGACTTAAATCACTTCGTGTAGGAGGCAACTTCAACTTTAACGGCAGAGACAGTTCAGATTCTCAGCCTTTTTCATGCCTACTTTGAGAGTTTCAGCAGGAATTTAGTGCATGTTGTCTAACCCTTGGCAAGCCTCGACTCCTCCCAGCAGCCACCTCTGCACAGACCAGAGGTGGATGAAAGAAAAAAGTCATTTAAATGCAGACAAGGGTGTCCTCATCATTTTTTCTGAGTCTCATAACAGTTTCTCAAGGGGATGAACAGAGCAGCTCACCCTCTCAGAAGTGAGATTTGCAGTCCCCAGAATCCACACAGATCCACCATACTGAGTCACATTTCAGGCTTCTTTGCCAGACATACCTAAGAACTTTTTTCTTAAGTTACAAACTAAGAGCTAAGTTCCATTATTTGGTGTTAAATACCATGCCCAGTTTTGTGTGACCTGGAACTGCAATTATAATCTGACTGCTCTGATGACAGGCAGAAGAGAGTAACTTGTGGCTGGAACTACATCAGGTCCTGGAAGTGCAGTTTAGCCCCTGGAAATCCAGATTAGCCCTTGGAAAGCCAATCTAATGCTGTCTCAGATGGTTCCATTGCAAATGGCTCATGAAGCCCATATGTGACATCGTTGTGGCCTTGCAATGTTCTTTTAATTGTCCTGGCATGTTTTCAAAAAGATATATTTATTTTCAAGAAGGTGAAATGGAAATACTTTTTAATGAAAAATGAGTACAGAAGTGATTACACAGAAAGAAATTCAACCAATACTGTTATGCCTGGCAAGTTTCTGCCACTCTTTGAACAATCTGGTTAACTCTTGATTAAAAAACCCACAAAGAACTGGAAGACAGGACAGTGCTCATAAAGCAAAGCTGTAAGCCCAGACAGCACCCTTCACTCATCTGGGAAAAATGTTGGTTTGGGGTTATTTGGAGTAGATTCAGGTGCTACCATGGAGATTTAATGATGCTGACACTGCAGAATATCCCAGTGGACTGCTCAGCAGGCCTTGGGTTTGTACTGACTGAACTCTTTGGTGAATCACTATTCCTGAGTGCTGCAGACTAAATCTAGCACCAAAGCAAATGGCTCAAGTGGCAGGATGGCAGCCCACAGGCAGAGATGACCACCTGAACTCATAAAAGATTTCTAAACAAACAGAAAGGGACATGATGCTGCTTCTGGAGGATGGTGAAGATGCCAGGCATGTTCAGTTCCTCACTGCCCTAAGGGTCATCCATAAATCCTCTGAGGAGGCTGACAACTTTCCACTGTCTTGCAGCCGTGTTACACAAATGCCCAGTAGCTCCAACCTAAAGTTATCACAAAAGTAAGATGACACATTCCTACATCCTACAGTCTGAGTGCAGGATGCTCACACACCCGCTCACAGAAGTGATAGTCTCTGCTCTGGATGGTAAATTAATCAGCCTCTGGGCTCTGAATCTTTTCTAGCTGTCCCTAAAGCATTCATCTACTTGAAGGCTCAGCCTTACCAATCTTTACAAACATTACCTGCTTGGACTTCTTTGGATTAAAATTGCAAATCACTTATTTTCTAGACATTAAATTTTAGTAAAAAGTTTCCAACCCCACTGTGAGAACCCTCCATTCCCTGCTGAGGCCAAGCAGCAGCCACTAATGCTGCTGGCACACACTCCTGCCAGGCTACACCTGATCACTGCCCGCTGAGCCGTGGCACAGATACAGAAGCAGGAATTAGCAGAGCTTTGTAGATCACAAGTATGACCAGCTGGAAACTTTCAGAGAGCAGCAGCTGTAAAATGTGCCACTGTCAGAGAATTTGGAAGGGCGGGTGGCTGTACTGTGGTGGTCCTTCAGCAGTGCTTTACCACTGCCCAGGTGGTTTTTGGACTTTCAGTACAAAAAACCCCAAGGGTTGCTGGTCCCAGCCCTGTCACCAAATTCATCTCTCCTTGGGCAAAGAGTGATGTAGGCTCCTAGGATCCCCTAGGCTGGAATGCTAGGATCACTGGGTCCAACCACAAATCTAACACTGCCAAGTCCACCAGCTTCAGGGTGGCTCCACATCATAACACAAGATGTGGCTGCCTGAAGGGTTCCTGCCTGGTTTGAGGTCTCCTCCAGGTCCTCCACAGCCAGCAAGGGATGGGAGCACTGCATGAGGACACTGTATCTCACCTGCCCCAGACATCTGTTCAGGAACCCCAGGGATCTTCACAGAAATATTGTGGATTAGACATGACTCATGGAGTGATTCAAGAACCTGTGACTCAGCTTTCAATTGATTGTTGTGGTCATAGCCCAGCTGGTAAAATCCAATGTGAAGGTCATTCGACTGAAATGAAACAGGCATCTTCCTAAGGATCATATACCAACTTTGACTCTTCCCTATGGATTTTCTAATTTCAGAAAATGGAGTGACAACATACAATCTCTTCTATACAAAGCCTGACTCCACACAAACACAACAAAGGCAGGGGTTAAAACAGTGATTTCTTACTCTGCCTTGGTATTTCCCTTGGGCACAGCCAGTCTGTTCCTGTGATCCTGCTTCTCGTGCCCCTGGTTTATGTGTGTTCCTGCTTTCCCCTAGATTGCCTGGATAAATACTGTTTTGCTTGAATTCCATTTTTCAAATCATACAGTTTCTCATCTTCCCTAACAGGGGAAGCCGTTCCCTACCTGGAAAGAGTCACCCATTTTAAGTTAAACAGTGGACAGGAAACCCTGGGATAACCTTGCAGCAAGCAACAAAAGACCACACAGTGGTCCTGAACATATGACAAATATTTTCCTTTTCTTTTTTTAATTAAATCTGAACCAAAGCAATCAATGCTCCAATTCTGAGAGAAAACCCCTGTAAACAGCAGTTCAACCAGGCCTTCCCCAAGAGACAACTAATTTTATGCTTCATCAGGAAGAACACATTTTACTCCCAAGAATAATTTGAATCCTTTCGCAAATTCATATATGTTAATATTCAGAGGTGATTAGAGTTGCAAGACATGAAATAATCAAGTTTAAGCACTGTACATAACAGTCAGCAGTTTCTGCACGAGGCAGAATATACCCTCAACACATTTATTAGCAGAATTGCCCTTTTGAGACTGGGGATTTTCTGTTGACAAAAATATTTCCTTTATTCCCACGGTACTTGCCTGAAGTATTCCCTGGAACACCAAAAGAACAGGACAATAAAGAAGTTGCCTTCATAACTCTTCATACACAACTTATACTTTGTATGGGGCCCTCTGAGATTGTTTTTTTCATTTTGGTTTTTCTCTTTTCTTTCTTGTCTTTTTGACTCATCTGAACTAATTTACTTTGGGTCAAATCCAGAAGCCTTTATTGAGGCAAAGATTCATCACCTCCAAATGATCAATCTTGAAAGAAGCTCGAGTCTCAGAAATAAACCATAAATTCCATCAGGCTACCTCTCTGCTAATAAATTAAATAGGTTTGGGAGCATTCTCTCAGATATTGGCCAGCTGGCACAGGATGAGCCATGTCCATAATACTTAACTCTCCCAATCTGCACCAAAAAAAAGTTTTGTGAGAATTACCTGTGGGAAGTGTTGGCCCATCCTGATGCACCTTGATCCCATCTCATCCCATGACCAGCTGCACCACGCCTGGGGAGTGCCATGAACACCTCTAAAAACTGAATGGACCAAGGACTGACCCCCTGCACCAGGAAATGAGACCCAGACTCCTGGAACATGAGCACAAACAGCCTCAAATCCAACTTGGGTCAACACTTGCTGCTGGGTCTGCACCATTCTTTATCACAGAAACTATCAGTGAATCCAAACATAAAACGTGAGCCAAGGCTCCTGAACTCAGAAAAGCATGACACTCTTGGGGTTAATCTTGGAAGCTTGAACTTGCAGTTTTCCAGTTATAATACCTTCCTGATACAGTTGATAGGAAAACCTGGATAATCCTTGTACAATCTACCCCATAACTATATTTCTTCACTTAATCCCTCCTGGATAAGAGTGAGAGGAATTATTAAAGGAACAGGATAAATTGACCCTATTGACATTTCAGTGTTGTGAAATATGCTCAGTACTGAACACATTGCTGCCCCTGAGCAGCAGTGAGGGAGGTCTGGGCTTTGGCTGCCTTGGCACTGTACAGAAACCATGGTGTGATGCCTTACCCTGCTTTTCTCCTCCTCCTCAGGCAGGGCTCCTGCCTAGGGAATGAGTAATGCCAGATTCAATTTCCTTAATATGGCTTTGTACTGCTTATACTGCAATGGAAATTTATATTGGAGTCTGAACAGAAGAACCTGTTCTGAAGGGAGGGGAAGGACAGCCAAAGCCAGAGCCAGGGGGACTCCTGGGCTCACCACCAGCTTGATGCTTGTGGCTAAGAGTCACCCTCCCTCAAGGGCACCACTGTCCTCTTCAAGGGAGCACTCTTCATTTAAGTCAATTATTTCAAAGCTTTTCCTGCTTTCTCCAGTGTCCTCATAAGAAAGCCAAGGGAAACGCTAAACATGGAACCTGAGCTGTGTTTTGCACTGGAACCTCCATTTAGAACCATTCTTCTGGTGCTCATCCTCTCTGTCCATTCCTTCCCTTCTTCAGGCCAAGCCTTAGCCTAAAAGATGTCTCAAAAACAATGAGGATGCTTTTTCTTCTCTATTGCTTGAAATGCATAAAAAAACCCAAAAAACAAACACCTTTTATTATCTGTGTAATACAGGCAGTGCTGCACCATCTGTGTTTCACGTTCAGGGAGAGAGAGGCAGGAAGCACTCGCATACCCGAGGAAAGGCTATCAAATTAAATGGAACAATGGAAAAAAAAAGCCATCCTGTAACCTAGTTTGTGTTTCTACACTGTTTGTGGTGATATGAAAGTGCTACTTGATCAAAGAACAATTTCCAGGCTGTTGTACAGTCAATTGGATTTTTCTTGGGTACTGAGCTATTTCCCAGTTCCTGAAGATATTTAACCCAGGCACACGACTGCAGTAGCCAGAGCAGAGCAGTTGGAAATCATGTGCAGATGCACTAAATGCTCATCCATGGCTTCACATGTGTTCACTGCCCTTCCACCCAGCCCATGGGATGTGCCCTGTGTGTGGCACCGTGCTGCACATCCCACGGGGACTGGGTAGGCTGGCAAAGGAAAACATAAAAGGAGGCCAACAGCACAAAAGATGGAGACAGTGAAACATCCATGCTAGCCTGGGATTACAAGGGACCCAACACCCCGATTTACCAAAGCTGACACGTGGTTTCCCCACGCTCTCTTCAGCAAAGGCAGCTCTGTGGCATGAAGACAAGCAGTTCAATCCCTCGCCCCCAGACACCACCACAGGATCACACAGCGTGTGCTGCAACTTCAGCATTAAAATGATAATCTCATCTACACCCAGCTCTTTTCAAACGTAAAGGGGGGGAAAAAAGAAACGACATTATGGAAGAGTGGGCTGGGCAAACCATGAGTAATTATTCCTGACCCCATGCTGAGGCTGTTAGTTATGAGGAAAAGGTTCATTCTCTCCTCCTTTACCCTATTTTAAGTGCTTTAGAGTTCTTCATTCCTCTCACAGAAACTCAGAGTTATTTTACCAACCTCCAGAACAGTCCTAGCACAGCACAGCATGGTGTTGTTACACACACTCAACAACAGGCTGGCCCTCCCAGCAGAGCTTGCAAGGTCTGGGGTATTCTGAATTGTCACCAGTCAGGTCTTTTACAATGTAAAATAGAAAAAGAAAAATAAAGAAAATAAATAACTGCACCATCAGGAAAAAAACCCTAACACATAACTCCCAGAGAAAACAGCAAGGCAGTAAAATATACCATCCTAACAGCTCAAAAGGAAAATATTGGCTATTTCTGACAACACTATCACTAAATTTGTATTATTATTTCAGAATATTAAGTCCGTGTCCCAAAGGTGCCTCTGACTGGAGTCCAATAGACTGCAAAGAGAGTGATTAGGACAGTAAAGTGTTTTGTAAAACGCCTTCTGCCATCTGCCAGTTCTGTGCTGCTTTCCATCACTCAGGTGTCACTGATGGTTTCCCATCTGCAAACCCCCTACCTTGCTTTCAGCTACTCCATAAACATTCCTTGGATTCCACCGCCCTTGGGTTCCACTGCATTTAGTTACTCTTTGGAAGATTATGAGAAGCACATAGACATTTTACTCCAAGTCATCCTGGAGAAACATCACCCAGCCCTTCTGCTCCAAACCTGTGGTTATACATGACTTCATCTCCAGCTACCCAGCAGGGCCCCTTCACCTGCAAGAGGGGTCTCAGCACAGCCCTGACAGCCTGAAGGATTCATTGAGCACAGGACTGAACAGGGATGGGAAATAAAGCAATCACATTAGACAAGAAAGAGAGAAAATTTTCTTCTTTTTGTTTTTTTGTGGCTCAGTAGAAGAAAAATAACTGCAGGGAGAGTCTGTGGGTGAGTGATGGGTTCTCAGCTTAGCAATATCTCCAGAAGAAATTCTGTATCGTTATATTTTGCTCTTGAGAGCAGTGATGGACGAGCTCTTCTCCTTCACATCTTCCCACAGTTAAACAGAGCTTACTCTCACCAAGCTGGCTTTGTCTTGATTCCCACTTGCCTTGGCCTTTTGGGAAGGAACAGGGTAAATCCACCTGGGGATTCACAACAGGCTGTGCAGTCAGACTGGGAGATGCCAGTGTCCCCCCAGCCCCTCCACAGCTTCTCTGGACAACCTCTGCCAGAGCCTTGCCACCCCCTGAATAAGGAATTTCTTCTTAAAATTTAATCTAAATCCCTCCTCTTTTAGTTTAAAACCATTCCCCATTGTCCTATCACTATCTGCCTGTGCAAAATGAGAAATGTTCAGCTGAAAAACACAGAAATGAGAAATGTTCCAGTGGCAAAAATCACAGGGGAAGGTGAATGTCAAATATCCAGACAAGAAAAAACAACAAAGTTATTCTCCATAATACAAAATCTGAAAATGGGGACAGAGCACATCCCACTGCTCTGCTATTACACATTGCAAATAAAATGTTCCTGCAAGAGAAATAGATATTTTCTGAGGGAAAAAAAAAAATATAGCAAAGTGGGGGCTAATCAAATTCAATGATCTTCAGCAGTGTAAGACTAATGCCTCCTACTCTGATGCCATTTCAATCATTTGAAAAGAGAAGTAAAACCTTTAATGTCTAATTTGCTTTTCTTGTAGCTGTTTTAAGGACCAGAGGATCTCAGTGTATCCGTCTCCCTCCACAGGCGTTCCTGAGTTCATCTCCAAATCCCCCTAAATAAAAAGCTCATCACAGAGTGGGTCATTGCAAAGACGGTGGCACAGACCTGAAGGTCTGGGGTCATGTTCAGACCTCAGAAGCGTTGTGCCATCCCCAGAGCAAAGTTTTGGCCAACCACTTGTTCCTGGCTCACAGTGATGGAGGGAAAGCTGTGATTGCTTTGGCTACTGGAGAAGGCCTGGAACTCCCTGGCAGCTGCAGGCAGGGAGCAGCTACAGTTCAGTCTGGGGGAAAAGCAAGCACAGAGTCAAAATCAGATCCATCAATCAATGTGATACTTAAATAAACAAACCCAAACCCAGGGGGGTTTTTGTTGGTTTTTTGTTTGTTTGTAGTTGTTTTTTTAAAAATTCCAATCTGTACTTATTGCTTCTCTTTCCTTCATTTCTGTCCACTGTTTGGCTGAAATTTAATCCATCTGGACCACATGGCTTCCATGGAGCAGCCTCCCACGAGATAGTGAAAAGCACACACCTAGATCTAGGTCATGATTTTGCATGCCCAAAAACCATTTTACACATTTTTAGGACATAGCTCACCCTCACTGTTTACAGCTCTCCTTTTAGCACTGGGTACTCAGGTGGGAGACCAGGAGTAACACTAGTTTTAAGAAAATAAAAGAAACTGTTCAATATTCTGGAAGTGTTGAAGTCAGGAGGAGAATTAAAACCAAAACAACACTGCCCTTCCATACAGAAGAAATTGTCACTGTCTAGCTATCTTTTACCTTTAAAATTTTATAAATTTCCCCTTGCTATTAAGGATTATTTGCACTGCCAAAACCTGATATCTCTTTGCCTTTACTCCTCCTAGTAGTTTATAGCGTCCTTTTTCCTGTGGAGACAAAGCCAAAGTGAATAATAGCACTGTAGATTTACCAGATAAATAACAAAAGAAATATTACTATATACTCTGGGCTTTGCCTTGAAAGCATGAAATGAATGTGTATTTACAGCATTAAAAAAAAAATAAAATGGACTTCTTGGACTAGACATGACTTTTGATTTTAAAATACAAGTTAACTCCTGCTCATGATGGTGTTGGACTGGCGTGGAGGGGCCTCTGCTCAGTTTTTCTCCTACATTTACAAACGAACCACAGCTCTCTTCTAGGAGAATCACCATCTCTTTAAAATATTATAAAAAGGGTTGGTAAATCTTCATGAGGTTGCTGAGTGCCAACAAAAGAGCGAACTTGAGCTATTTCTTCAGAGGGAGTTGATGATGGCAGTGTCTGCCCCGAGAAAGCCACTGAGCTGGATCCCTTCCCCAGCACATTTCACGCCCACCACAAAAGGCCAACATTTGCTTACAAAGCAATTGTTATAGAGCCAGCTCCTGACTTTTAAATTTATTGAATATTTGTTCCCCTTGACTGAAACTCCAGCAATCTCTCTGCCAGAACAAATATTTTAAATCATGTATTTTAACATAATTTGCATAACTTTTTCAAAACAAGTCATCACTGTCCGTGTCTTATTTTACATCCCGCTTAATCCCAAGGTCAAAGAACTCAATAGAGGCTGGTTGATTTTTCTGAGCTTTGGTCAAGAATTTCCAGACCCAACAAGAGCACTCTGCCAGCAAAGGGCTGCAGCTGCCGTGGGTTCTCTCTGGCGTGCAATGGACACTTGACAGCAGGACCACACTCGGTTTGTTTTTATTCATTTTCTGCCATGTATTTTAAACTTTTGTCCTTGCTCAAAAAGCCAACAGTTGTGCTAACAACACTCTTTTGTAAGTTCTTCTGTGGCTACCACAGAAGTTGCCAACCAAAACCCAAGTAAGAGCTGAAACTCATCTTTTCTAAAACATTCTTTTCCATCTTTAGCAATGTTATTATGAAAAAGTCGGGTTGATGCACATCTACTGTCCACACAACCAAACAGGAATGTTTATCACGATGACAAATTGAGCTCTTTTGGTTTAAAGAGGTGCCTTTCTGCAATCTGTTCTGTAATAACGCAGTTTTTACCTAAAGTTCATTCTGTAGATGGGTGACAAGAGTAGCCACCAGCAGCAGATATATATGAATCCATTTTTTATTCCATGTTACACAACAACTGCAACCTGTTGTATCCATACTGATGTCTTTCAGTGGTTCTACTCTGTCCTTGCACTTCCTTCATGTACAAATCTCTTGTTTTTCAGTTCAGGACTGAAACTGCTTCACATCAGCTCCAAACAGCACATTTGATAACTCATCTGACACAAAGGCAAAGGAAATTCTGCTTCTATATTAATAATTTTTTTAAAAGGCATTTTTAATTGGTGATAGCTCATCTGAGAGCTGCCTTCTGAGTCACACCCCATCCCCTGTACAGGGAGGTGCTATGAGCCCAGAGGAAAACACACAGCTCTGTAGGTGTCTTTAGTTCAGTTGGGTCTCCAGCCTATCAGAAGCAATTTCTCCAGGAGAGGATTATTGACTCTGAGCTGCATCATCCGTGGGATGCAGCAAACTGACGTGATTTAGAGGATGGGAAGGAAAACACAGAACCCAGCTGAAAGAGCAAGGAAAATTGAGAAGCGTGTGGACTAAACACATTGAAGAACACGGAAAGCAGCAGTGATAAATGGATAAAATAAATAAAAGTAGGAATCTTCCTCAAAACAGTTTCTGGAAATATTGTTTTATGCTTTGTTTTCTCCACGTTCTGATTGCCATCCTCTTCTTTAATCCTAACAGAGAAAGTCAATTTTATAGATCACATTTCCTTCCTCTAATGCAAGATATTTTGAAGAACAGAAGCAGCAGCTTGCCGCAAGCCCTCCCAAGCCCACACTGCTGGACAGAGAGGACACCAGACATCCTACTGGGGTACACTAAGAACTATTAACACAAAGCCGGCTTGCCCAGATGTTCAAATAGAACAGGAAGACATTTTTTTTTCTTTCTTTTCCCCCCCATTGATGTCCATCTCGATCGCCCTGCTGGCGGCGGCTCCGATCAGCTGCCCCACGCTGGCGGTGCTCACGCAGCCCAGCCGGGTGGGCGGCGTGGCCGTGGGCAGGACCCTCCAGCAGCGGGAATCAGCCCGGCCAGGCCATCAGCCGATGGCCGCCAGCCCAGCCTGTGCCTGCCGTGACTCATCCTCCTGCCAGCCAGCAAAGAGCCCCGAACTGCGCCGGGCTGAGTCACAGCTGCGGGGAGGGAGGCGGGGGGCGGCTGCCGGTCCCCCCCTGCCCCGGAGCCATTGCTGGGGCCAGGCTGGCCCCGGGGCGGCGAACCCCGAGCCGGAGCTCCGCAGAGGACAGCGGGGGCGGGACAAGAAAGGCGTCTGAGGAGAACGGGACCCCCCCTGCAGCCGCCTTCTGTGGCAGGGGCACAGGAGGGATGGCTGATGCAGGGGATGACCGAGTTCCCGAGGGCTGTGATTACACGGGATTAAAATGCAGAGCTCTGCAGTTACATTTTGACAGAAATTACAACCTCAACAAGGGGAAAAGTCAGGGAAGGGCACCAGTAAAGCAGAACAAGCAGGCAAATCCAGCTCCGATTGAAGTACGTCTCTGCTGCCAGATTTGGCCACTTGGCACCCACTGACAGCTGTGTATTACCCAGTGATCCTTCCTACCAGAGGCAAAATCACAAATTTCCTTATAGATTGCTAAAATGACTCTAGATTTCTGCTTCAGTGTTGGGTAGCACTTCTTTCCTTCCCACAGATATCCACTGCTTTTCCTGCAGAGAGGAGCCAGTGATACGTTTCCCTGGCCAGCAGCTCCCTGGGCCACCCATCCCCTGCTCCCCCCTGCCTTCAAGAATCATTAATTATAGTCAGGAAGAACATTTCCTTTAACTGCACAATGTCAAACGACTCTTCAATTTCAGTGCTCATCTGTTTTCATCAATCCAAGCCCGAGCTGCCGTGCTGCTCCGTGATGAGACCAACTGGTGGTGTTCCACTTGTGGGCATGCTCTGACTGGGAAATACTCAGACAATCCAGCTGCCAGCAGGAAACAACATCTTGTAAGTCATGGAAAAGCCAGAGGACCAAAAAAAAAAAAAAAAAAAAAAAAAAGAGGTTTGGATAAGTCTTACAGATAGGGAATTGTGAGGGTGGGTAAGGGCTGACATTGGTTACCTTTGAGGAACCCATTAGGCTGAACATCTGCATTTCCAAGCAGGACTGAACTTCATCAGGAGACTGCGTTGGCTCAGATGCTGTTTTAATGTTTAATTTATTCAGAATAATTTAGCTTCATTTGGGGAGTTGCAAATGAACTGTTACTTGTTCTGTGTCAACAAATCACTGGGGTTTCTTGTTAGAAAAATAAAAAGGAAAACAGACATGTAGTCAAAGCCAGTGCTCCTTGTTCATTATCCACCTTTCCAAAGACCAGCTGGTGGAGAGAGACAAGGGATAAGTCACCCAGGAGTAGCCACTGATGCTCCACAGCAATGCTGTTGAAGCACAGCCCACCTCCAGACCAATGCCCAGCAGTAAAAGGGAAAAAAAGGGAAATTGCCCTCCTAGGCTGCTCTTTCCAGAGTGGGCATTAGAAAGAATGGAATACCCAGCAAACCACATCTTCCTGAGTCCCCTCCTGTATGCTTGAACACCAGAAACTCCATAAAAACCCCAGGACAAATTAACTTTGTGATTTGGTGTGGGCACAAGAGGATAAAAATTGCCTGCAGGCGTGCCCATCTGTAATGTATTTAAGGAACTGGTGGTGTCAGGCACTGTGTGTGGCACAGGGCATCAGGCAGCGCGTGCTCCCCAGTGAATGGGAAGGTGGGAATTCAAGCTGGGTGAAGACTATTTATACATACATTAGAGTGGGGTGGTAGTGGTTAAATAACTATTTCACACTGCAATATGTGCTGTCCTACAGCAAAACTTCATTATGCACAATTTTCTTACTCCTATTTGTGTAATAAAAGCACCTCAGGAAATTCCGTAATGCTAAAATCAGTGGCCAAGTCTTCATTCAGATCTCAAACTGGAAATAATCCTCTATCAGCACAATAAAGTTGTAAACAGAAGACTAATTTAAGTTTCTCCTTAAAGCATAGATCCTGGGTTTAATCCCTTCCCCTGCTGCCAGTGCTCCTGCTCCTCCTGCTGTGGGGCTGTTCCTGTCAGGCAAGTCCCCAGTGACCTGGGGTGACCAGTGCCACCACACAGGAGCACCTTCTGGGTCAGCAGCCGCTGGTTACCACTCCCAAGAAGCACAGAGCAGCTTTGTCCCTGGTCCCTCAGCTTGATCCTTCCTGGTGGGAAACACCCAGAGGCTGTTCCCTGTTCTCAGCGCTGCACCCATCAGCCCAGCACCAGCACAAATGGAATGGCAATAAGAAATGGGGATTAAAACGATTTTTTATTAGGCTGGTGGAAAAACACTGAAGCATTAGCATTTTTTAATTAGTTGTGATGCTGTGAATGTAAAAGATGACAATGATGGACTCTGCACTGAGGGTTTCTCGTCCTTCCCTTTGTAGTGCTTCATGATTCCTTTGCTGCTTAGGTTTGTTTGCTGCTTTTCTCACGCTCTTGTTTGGTTAACAGCTACCTCTCATGAGCTTTGCCCACCGTGCCAAGCATGGCTGAAGCACCCGGGGTTGCCTGCTGTCCCCAGAGAGGCCGTGGAGCTGTGGCACATCCCCTTGCCCTGCAGCACAGCTGTGAGCCCGCAGTCCCGGCTCGTGGTTCCACGCAGGTCATCAAAATGCAGCTCAAATGCTGTGTTTTTCACAGAGCAAGTCCAACACAACACCCACATGAGACAGCGGTGGATCCAGGATGTAAATGGCACCTCCAGCCCTGGGTGGTGAGGACCACTGAAGGTTCACATCCCTCTCAAGGAGCTGCAGTGGGGGTGGAAGGAGGGGGGGGTTTCCCTCGCCCCCTCCCCTGACTGCAACAGGAGGCCTTTCCTGACCAAGAGTTGTATAAACCAGGAGGAATATGACTGAATCATATGCTTCAGAGTCCCTGCTGGTCTCTGTTCTCATAAATCAGGAAGGTAAATATAGATCAGTCACTGCCTGGGTTTATCAGGGTATTTGAACAGAAGCTGGGCTATCCATGCTTCATGTGGGCAGCGAGGACACACCCTGAGCATTAATCTGGTTTGTCTAATTGATGTGGTTGTTTCTCTTTTGCTGACTGGATACATTAAGAAATTGCTCATTCATTCCTCCTGGGTTTTTTTTTACTGAAATCTACTTTACTGTACCCAAAAGCATGAACCAAAGCAAAGCCTTTCATTTTCCCTTGTGCCCTGCACAGAAGAGATGGCACCAACTCCTGCTTCAGCTCTCGTTTCCAGCTCTGCTCACTGCTCGTTTCATGAGACTGAAAACATCACCTCGCATTAGGTAAATCTTTTCATAAAAGCCATTAACTCCTCTGTGGAAAAGCCCAGTGGATTTTTCCATGAGCTGTAATTTCTAAAAGCCTGTCTTTGTAAATGCACAACATCAAGGGCCAGGAAAATAACAATAAATTTTAAAAAGAGAAAGCAGCAGAATGGGTCAATGCAAGCAGCATTTTATTTATGTACATTCCACCTGATTTCAAGACCTACATCATGTCTATACCTGGCCCGCTCCAGAACCAATTCATCAAAACGTGTGCTTTTAGCATCAGAACTCATGGAACCAGAAAACAAAACAGAATTTGCTTTGTATTCTGGATTGATGGGATTGTTTTCTGTGAAAAACTTGTTTTTTCCTCAGTTTTCCAGTCCTTTTCCTGCACTATGAGTCCTTTGCATGCTAGCTGACACACCAATGATGAAAATCACACTGTCCTAATATCCTCCTCCAGCTCTACAGAAGGTTGTTTGAAACCTATTTACTGCTGGGATGTGCATATTAATGTCTTGTCTTGTTTGCCTCAACAAACAGAAAGGAGCTATTTTAAGTTAGCAGAAGATACACAAACTATTGAAAGTCCAATCTTTGTTTTCTAGAGAAGCCATCTGGCACCCTTTCCCTCTCTTGCATTGGTTTTAAAGCTTCTTTGGGGTATGGGCAGCACCTCCCCATGGATCAGCAAAAGGTCAATAAGGGATGGTTGCCCAGGTCGTGGGACCTGTGCCAGGGACCTGACACAAGGCAGGTCATTGCACCAAAGCCAGGGGATGGGGCAGCTCCACCTCAGATCCCCTTAGCAGCTCGTAAGCGAGCCAGGACCCTGATGCTGATAATGATATAATGAATACCAAACTAAAACCTAAAACTATGCTACCCCAGGCTCTGATCTTATCAACCTCCCCTGAAAGCTGAGCTGCACCAGCCCCTGCAGGTCTTGAATAGGAGATTCCAACTAATATGCTGCAGGTAATTCAATCCACGCCGTCTGCTCTTCCAAGCAGCACTCGGCCAAGGCTGCATTACGATATTAAATCCTCTTGACTTCAGAGGTGTAGGCTTTGGCTCCTCGTCCTTCAGCTGACATGCAAAATCAGGTTGAACAGACCTGGAATGGTCCAGCTGAAATATCTTGGCCGAGCTTCAACTGAGAAGCTGTGTTTAGTCCAAGGAAAACTGCACTAGAGTGCACATCTGGATAAGGCTTTTGCCTTCAGTGCTGACCTTTCCCAGCACCAGCCTTTGGCTTTAGCAGTAAGAAATCATCGGGGAAGAGCAGATCAATAGAAATGTCAATGACAACAAACTATCAGATCAATACTGTCCTCCTTTGTTCTGCAGTGCTGTCGGTTTCAGAGCAGATGTGCAGTGCCCTCCTGCTGAACATCTGATGCTATTGAGCTTCACACCCTGGGATGTTGATAAACCTTCCCTTTCCTGCAAGGCCCACTCTTGGGACAGCAGTGGTTATTCTGAACACGCAAAAAAAGCTGCACTTTTGTGAAAAACAAACAGCAGACAATAAACCCTCTTCTTTGCATGCAAAGCAAATGCACTCGCTCAAACAGCAGACTCTCATCAAACCCTGGGATGGGCAAAACCCTGTGCATTATTATTAACAAGATAGATAAATCACACAGCCAGCTATGATGCCCAAGCAGCATTCATATATCTTTCTTTTTTCCTTTCCCAGAAAAAAAAAAAACCAAAAAACTTTTGTTTTATTTTTTTATCCAAGCAGAAACAGTTCAGTCTCTGGGTCAAACTTGGCAAATAAATGCTACAATACTCTGCAGACCACTGATTAACCTGGCTTTCTCAGCAGGAGCGAGCAACCTTTTGTGTATGAACCCAACACAAGTACTGTGGGTAACACTGCTGTTACTGAGGACACCACAAACAGCTTCTCCTGTGTGTGGACAGCCCAGCAGAGACTAAGCTGGACCTGTCACCACCATAGTATGTCACCCTGGGGACAAGCAGCTCATGGGTGTTCCCCAGTCCTTGGTGCAGCACTGCCCACCCAGAGCCTGGCTCTCCCAGCCATCTAAAGCAAGGTACAGGTGATGAGGAACTTAAGTGAGCACAAGGTAGGTGTCACAAGAGGCAGCCGGGGAAAACTGTGGTCAAAACCACAGCAGAGCAAGTCAGCCCTCAGCAGTCTCCCAGAACTCCCTGGAATTGTTCAGAGCCAAGCTGGATGGGGTTTGGAGCAACCTGGTCTGGTGGAAGGTGTTCCTGCCCATGGCAGGGGGTTGGAATGAGATGGTGTTTAAGGTCTCTTCCAACATAAACTATTCTGTGATTCTATGAATAAGCCCTGTGGCAACACATCTTCCCTGCCCCCTGCTCATTGGAGGTACCTGAATACCAGGCTGTGTATCCCCTTGCCTTGTCCTCAAAGCATTCCCACACGGTTATCAAAAACATTTACAGCCTGCTCTCACCGCAAAATAAAAATAGGATCTCCAAGCTCTTTAGTGATAAGAGTTAGTTTCTGCCTAAAAGTAGCCCAACGTGGCTCCTGCTAGAGCCACAGCTTTACTGAGGTGAGCAGCCAGCTAAGCCAAGCAATCCTCTCAGCTTCAGAGGCACCTCTTTACAGGGCACATGATGGGTGGCAAATTCCAGGACCTGGCACTCTGGACTGAGCACTGAACCACCAGCCAAGTCAGTGTCAGCAGCTACAGGCTCTGTGTGGCACATCCCATCAAACTCAGCGTGTCTGGTAGGCTTTGGGGGACTGAAGGATGTCAAATAAGTGCTGCTTTTCTGAGCAGCTTCTAAGGGGAGCCACACTCATGACTAACACCGAGATGTTGTCCTGTGACGGTTCTATATGCAGACTCACAGCCTGTGTATGACCTCCAAAAGCAGATCCACTAAACGTCTCTGCACTGGTATCATCTTTGTGCTGTTACTTTGTCTGTTACTCTCAGAGCAGACAACCAAGATCAAATCATGCCATCAGCTTCACCCTGTGACTTTAATCAAAATCTAGATGAGCTAAACCCACTTGCAGGACAGCAGGAACTGATCAAGTATCACTTGATTAATCCATAATCATCACAGCATACATGGTGACACCTGGATGGATGGGTTCCACTCTAGCAGCTAGACAGTGGCCCAAAAACATTCATATTAACCCATGAGATGAAGAAGCTGAGAAGGCAACAAAAACAGGACTTCTGTGTGGTTTTGTTGTTAAAAGCAGACTTCTCTGAATAAGAAAATAAGTAGTGTGTGGTCCTTTAAATAAGGCAGCAGCCTCCAAACACTGAATCATTTAATCCCCTCTCGCTGGCAGCTGCTTTATCCCAGCCTCCCCCCGGGGCACGCCTGCAGCCCTGTCCCAGTGCAGGAAGGGCAGCCCCACTGGGGGCTGCAGCTCCAGAGGTGGGCTGTCCCCACAGGTGTCTCCACCCACGCAGCCCCCAGCCCTTCACACGGTTGTCCTGTGCCTGTGACAGAGGCTGAGGCTGCTGTCCGACCCCTCTGGGGATGGTGGTGGCACAACCAAAGGGCATCGCTTCTTTTGCATACACTGGTGACAGCCTCCAGCCAGGGGAGAGGCCAGAGCTCATGCTGGAGCTAGGCTTGGACTCTGTGTTTGCACGGGGATTTGGAAGGGATTTATTTAATGCTCCACCACCCCGTGTGTCTCTGAACAGCTAATGTGTCTGATGGATGCATTACCCATCTTCTCTGCTCAACCTGGCATGGATGACACAGAGTAAGAAAGGAAGGACCTGGGAGAAATTTTACCTGGATAACATCAAATGGCAAAGTTCTCTCAGCGTTTGTTGTGCTGGGATTTTACCTGTTTCTGTTTGTGCCCACACACCACTGATGCAGAGGGAAGCACCTGATATGGGTTTATGATAAATATCCATGTGGATGTTTCCTTTCAACCTGCCGAAGATGCCTCTTAGTGATTCAAAATAACCCCAGAATAATCTTTTCCATTGCCTTAAGCTAGTTCCATAGCTAGTTCTACTACAAACAAATAATTTAAATAATGAAGAGGGTGTTCTGTGAGTGCTGGGCCCATTCCCTGCCCAGCAGTGTTGGAATTGAGGTTCCAACCGATGCAAAAGGAAGAAAAAGAGAGGCCAAGCATCCTGGCAATGTTTCTAAAAATACTTGTACTTCTGCAGGGCTCCACCTGGTCTGTGCTCAGAGACACAGCCAGCTGAACTTTGCAGTGGATGTCTGGGAGATACTGCTGTTCTGGGAGATAGCTTGTGATGCTACAAACTAAATCAAAGAGGGAACACTTGTCAGAGCCATGGACACGAGCCACTGGACATGCAGAGAGAGCAGAGATGGGATAACCAGCTCCCATCGCTACATCCCAGTGGCTGCTTTCGGTGATGTCCCTGTGCAGCCTGGTGCTTGCAGACAGAAGTGCTTTTCTGTGAGGTATCAGTCGTTCCGAACAGGCAGCTGACACTCTCCAACCACCTTCACTAAATGACAGGAGTGTGATGTGCTGTGCCTTCAGCCCCGCCGGTCTAACAGAGGCTGCTGGAGGGATGGCAGCCAGCACACACGGACACACAAGTGCACAGGAAAGGTGCTGCAGCTTTTCCCTCTTAGTTTCAAAGAGCTGTCTTTCTTTGGAACCCAAATCAGTGCGCTTTTCTAAGATCAACAAAAATGCTTTGGGGTGACCATGCAAACACCTTGGGACCCTGATGCAAATCCAAGGGGAAACCAAATTATTTGTCTTGAACATTCCATCAGTCAGTTTTGATGATGTCAAAACATTTTGAGAAACAGCACTGAGGAAAACTCATCAAACTAATGGAATTGGAGATGAGCCTTTCCTCTCTGAGGAGATTTCATGGAGGGAGAGAGGGCCCATAAGGTGAGGATGCTGTTCTAGAAGAACCTAGAGGTCAGCAGACCAAGAGATATTGAATTTTTCAATACAAAGCTGTGCAGACAAAGAGATAACCCAGAAAAGCAGAAACTGTGATATTTAAATGGCATGATTAATTAGTCACGGATGAGACAAGTACAAGGGGATTATGAGAGGTAAACAAACATTTTAATAACAGTAAGAAAGAAAGTCAATAGGGCAGCTTTTGCTGACTTCTTCTCTCTCTGTGTTTGGAGTTTAAAAAAAAGAAAATTATATCCCATGAAATTGGAATGGCCAAATTTGATGCTGAGAAGAAAAATAGCCAAGATAATGAGACAGCAGCTTATGGAAATTCCTGCTACAAGGTGTTACTGGGGCCAAAGACTTGGTCAAATTCAAAATAGGATTAAGTATTTAAATGACCAGTCAGATGGAGACTTACTACAGAAAAGTGGACAGAAATTAGTTTGGTCTAGAAATTGGACAGTGCCTGGAGACAGAGGAAATTCTGCTGCAAATGTACCATCCTGTGCTTTCCTGCTGTGGAAAATTTCACCTTAATCGGAGGGTGACCTCACTGATGGGACTTGTTGAGAGAGCAGCTTGTCCTCATTCAGTTCTTCATCTACATTTAATCAACCTAAAGAGAACTATTAGAGGGGTAGCTGTGAAAATTCAAGATTCAATTCCTGCAAGGTTGAAAGTAGCAAAACTCATGAGAATGGAGTAAAGATTAATGAGAAAGAGCTTAAGTGATCCTCCGACAAAATGTTTGTGGCATTTATTACTCAAGGGGGTGGCAGGTCGTTGTGCAGGTGCCGCTGGATAAAACAGAAGAAAACTTATAAAAAGGAGATTAAGGTTGGGATAAAACAGGGTCTGGAGAGCTACTAAACAGCAAAGTCTCTGAGGAAAGACCTCTGAGCAGTAGAGGGAAGGTGGAAGATCATGGTAGTGCACGAGGATTGTTAAGAGGACACACAAGCCCCTCTCTGCTGCTACCAACCTAACTGCCCATGTTCTGGTACACCAGCCCCAATTCATAAATATGAATCAGATTATTCTGAACCCACCCACATAGATAAATACCCCTAAAACTGCCAAACACATCAGCCCATGTCCTTTACTCACGCACCCAACAAGCACCAAGGAATTGGGTGTGAGTACAAAAGGCTGGTGGAGCTGTCAGCTGGAGTTCACCACAGTCTTAAAAGTGATGCAAACAAGAGGGAAGCTCCTGATATCAGCCACCCACATCTCTATCCAGTGTCCAGGGACTGAGCAAAGTAGCTGGGGGAAGCCAGTGGATGTGAAGAGAAACAACAACCAAATGGGAAGCGTGGGGACCACAGATAAGGACAGGAGAGCAGCTGCAGCTCTGAGTGTTGCTTTCAGGTGATCAAAGAATAAGGAAAAGAATAAAACTAGGTTTCAAAACGGCGGGTTGTGAGGAGGGTAATCAGCTGACTGCACTTTGGCTCTGTGCTGTAAGATGTGATGTGTGCTGGCCAGCGTGGCAGGAAGGGAGCAGAGCATCCTGTCATCCTGTGATGACACCTTCTGCTGGCCAGCAGTAACCTGAGAGAGGTCTTTTCTGGCCTGTTTGGGAAGAGAGGGATGCAAGGACAATTCTGTGAGGGAGGGAAGAGAACAAGGTAAAGCTGTGCTGGAGAGAGGAAGCAGTCTGGTGAGAAACTGGGAAGATTATGGCACTCATATGGAAAGAAACAAAAACTGCCACAGAAAGGAAAGGAAAGGCTGGAAAGGAAATTGGAGATGATGTGTGACCCACTCTCCTGGCCAAAGACAGGATCATGGCTATAGAACAATAGGATAGTTTGGGTTGGAATGGACCTTTAAAGGTCACCTCGTCCAACCCCCACCCTATCTGTGTTTATCTGTGCAATGTCACTGTCTGTATGTCCCCAGAAGGTCACTGCCATTGATGCAGCTCCTGTCAGGGTCACTCATGTTAGGTAAACGTTGGCTTCTGAACTGAACTGGTTGCCCTGAAGGATCCCACCCTTAACTTTTAACTGCAGATTTTTTTT
>VWZN01013327.1:625532-655174 GCA_013396955.1 Regulus satrapa
CGGTGCTGAAGCCCCGACGGGGCAGCCCCGACCCCGCCGGCCCCCGCGCACGGGCCCCGGTGACGGCTCCGTTCTGCCCCCGGCGCCCGCAAAACTCCCCGCGACTTGGAGGCCGGTAATGGAGTTGGCTTCCTCTTTACGTCACCCCGACTCGCTGCTGTTTGTGATTCCACACGGGTATTTTGGAGATGCCTGGCACCAGCCGCCTGCCCGCCTGGGGCCCGACGAGGTGTGCTCCGGCAGCACCGTCGAAAAGCCTGATTTCTGCTCTCACAGCTGCTCTGCAGCCCGGGTTTTGTGGCCTATTAAATGATAGTTTCTGCAGATGGACTCGGTCCTGTCGCAGGCTGTGCCGACAGTGCTCTGCCACAGGGTTTCTGAAAACTGCACCCGCTCTGGAGAGGAGGGGGAAGCCGCGTCTGGCCGACCCCAGAGATGATTTTTGTCTCAAAAGAGCCGTGTCTGATCCAATCTAGTGTATTAAGTGATTAATTCTCCCAGTGTCCCTGAGTAAGAGGCAAGTACATTTTAGCATGCCAAGGCATTTGTGTAACTGCCCAAAAACTGTCATGAGACTGAAAGTCTGGTTGCTAAAGATATTTACATGTGTTTGTTTTATTGGTACATATTGCTAAAGCATGTGACTTACCAGAGTTGAAAAACATACTGTAAATAAACAAAAACCCTCAAACAAGCCAAAACCAACACTAGATGGGAAAGTTACCTAGATTAAACTCAGTATCTGTTCTTAAAATGTACTGCTCCATGGGAAATCTCTGTTGCATGAGAACAGAGAATTTGGGGGTCTTGCAGAGGTCCAAGGTCTGATTTCCCCTTTTCATCTATTAAAGGTGGTAAAATTTTCCAACAAAACAGTTACTGATGAGCAGTAAATAGTGTCAACAAGGAATCTTGAGTCCTCCTGACATGAACTCAAATGTGCAATACGTATCTGAGAAGACAGCACGGGTGAAATAGCTGTGGTAAGACAAGTCAATGAACAAGAACGAGGCAAAAAAAGGCTTGTTTAGTTGCTCTTCAGTAAGTGGAGATGTAGGAAGGAAATTTTACCTCAGCCCTTGAAAACAGACGGCTAGAGTACAGCAGACATCAACAAAAATGACAACAAATTTGGAAGTAAGAAAAAAAAAAAAAAAAAGGAAAGGAAAGGAAAGCCAAAGCCTGTCAAGGACTGGAGAAAGGCCCCTACAGAGGAGGAATTACAGCACCTGAGAATTCACTTCATTAAAAAACAGGGTAGGAGGTGATGTGAATCCTTGAATCTAAGAGCCGCTACAGAAAGAAATTACCAGGCACTGAGTTATTCCTCCGTCTGCCAAAGAGAGGCACAACATGAACTTGTGCTGAGATGCTAAAGCCACAACATTCAAATTTAAGGGAGAGATCCCATTTTTGAACAGAGGAGCGCTGGTGACCTGATGAAGGAGCCATCAGAACACATGCTGGATTATCCATCTGTTTACATCAAGATTTGATGTCCTCCCAAAATATGCAACTTAGCCAGAGCAAGTCATTGGGCTCCCTGCAGGAGTAGTTGCCTGGAAACTAATGGTCTGAGACTCAGACAGAATTAACTCGGAGGACTTTATGGTACCTTTGACCCCTAATTCCCCAAACAAGGCACAGAGGTGTGACAGCTTTACTTCCAGGTGCCCCAGTCGCCCCTCTAGATAAGTACAACACCTCCCAGTGGGTGGGATTTTTAACCACATGGCAGGAGCAGAACAAATGAGTGACCAAATTCTGTTTTGAATCCTCCAGTTTTCCAACTGTTTTCATTAATTAACTCTCCAAAAAGAATATCTTCTCTTTTTTTTTTTTTTTTTTTTTTTTTTTTTTTTTTTTTTTTTTTTTTTTTTTTTTTTTGGTACATGTTGCAGTAAAGGAAGCATTTAAAACCATAAATCATTCTCCTCAGGGAGTTATTCATGACTCTCAAGTCAAGACATAGCTTATCCTTCTCTAATTTTTTTTCAGATTATACAAAAATTATGAAAATTCATTATTTGTGCGACTTCAGAGTCTCAGATGGGATCATATCAGGAAGGATTCTAGCCAAAATAATTTGAAAGATATATTTGTAGGCTGATTTGACATGATTTGTAGGCTGATCTTCCTTCTGAAGACAGTCTGTTTTCTCAGCTCTGAAATCACGCACATATAATAAAATTTCTTCCATGTTCCCTTAAAGGCAACAGGAGATTTTCGAGAAAATTCAATGAGAACAGGAAAACCTCCTAATGACTAAATTAATGGCTTTTCTCTGAAGCTCTGCAACATTCAAGCAAATAGGATGGCAAGAACTTACACAAACAAACACAATCCTGGGCTCTTTATGAAGCAAAGAAAAAATGAGGATAACAGAGCAGTCTGTAACTGACTTTCTAGCCCCCAAATAATCAAAACTTTGCTTTCAGAGCACCTGAGCTATTAAAATCATCATAAGGTTTAAGTAACATACTGTTGTTTGGATTATTAAGACATTTTAAAAATAAGAATGTAAAAACAAAGCAAATACTTCTTAAGCTGTGTGGCAGTGGGATCTGTTTGTCAAACAGAAACAACATTATCAGGGGGGCAGCATTTGTGACTCTCACATTAATTTTAAAAAAGTCAAACCCCCAGTTCACTGCCTGATTTGTGCCCTCTATAATACATAACCATGGCTGGGGGTTGGGTCTGAGCTTGTCAGTCTGAGACAGTAGATCTAGGTATGCAAAGTATCCAGAGTCCAGAAATGCAGCAGGCATTTTTCAGCTAGTTCCTATGGATATGAAAACCTGGCCAGAGTCTCACCTCCGTCCAGGGTGAGTCTGCTGAACTCATTAAACCACCCACATGTAAATGGGAGCAGACTCAGATCCACAGAGATTCCAAAGACATTTTTCATTTACAAGGAATGAGACGTAACTAAGCTGTGGTTGTCAATGGGAAAATGCCAAAATTGTAAATTTTCTCTTGTATATTGAGAAAAAAATCTGTGGAGTTTTCCTGGCTCGTTGAGTAGCAGTCCTGCTTCCAGACTATGCAGCCACCTTCAAGGGACTGGGCGGTCCAGCCAGCATCCATGCTCCCACCACAGCCCATCCCTTGCCATCACCAGCCTGCAACATCTCTATGAGAAAACGATTTTTTTCCCACAATAAAACTGTCAGAGTGAAGCCTGGGCACTTATGAAACAAAGCCGGTGAGGTGGAGCCACACAGCACATGACTCTTTTGCTTCTGTTCCTTTGCACAGTCACTGTATCAATAATTCATTGAAAGTCATGATGCCATACATTAAATCCACCTGGCAGGTGAACAGAGGAAGAGCTTTTGCAGCACAAGTGTTTCCAGCACCATGTCCTGATTCTGAGAGGACAGGATCAAAGCATCCAAGTGGCTTGCTGCCTACAGGGAAATGGGTTTCTCTTGCCATGCTACAACTGTCTATGGGTGTATCTGTGTCAAAACTTTAGTAAGCAACTATAAAACACCACATGTGGGCTCAGGGCAGCCCCTCTCAGCAGCCAGTGGCTCTCGTTTATTGGTGACCATGACCTCAGTTAGTGGTTTGGTCCATTCCTCCTGCTCCCTGAGTGTGGGCCAAGTCTTCCTCAACAAAATATTTTAAAGCTAAGGACAGAATCACACCTTTGTGCATCACTTGCACACCTGGGTACATCCCACCTGCAGTAGCACAGTTAAAACTTGGCTTTAAACATGTGTCTGAGCATTACTGAACCAGGTCTTAGTGCTGGATCTGTTGAGCTGTGCTGGATGAGCCACTGCCCTGTGGTGCTCAGCAAAGCCAGGATGGCTCCAGGTAGGATTTGGACACCCTGATCTGGTAGCAAAGGAAACATCTGCCTCTCCTGGCTGTCCTTCACTCACTGGGAACTGGCAGGAAGCACTGGGCACAGCTCTCACCTCCTGGTGACTCCAGCCCTGGAGCAACGGGCTCAGGAAGAATCTGGGTTCTCCAGAGCCTTGTCTAAGACACCTGGGCACCAGCAGGTGTGTTCCACTCATTAAACAACCAGCTGGGAAGCAACAGGGACTGGGAGATGTGCAATTAATAACCGGGGTCACCAACTCTGCTCAAAGAAAATTAAGACAGAAAGAAGCAATATGTCAGGTTCCATTGGCTGAGAGCACAAACAGGAACTACAGCAGTAATATTTCAGCACCTCTTCTCTTACTCGTGTGCAGGCTCACCAGTGGAATTATGCTTGCCAGGCAGGGCAGCACACCTTGGCGGGACACTACTGACTAGCTGGGAGACAAAAGCCTCGGGCAAAGAGGTTGGGTTCTGGGGTCTTGCTGCTGAGGGAAGCTAAGAGCAAGGATGCAATTAGCTGCTTTAAGTTAAGGTAATCATGTTGGCTCACACTGATTCCCTCGCTACATGAGGACATCTCTGAGCAGTGAGTGTGCATTGCTCAGGAATATTATAATACTCTATGCTATTATCACTTTTAAGAAGACATAATTCTTCATTTAATTCTGCTTCTCTAGTACCGTCCTAGAGACTGATTTAGTGTTAGATGCGAGTTTGTAACTCACTGGGAAACGTCAAAAAGCTCTCCTGCTACAGCACCAGGTATTACTCACACTACACATCACTTGAGTGTTGCAGTGCCTTTGCCTGAGTGATGATGATAAATGACTAAACACATGAACTCTATTCTAAATCATCATCTTTGATCCACTTGTGATCACATTATTCATATAATTGGTTGTGCTGAAACACAGCAGAATTATTCATGTAAGGCAAGGGGGTTTTTGTCCTAGTGAATAAGAAGAATAAGCAGCAAAATGTAATAAAATCAGCAGGAGCTGCTATTCACTTCCCTGGAAGTGTATTGAACCTACCTCAGGCTTCTGCTGAGGAATTTAGAGACAGAGGTTACAACCAGCCAAATTCCCCCCAGCTCAAGGCTCCTATCTGCATATGCAAAAAGCTCACATAGATTTGCATATGCTACTACTGCTTCTTCTGGAACCTTTAGCAGGCTTGGGATTGAAGAATGTGTTTTTTCCATCTTCTGAGCAAAGCAGTTGTTTGAGATCCTCTCCTGCATTAATTAGCTGATAGCCCAAATAGTGGAAGTGGGGCAGTGAGGCATAATCAATTACATTTGTATAACTGCTGATGGAACACGATAAGTAATTAATGAGACAATGTGCACATACAAAAGATAAATGCATTTGAAACTCGGCGAGAGCTGAACTGTGTTTGTAAGCTTGATGTGCTTACTGTGTAAAAGGCCAGTTCAGACTCCTACTGAATTATTACAGAAAGGTGGAAAGGCTGCTGGTGAGTGAGAGTCAGCATTGAGAGGAAAGAACCTAGCAGTTTCTTAGTGGGGAATAAAGGAGTCTCTATAAAGCCAGCAATCTTCACAATAAAACTAGATGTCTAAAAATAGTGGATTTTCAGGACCTCTGTTTGATATACAAGGGAATTTTTTCCTGGTTTGGATGACGAAGCCTTAGTGTTAAATCAGTTCTTTACTGAAGGATTTGTGTTTTTGTCACTGGGTTCAAAATGCTACCCAGAAATGAAATAAGTTGTCATAATGATGTATCAACCAGACTCTCACAAGAGTAAAAATCCATTTTGTTTAGAGAGCCTCACACATTAATAAATAACCCATTCTGTGAATTATGTCAAATGAAAAAAGCTCTCCTGTCTGGCCTGCAGCAAACCATAATGACTTTCATTCTGCAATGTAAAAGTATGGACCCACTGAGGAAAGAAAAAGAAAATCAGTAATTACAGATTTCTTCTTGTGTGTTGTTAAAGTAAAGACAGTTTTTTAAAGGAGTAAAATTTCAGGAGAAGCTGTCTGATAGCCCAGGCCTAGAGTTTCAGTGATACAAAGGCGCTTGTTGTCCACTCCCACCGTGAGATTTGATACAGAAAATGTGTTAACTCATCAAAATGGTAATTCATGAAAGTACAACCTACTACCCAAAATCAGGGAAAAGCTCAGCGTCACAAACCCAAGGCTGCAACCATCCCACTGATGCTGCTGGAGTTGTATTCCTGGTAGAGGAATCTATGCCCAGCATTGCAAATGGGCAAGACACTATATTCCAGAAAAATCAGATGATGCTTCTGCTCTTGCGACAGCTCAGGGTCTGCTCCCAAAAACTGAGGTCACAGAAGGATGTGCCAACATATTTGCAAGGCCAGGTTGGATGGAGCCCTGTGCAGTCTGGTCTAGTGGAGGGTGTCCCTGCACATGGCAGGTTGGGTTGGAACGAGATGATCTTTAGGATTCTGTCCAACCCAAACCATTCTCTGAATCTACCAGTCTGTGTGAGACAAATCTGCATTCCTGGGCACCCCTTCCATGGTGTGTAAAATGCCTGAACCTCAGTGGTCCTTGAAAGCCTGAGCACCCAGACCTGTGAACCCAAATTCCTTTGGGAGTTTCATGTGTTTGACTTCACTGTGGTTTGGGACTGCAGAAAGGTGGGGGTGGCTGTACTCAGAATTGGTATCAATATCTGCACTTGGAATGCAAAATCCACACAGCTCCACAAATGAGCGTTTGAAAGTGCACAGAGCTTCTGGGGTCCTTCTGTAGATGAGCAGGTGCAGGTACAAAGCCAACATTGACTTCAATAAGGCACATCTAGGGGACCATTAATAATTTTTAGCATTGTTTCCTGTTTGCTTACATTGAAAGCCCAGAGAGATTAACCACCATGCTCTTCTTTAAGGCATTGGGTTTCTCCATCTTACTGGTGGAGCAACACATTTTACTGATTTCATGAGGTTTCACTACTCTCCTAGAGGGAGCCTGTCAGTACAGCTCCAAGATGTTCCTGGTTCCCTACCTCCTGCTCAGCTCACTCATCTATTGATTTGCCATTTCCCTGCATTGTTGCAGTTTTTAAGGCTTTTACCTTCCCACCTCTAGACAACAGTAACAAATGAGGCCTTTTTGCAAATGCACAAATTGATTATACCTCTTTCTCTGTAGTTATCTTTTTTTCTCTTTTTTTTTTTTCTTCTTTTTTTTTTCTCCTTATGGTGGTTAAATAGCTTTGTTACAAACCCAAATAGAGCACTTCATGCATATTGCATGATTTACAGCTCGGCACGCACAGACTCTTGTATCTGTCATACCCTGCATCCATTCCCACGCTATTCTGCACCATGGGAATGACTGGTACCCGTGCAAAAAGGGCAGAAAACAAGTGAAAAACCAAAATGCCAGACACTGGGCTGGGGCAGGTGGATTTACCAAGGGGAGGGATGTGCCTGCAAGGATGTGTGTGAACATCTCCAAAAGGAACCTTTCAGCTTCCATCCCATTCAGGCTGTAAGAACCTTAGGTGTTACACATGCACATGCTCCATGTGCATCCAGCTCCTAGGAAGGAGAAAAATATTGCTCCTTTCAGTCCCAGAGCTGTTTCTCACTAGCCTGGTGCTCCAGGGGATCCCAAGGGAACCTGGACCAGCTGCTTGTGAAGCTGGCATGTAATTAATCCTGGCAAAGTTTAGAACAGCTCAATATCAAGGGATCTGCTGGCCTTCCCTGTGGCATGATCCAATTTCACCTCTGAATGTGTCACCTCATCTCCCAGCTCCTCCAGGCAGGAAGATGAGCCCTCAGCTACTAAAACCTCCTCATTGCTCACCTTCATGGGCACAGATCAGTGCTCAAATATTGATTTGCTATTTACTTAGGAAAAGGGAAACACCAGCTGCAAGACAGAATGAAGCTTTGACATCACTCCTATCCTTCCCTCTGCCTTTTCCCTGATTATCCAGGCTGTCCAGTCTCTCCCCAGCAAGGACAGCAGCTAAATCATCCCACTGTATTCCCTGAAGGCTGGAAAGAGCAAGAAAGGGTGATCTCTATGTACGGGCTAATTATATCACTGGATTACACATTTATGCTCTTTTAATACTTGCAAGTTGAACTAGAATATAAAGTTTAGGAACTTCTGGGGGCTGGCACCTTTGCCTTATGTCTTTGGTCAAATTAAACATTTCCTCTTTTGTTTTGCTTATTTGTCAAAAGAAGATAATGATGTTTAGACATCTTACAGCAGTGCTAACACTGCCAAAGCACTCAGTGTAACGTTGCTGGAACTACCATAGAAAAGTGCTGTCCAACCTCTCCATTTCCATTTTGCCATGAAGACAGAAAATATCCCATTTTTTTTTTAGTTGATGCACAGAGAAAGTTGGTCTTAAACCTGAAGTGTTGTTATCAGTGGTTTAATTTAGCGACTACTGTAGTTTAAATTAACCACAGCTCCACTTGAACTGCTCAAGCAGAGGTAAAAAAGGAAAGATTAAAAATAAGGAAAGCCCAAAATTACCAGCAAAGGCACAAGGCCAGACTGCTGAAGCTGGACCCACGTGTGAGGCGCCGGGATCGGCAGGGACCAGCCCTCGCTCTCGGCTCTGTGCCTGCCTTTTAAATCACTTTAAGGAGGGCTGGTGATGGAGACAGAGCCAGCTTTTACAGTGGCAGCCCAGCTGGGGATCAACACTGTAAAAACAAGCACATAAAGCTCCAAATCAAACCGCGCTGGCAATGAAAACATTTGGGCGGTGAGCAGCCCCGCAGACGGCATCCCTGCCATGCATCCCTGCCATGCATCCCTGCCATGCATCCCTGCCATGCATCCCTGCACCCGGAGCTGCCGCCCAGCTCCCGCATCGCCCGGCTGACGTCAGGAGCTGGAATGGAACTCGGCCCCTGAGCCTCTCCAGGCAACCCCCCCATCGCCGTCACCGAGCCCACGGTTCAAGGGAAAAGGGAAGGGACAGCAGGGAGGTCAGCCTAGCACGTTTGTTCCTCTTTCCCCTGCTCTTTTTCTGGGATTGTAGCGGGGTTTGCTGCCAGGAGCTGCTTTTTCCATCATCTCGAGCTACCTCCAGCATCCCTTGGAGCATTTGGGGCTCTGCTTGTTCAGGGGTGATGCTCGGTACACAGTCCCTATACTGGAGCACGGAGCCGGTCTGAGGGCTGATGCTCCTGCACCATAAACACCAGAATTAATGTTCCTGGCACTGCCTTGGGGGTTAATAGGAACCAGCCTCAATCCCAGGTTTCTGAAGCACAGCTCCCCTGGGCAAGGAGAAAGGGACTTTTCCCCTAAAAACCCTTGCAGCAAACCGGGCACTGGTGTCCTGCATGCCAGGGCCAGACCCATGCTGATCCAGCTGCTGGAGGCATCAGCAATCTTTCCTCTGCAGTAATTATTCTGTGAGCCATCGAAAACCAGGGAAAACCCAGCCTTTTCCTCTTAATGAGTGCCCCTGCCTGGCTTTCCATCAATACAACAACAGGAGCTCTCTTTGTTCCATTTACCACCGTCAATATTCTGTTCCTTGTTGCATTCCCAGCAGATTTTAATAGAGATCTTTGCTCATGGATACCCCTACAGACTTCTGGACAAAGGGGAGTCATTAACAGAAAATTGAAAGCCATCCCAAGGTACAGGTGTGGTGTGGGGACAATTTTCTGGAGAAGCTGGAGCTATGGGGGGGTGATGAGGATGGGAGATGCTGGGGTGGCACTGTGGGGCATCTCCCCAGCAGAACGAGTTTTACACGAGGAGTAACTCAGCATCAGCACAGACACTAAGGAAGATCCATGCCTGTAAACACCTATGCCTCTCCTTCTGGCTGGATGGCAGTTTTAGTCAGTTTACCTTGATGAAGAGGAGTGTTTTGGTACAAACAGTGGTGCTGACAAGCACATGGTGGCAGCAGCAAGTGCCAGCCAGCGAAGAAAATCAACCCCAACAGCCTGATGGTGGAGGGCTGTGCAGCTCCAAAACCCAGCTGCAGCTTGTCCCCTCGGAGCCACAGCTCCCTTCATCTTCCTGGGTTTATAGTGAGAAGATAAAAACAAAACAAAACAAAATAAAATAAAAAACAGGTAAAAATTCCTTTTGCTTCCCACTGCGTGCTTCTAAACAGGCAGGGTTAGTGGAGCAGAGCAGAAGGGAGCTGACTCTGCCCCATGGAGGCGGTTGCCATCCATGACATATTTTAATGTGGTTTCAAATGGAGTGAAAGGATATTTTCCAAACTACAGAGCAGCAATATGCTGATCTAAACATCTGGGATAGTTTTGAATGACTGCTTTAATTGAGTATAGCAGCAATTATAGAGTTATTTCATTTCAAAGGTTTTGAAAGGGTTGGTTTTTTTTCCTTGATGACTTATAGGAGAAGACTAAATCCCATGAATTGCAGGGCTCTTGGGCTGCTGTGCAGGAGGGCCTGGTCACAGCCCAGCCCCAGGCAGCTGGAACAGCTCAGCAGCCTAAATCTGGGTGCATCACTAATCCACCAGCCAGTTCCCGATTTAAATTTAAAACCATTTAAAATATTTACAGGCTTTTTTAATCATTTCAGCAGTTAAGATTATTCCAGGACAAGACTACCATGTCTTCTCTTGGGGTTCTTTGTGATGTTGGTGAGAAAGTAATTTCTATACCCTGATACATCTTGAGAGTGAACAAAAAAATAAGCCATCTCTCTTCTGGAGGAATACACAAATTTTTCCAGTATGGATGTGAATTCCTCCAGTAAAGAGCATTTGCCACCCTTCCCAAAGCCTTCATCAGACATAGAGAGACACAATGATGAAAAAATGGGGTCCCAATCCCTCATAAAACACAGGACAGGCCTTCCAATGAGCATGACCTGGCGATGGCAGCAAGGACCTGCCCTGAAGCTTTGGTGCCTTCATCCCACACCATCCTACCTCTTCTGAAGACCCAACTTCTTGACTGGTTTAAGTCAATTTATTGCAAACCCTAGCATAGCAATGCAAGTCTTTCAAACTCAACTAAGAGAAGCCACAAAGTTCACAGATAATAATTAAATAAAGGATGAGAAGTGGGAAGCACAGCAAGACCTCTTTTCCAGCCCACATTCCAGAGGTGCCATGCTTTGGCTAAAAGGAGGATGAATTTTGGGTGGTTTTTCTTACAGTTGTTCTTTTCCACATGGCTAAAACACATTCCCAGCAAAGCAGAGCCACTGTGGAGGTGCCAGGACAGGAGCACATTGCTCTGAGGAGAAAAGGAGGCTCAGAGGGAGCTTTATTGATCTCTACAACAGAAAGGATGTTGGAACCAGGTGGGAGTCAGTCTCTTCTCCCAAGTAAGAAGTGACAGGACAAGAGGGAATGGCTTCAGGTTGTGCCAGGGGAGGTTTAGATTGGATATTATGAAAAATTTCTTCATGGAAAGGGATGTCAAGCACTTGAACATGCTGCCCAGGGAATTGGTGGAACCACCACCCTTGGGGGGATTTAACAGATGCAGAGATTTGGTACTTGGGAAAGTGGGTTAATGGGGACTTGATCATCTCAGAGGTCTTTCCAAAGCAAAACAATTCCATGGTTCTATGAGGACAGGTCTGTTTCATCCTGGCTGGTGCAGATCCAATGAGCTCTGGCTCAGCTGCCCTCTTCCAACACAATCTTTCCTTTAAACCAGAGAGTAAAACCTGACCTGTGAGCCAGCCCATGCCCAGCTGACTCCTTGAGCAACCCAAAAGCCAAACCCAGGTTGTATTCTCAACCCAAAAAGCCACATTTGCTCAGGAGCAGTAACAATTTCTCATTATTATTCCTGGTTAGAACATGCAGCCTTTCAGCCTGTGGTTGCTGGAGGTAAAAAAATCAACACAATTTGAACAGTGATCAACCAAAACATGAAATGAACGCTGTGTTTCATTTAATAAACTTCAGCAACACCAGGCTGCCTTGTGGACACAATGTAATTTGTTTTAGATGTAAAGATGGAAAAAAAGAATTGTTTTGTCTTCAAGGCAATTAAAATAAAATAATATTTCTGTACTGACAGGAAAAAAGCTGCCAGGTAAAAATTCATATTTCATAAAATATTTTCCCTGTTCCCTTGTATTAGCTTGCAGCTTGTCAATTCTTCTTGGTTTGCTCAAAGTCAAGAAGTCATTACATGTCACTTGGAAGTCACTGCTGCTGGTACTATGAGAACTGCACAGTTTGCTGAAGAACAGCAGAAAGGGAGGGAGGGAGGGCAGTTGAATCATTCTTGAAAATATTACTGGGGATGGAAAAAGCACAGAGAAAGAGAAAACCAAGATAAGGCCATGATTTTTGAGACAATCCTAGAGCAGATGGGTTCAGGCAAGATGATTTGTAAGTATTAAAAATGGCTGCAGCTGGCCATGGTGCCACTCACTCACTCTCCAGTTTCCAGGGGAGCTCACACTGCTCCTGCCAATCTTCTCTCACAGTTTGCCTTAACTACAGGGAAGTCAGACCCCAAAATATATTTGAGTTACACCAGCAAAACCACATATTTCAAATTTTTAAAGTACTCCTCACACAGTTTTTAAATAATTAAAAGAATGAAGAAACCACACCAAGGAATCTTTTTAACCTTATGATTCATGGGAACCTGAATTAGCATCACCTTTTAAAACTTTCCTCCTCATATTTCACCAGGATGATGGTACCACTCAAAACCTCCAAATTACCAGTATAGCCAGAGAGCTGTAAGAGTGAACTTCTGTAGCCCCAAAATACAAAAATCACCTGTCCTTGTAATGACCAGTTTGTGGTGATCCAGCCCCAGTCAGCACCAGCCTGGCACAGGCAGGCAGTGGTTTCAACATGCTAGATAAAGGAGTAAATCTACAGTCCCAGACTCCCTTTTTGGCAGTACAGGTAGAGCAGAGTGGTCACAGAACCACAGAATGGCTGGAGTTGAAAGGGCCATTCAAGATCCTCATTCCAGCCCTTTGACATGTGCAGGGATGCATCCATTAGATCAGGCTGTTCCAACCACCTCCAGCCTGACCTTGAATACTTCCAGGGATGAGACATCCACAGCTTCTCTGGGCACCCTGTGCCAAGGCCTCACTGCCCTCACAGGGAGGAATTTCTTCCTCATATCTGATCCAAATATTCCCTCTTTCATTTTGAAGCCATTCTCTATTGTCCTGTCACTCCATGTTTTTTCCCAAATTCTTCTCCAGCCCTGTTGGAGCTCCCTTTAGGTACTGGAAGGACTCTGAGTCTCCCTGGAGCCTTTTTGTCTCCAGTCTGAACAGCCCCCACTCTCTCAGCCTGTCTCCAGTGGAGGTGTCTCACAGAATGTCCCTGTGCTGGTGGGCTGGCACCTGGTGCCACCAGGAGCATCCCTGCTGCTGGAGCCGCAGTGCTGCCAGGCTTGGAGTCACGCTCTGGCCCCACCAGGGCCCAGTGTGCCTCGGTGGCCACCAGCACCTCACAGTTACATGTAGCCATCATCACTTTTGGTAGCGATGAAGCCCCGTAATGGGAATTTGGAGGAAATCAGGTTCCTCTCTTTGTAGTAATGACTGAGGCTAAACCCATGTGAACACCAAGGAGGGCAGTGCATCACTGTTATACAAAACAGCTGAGGGTGGAGAAAGGAGATTTCTCCACAGCAAAGCTCTGCCAGCACCAGAGCCCAGCAAAAACCAACTTAGGGGGCCCTTTTGACTCTTCCTTCTCTCTTTGCTGTTTCAGTAAAATTTCTGCTCCACTCTCTTGCAGGGCTGCCAGGGCAGGATGGAGACACAGCCGCAGCCCTGAGTGGGTGCTGCTGACACCGCCTGTGACTCACCTTCACCCAGCCTGGCACCATGAGTGGCTTCTTCTCTCGGCTGGACCCTCGGCGCGTGCCCTGGGGGGCCGCAGGCCATGCCCTGCGTACACGAATCCTGCGCACCAAGCCCGTGGAGTCCATGCTGGAGGGCACCGGGGCTGCGGCCACGCAGGGCGCCCGGCTGGCCAAGGTGCTCACCACCCTCGACCTCATCTCCCTGGGTGTTGGGAGCTGCGTGGGCACTGGCATGTACGTGGTGTCCGGCCTGGTGGCCAAGGAGATGGCGGGGCCCGGGGTCATCGTGTCCTTCATCATCGCCGCCGTTGCGTCCATCTTGTCAGGTGAGTTTTGGGGCGGATTTTGGGTAATGGGCCGTGTCCTGCATCCTCTCCATTCGTGGGTGGACACCCACTCAGCACCACAAGCTACAAGGAGGTAGCACCTTCCCCACCAACTAAAAACCGTTTTCCACAGGTCTCACACAGCTCATGGGGTGCACTGTCCCTCATTGCCCAAATATCAGAACAAATCTTGTACTGAGAGCCAGCAGCCCAAGCACAATTCCCTCATGAGCTGCCAATGGCTTCTACAAAGATTGAGCCTGTGGGCAATATTTTTGAGACATTTGAGAGTTTTGCAGAGTGTGTCCTAGGCTGATAGTGTGGCCAAGCCACAGCACTGGATCAAGAGCTTGTGGGAAACTCTGTTCCAACAGGAAGGATGTCAGTGGCTTGGGCAATACCAGGGTCAGCTTCTTTTGTTGACATGGCTAACAGTTAAAAAATTCCTCAATTATTTCTGGAGTTGATTTCATTGGCTCCCATTCACACAGGGTCAGTCTTTGAATTTTCAAACAAAAAAAAAAAACCAACAAACAAACGTGCAGGGAGAGAGAAATTGTGTATTTTTGTGAAAACACGGTGAATTCCATCTCCTCTGTAGGAACCCAGCTGAGCATATGGCTCAAGCTGCAGTTTCTACATGAAGCCAGTACTGCTGGCATTTGTCCTTTCCAGATCAGTGCTAACACGATGATGTGATGTTCCTGCTCTCTCTGCTCAGAGGACTTTGCATGCTGTGTCAGTCTGGTATCCAGCTTTTGTCTGTGGGTTGGATAAAGAAACCTGAGAAAATGGCAAAGGGCTTTGATAGAAGACAGGAAGAACCAACACAGCAAAGTGACCCAGATGAGTTTTTCAAAACTCTGGATTTCTGTAATGAGCAGTGGAAGCAGATCATGGTCTTTCCCCTGGAGTTTGCAGCGCTGTTCCATGGAGATCCCACTGAAGAGAGTGGGAGTTTGAACCCCTGATGTCCCTGCAGCCCAGAGGCACAACCCAGGGATGAGCTTTAGGCTCTCTCCAAAGCCCACAACAAGAGCAGAGAGCTTGCAATGAGATCCAATGCTTATTTGAGTTCCCAACACAACAATGAACCAAAATGCCTGTTTTCTGTCCAAGGCAGTAGATAGCATCAGTGTCTCTCCTTTCCCACTGCCTGCTTTCTCTCCTCTGCAAAGGTTTTGTTGGCTGTGATGCAAACCAAGTTCGGGTGGGTCTCAGCTAACAAAAACACACTGTCCTCCAAAGGGTTTTTTTTCCACCCCAGACATGAGCCTTGCCCCGCGGCAGGAGCTCCTCCCGCCTTCGCCCACAGGAGCCTGCTCCGCTTCCCGCTCCACTTTCATCTCTCCTTGCTTTTGTAGCCCTGGGAAAGTGTTTTGTGAGGGATGCAGTGTTTTCATAGTCTCCTTGGCTGCTTCCTCACTTCATCGTTAATGCTGCTGTTGTTTGTAACAGCAACACTTCTTTGGCAAGTAAAACCAAGTAAGAATTCAGGAGCTGGACAGGCTGTTAGATTCCTTGGGTATGTGATTTCAGCTCTCTGTCGTGGTCACGCCTGGTGCATCAGGCAATGAGTTTGGGCAAGTGTACATGAACAGGTTTTAAGGAACTTTTGCTTTATCCATTACAGATCACTAAGTCAAACCCAACTGCTTGCAAAAGTGAGCCCAGAAGGGTTTTGGATTTAAAAAAAAAAAGAACAAAACCCAAACAAATCAAAACCATCCAGAAGGTCATCTGGCTTCCCTGGGAGACAGCCATAGGGAAGCCGTGCCATTGGGAAGCTTCTTTGCACTATTAAGCCTGGATTCAGAAAGGGGCTTATCCAAGTTCATCTACTCAACCAATTCCACTTGTGCCTTCCACAGTTTTAAGAAACACATACCCCATCAGGGTATTTACAAACACATTATAATTGATAAAACTGATCAATTAAGTCAGTCCCTTTTATAGTCTCACTAGAAGGCCTCTCATTCCTCTCTCAAGTAGAAATGCTTGCCCAGCTACCCTCCACAAAGCCTCCAGTGCACTGCAGGCTCCTGCCATCACCTGCCACTTCCAGCATTCCCCACTTTCACCCCTGTTTATCCAAAACCCTTCCTTAACAAAAATCAGCAGTTTGCATCTGCAACCCCATCACCTTCTCCAGAGCCTTTTCCACTAGCCATTTCTAGTCTCTTTAATGATCTTCTTTCCTAAAGCAATAATCTTGTTTGGAGCACAGCACCACACTCTTACCTGACACTGGTACAGGGACAGGATCAGCAGCAGCCAGGATGCACGATGGATTGGGGGGAGCTGAGCATGTGCCTCAGGTGTTTCCTAGCTGCAGGATGAGGGCTGGGCTGAGGGGCTGCAGCTACCAGGGGGCATCTGGAGAGATGGGAATCCTTGCTCTATGTATGGAGCTGCCTTTTATATACCAGCTCACAGTGATCATGAAATGCCATGAACAGGCTCAGTGGCTTGATGAAAATAAAATGTTTTCCTCAATAAGTTGGCTGCTCTTGGATGATGAAAGATGGTCCCTCTGGATTTCTTGTGTAGCAGCATGATCTATCCTCCAGGGCAGCTGAAAGGCCTCTCTCAAAAATCATTTTTCACCTGAAACATCACTGCCATCATGTCAGTACCCTGTTGGATGTCTCATGGTTCCTGTGTAGCCTTGTGCCAAGCATCAGGGTCAGCATCCACGTCATGGCCACCACCATGCCAGCACACCAAAAACACCACTCCCTCGTGCCACCAGTTGTGCTGCCCAGTGGCTGTTCTGTGGATGGGATCTTGGGAGGACCAGTGCCACTCAGCTGTGTTTATGTCCTGCTGAGCAATGTCAACAACTGTATAATTACACCAGTGTAATGGCTGTCACACCAATTGCACAAGTGTGGCAGATTTTCAGGGAGAAGAAATGGTCCTCTGTAGAATGTTTGCTCTTTCAAAAAAAGCACTGTATTGTCTTGTTTCCTTCAGAAATTGCAAACACTCTTGATTGGGGGGAAGAAGATAAATCTGTCTCCAAATTAAACATTTGTGACAGGGAGGATGTACCCAGCCTGTCTCTGCGAGCCCAGAGCTGGGCTGGCTATGCAGGAGCACTGGGAGGGCTGGGTCCCTCTAGATACAGGGGAACAAGGTGCTGAATAGCTTGAGCTGCCAAGGAGTAACTGAGTAACACAATTTTATTGTGCAGTTAAATTGTAAAAATAATATTAATAATAATAACAATAGTAATAATAATAATACAGTGCAAATGCAGCAGACATTAGTATATATTATATGTGATTAGTATATATTATGTGTGTATGTGTGTGCGTGTGTGTGTGTGTGTGTGTGTAATGCATGCTGACACCTAATGCTGTTATTCTCAATCTATTGCTGTACCCAACCCATAGTGAAATACTGCTCTTCTATTTTGGGATCCTAGTAGAATAATCAAAACCTCCAACCTTTTATACATATTCATTTCTTTGCTTTGGCATTATTGCTGTGTATCAATAACCATCCTCTTCAATCATTATCTTGTCGTTGGCTAAAATGAGGACTGCCTACAAGAAAGACTATATATATATATATATTTTTTTTTTTTTTTTAAGGCCATCAAAGAGAGAAACTAGATACTTTTCTCCATCAGAGCAGCAGTTCCATAAATCATTCAGGCCTGTAGTTATCTGTGAATGCCGTACCTTTGCCAAGTGCATGCATTTTTCATCAGCTTTGAATAATGACTGTCAGTAGGGCTGGATGGATGATGGAAGCGTCTTGTGGCTCCTGTTGGGCTGCTTTACAGAAATCAAGTTTTGAAGAGTCTCATTGCAAAGCAACCCACATTCAAGTTAAGCAGCAAATGGAATATAGAAATTCTCCAAAAGCAAGAAAAGAAGCGCCACCAAATTCAGTTTAAGAGATTCAACAACTCTGTGTTTGTACAGCGTAAAAACAGCACTTAAAGTAAGAGCAGCCACCTCATAACATTTTTATAAATTATTCATTCCCCTCTCTGTACTAAACTGATTGCAAATTTGAAGCAATTATTATCTTCTAAATGGAGAATATCGGTTGATAGCGAGCTCAATAATTACTACGTGTTTACTCAATGGCAGTAACAGCCTTAACCAATTCACCCGTATGAACTTTACTGGGGTCTTTGGGGCAGGGGCCTAATCAGTGTTAAACATGCAGGACACTTCCAGGACTTGTCCTGAATAATATTTGGGGAATGTGAGACTAAGTACATCCATTCCTTTGGAAAAAAAAAAAGGCTAATGGTTGTTTTAATTCATCAATGTGTCAGGGTCAGGTTTTTATTAAAAATTTTCCTGACATTGTAAGCGCACAAGGAGTTCAGAAAGTATTAAAGTCTGATGAATTCTCCTCCCAAACGTTTACAGTGAAATACTTTCTTTTGCTTTTCTTTTCTTCTTCTGCACTGTTAGTTTTGCAAATATTCTTTAGAAGACCTAAATATAAGATTTTTTAAGTGTTAAAATAAGTTATGTTCTCTATGTAAAACGTCTTCATACTCCTCTTGCTGGGGTATGAACAAGAGCAGGGATGATCAGGACAGTGTTCATGCCTGGATCTGCAGAGCAATAATGCAGGATGAGTGTTTGGAGACTGGAAGTTTGGGGCAGGGAGAGGTGTAGCCTTCTGTGGCATTTTCCTCTGGGATGAGGCTGTACAGCAATGGTCCAAGGATCCCATGTAAACATCTGGTTGGTTTGAAGTATGTCTTCACAAAAAGAAAAACCCATTACTTTAGTGGGAGATTTTCTGGTTTTTAAGCCAAGAAACCAGGGAAGGAGGGTCACCATGCGATGTCTTTGTGTTCCTGATGTGGACTGCAGTCCTGACGCCTCCTAGCACTTCCAGGAAGGTGGCACCAAGGCAGTTTTACTTTCTCCGTTTCCCAACCCTGTTTTCCTGACACTGCTTCCTGTTTTTCCAAACAGGCGTTTGCTATGCTGAGTTCGGCGTGCGGGTCCCCAAGACCACGGGCTCTGCCTACACCTACAGCTACGTGACCGTGGGGGAGTTCGTGGCGTTCTTCATCGGCTGGAACCTCATCCTGGAGTACCTGATCGGGACGGCGGCGGGCGCCAGCGCCCTCAGCAGCATGTTCGACTCGCTGGCCAACCACACCATCAGCCGCTGGATGATCAGCAGCGTGGGCACGCTCAACGGCCTGGGTGCGTCCTGCTCTGCGGACATACCTCCGTTAATTAGGGCCTGAAAAGTAATTGGAAGCTCGTCAGAAGTCAGACATGGATATTAGGCTTCATTCATTATTTACTGTCTGTCTGGCTCTGGTACTTTGCCTCAGCAGCCTGGCGCACAGGCAGGACTGGAGGGGATGGGATAGACGATACTTTGAGCCCCTTTGGGATGAGCTGGCATTTAGAATACATGGACAGAAACAGTCGAATGTCAGAGGGTGAGGGCAGCACAGAAACACTTCACCCAGTGCAAACACTCTGCTTGGTCCCTTTGGGGCACACACAGAATTTTGTTAAGACAGGACACCTGGTGTCTGCTGTACTGCCATGGACGGGGGCTGTGTTGGTCCTGTACGACCAGCAGTTCCAGCAGCAGTCCATGAATCCTACCAGTGAGCTGTGTCATGAAAACTTCATGGCTGATTGATTTTTAATGCGTACTTGGCAGATGCATGTTATGCAAAGTGAGACAGTCATTGGTTTGCTACTCTCCCAAAAGTCTGAACTTTGGTGTCTTGAGACATCAAGATTTATCACCTTAATTAAGCAACTTTAGCTAGTGGAGGCACAGACCTCTGGAGACCACTTTTGCAATGAAACCAAAGAGTTCTGCAGAACTTCAAGGTCTGAAAATTGTTTAAAACTCCCCCACAGAGTTCCTGGATATTCTGTGGATGAAGAGTAATGCATCTCTTTTCTCTCACCTAGGGAAAGGAGAGGAGTCATACCCTGACCTTCTTGCTCTGGTCATTGCTGTCATTGTCACCATCATTGTGGCCATGGGGGTGAAGAACTCAGTGGGACTGAACAACGTGCTCAATGTCATTAACTTGGCAGTTTGGATCTTCATCATGATTGCCGGTCTGTTCTACATCAAAAGTGACAACTGGGCTGAAGGGCAATTCCTGCCGTTCGGATGGCCAGGGGTAAGTCCTGGGAGCAAGCACGGAGGGACACACAGCACCTGTGTGCTGCCACATGCTCAGCTTTGCTCATGGTGTACACAGCCCAATTCTGCTGCACCCTCCAGAATCCAGCCCTGCTAAATCCACCTGGGCTTTGGCCAGGGACCTCCAAATCCCAGGAGCGCAGGTTTGGATCCAGACCAGCTCTTTCCACCAAATCCAAAGAATATGGCAATGCTTTGCCTTTAGCTCCTAACTCCTCTTAGCATAAACCCAGGGCTTTTCCAAAATGTCCTTCTGCAGAGCCAAACTCCACATGAAAGTATCCCCAAGGAAATGCCACTAATTGCCAGGCAATGGAGCAAAATTCAGTGGCTATCTAAGACAGGGGACTCCAGAGAGCTGGCTCAGCCTCTGTGGAGAGGGGAGATACTTTTGTTGGCTGGTTTTCAACAGCAATGTTCTCAAGCATTTGTTTTGAGCACTTCATAATGCCACCTGCCAGTACTTATTTCATGGATGTTCCCTCAAAGCTTACTGAGAATTTGGACATATTTGGCTTTTTTAGCTTGCTTGCACTGGTTTTTATCCAAGGATGAACAGAGACTGAAAATATCTCAGCTGGACTAAACCCAAGATAATTTCTCAGATTTACACTGCTCAACTCCATTGGGGTTTTGTGCAGAAAAATAAGCAAGGAAGTAAAGTAAACCAAGAATCTTGATTATTGAAAGAGTCCCAAAGTGCTATACAGTCCCTGCACCTTCCTCCAATAAATCAATGCCTCTGTGCCAGAGAGCATCTGTGAGGAGAAAAACACTGGGGCTCACTTGACAACAGAGGTCATATTTACCTTTAGGTTGTGCTTGGATTGTTATACTATGCAATAGGAGTGAAAAAAAGAAAATAGAAAATATCTGGTTTGCTCCAATTCAATGCACCAAATATATCTTTGCACAAAAAAAAAAAAAAAAAAAAAAAAAAAAAAAAAAAAAGAAAAAGGAAAATAAAACGAAAAAAAAAGGAAAAAAACCCATAGTTTTAAAAGATAGATGCATACCCAAAAGACAAAAAAAAACCTCAGTAAGGTGTTCTCATCCTTTTCAGCTGGTTCATTGTCTCACAAGCTGTTTGTAAAAGTAAATCCACCACTAAACACAAGTGTAAGATCCCCGGGAAGGTAGGGCGTACTTAAAAAGGATAATTAGAGTCCCTGATAAAGACAGTCCCTGGAAGAGGTGAGTCTTACTGTGTGCAGTATCACTGGACAGCTGAGGGGACAGAGGTGTGATGGACAGGTGGTACCCAGCAAAGGTTTCACAGCTCCAGATCAGCTCACTCACAGCAAGGCCGTCTTTGCCCTGCTCCAACGTTCCTTTCCTATTAATGTCCTCCCTAATATTGTATATTTTTTAAAATCACATGGAAAAGAAATAACCAAACAGTACAAATAATTCCTCATCCAAGTGCTCCAGCGTGTGCTCCTAACCTGTCTGCAGCTGCCAAGCAAAACAGGGGTTGTTTGGGAAGCGGCTCACATCTGACGGCTGCTGCTCTCTCCTGCTTCCTCTGCGAGCGGATCTTGCTGCCACATGAGACCTCTTGCTAAGGCAGAACGTGTAAACATGTTCCAGATCCCTACTAATAAAAATGGATTTGGGGTGGAGGATTGTGAGAGCAAACCTGAAATTGGTTGATTGTCTCCTGTGTCACTGGCAGGCTCTCCCAGCAGATTCAGGCACTGTGCAGGCGCGGGTCTGTGGGGCAAGCTGCAGATGCCTCCAGTGGCTCAGAGCACAGGCTGAAATCTTTTCCCCAGATCCGATCGGTGGGTTAGAGGTGCTCCCAGGCTCAGTCCCCAGAGCTACATGTACAGCCCCTGACCTATGGCCACTCACCCTTTAGCTCAGACAAGGCACAACAGGGCTGCTCCGTTTTTGCTCAGCTCCCTCTCCTTGGCTGGGTGCCAGCCTCCCTCCTGGCACCCAGATGTTTGATCCTCCCCACAGGTGCTCAAGGGGGCTGCGACCTGTTTCTATGCCTTCATTGGCTTCGACATCATTGCTACCACGGGAGAAGAGGCAAAGAATCCCAACACCTCCATCCCCTACGCCATCACAGCCTCGCTTGTCACGTGCCTGACAGCTTATGTGTCTGTAAGTAGTCCCTAAACAGGTGTGAATGTACATAAATATGTATGTGTGTGTGTGTGTGTGTGTATATATATATATATATATATACACAAGATGTAAATCCCTTCTGGGCACCTGCACAGTGCCTGCCAAGGCTCCTCTCCCTTTGTCCCAGGCTCCCATCACCTGACAAGACCTCTCTCCCAGCTGCAGGGATGTGGTGGCAGGCAGTTTTTTTCTCATCCCCATCCACAGCTATTTTTGCACCCAGGAGAGAAGCAAAGAAGGAGCAGCAGCATTGCAGCATCCTTTCTGTGTTTCTGGGAAAAGCAGTACTGCCTCTGCTGGAGATATGGGAGAGGATCCAAGTGAGAGGAAGGATAGGCAGGGATGGCTGTGTGAGATTGCACTGCTCTGCACCCTAATAAATGCATGCCTGCGCTCAGAGATTTTCCTTGCAAAAGAGCAAAGGTAGTTAGGAAGGAGAAAAAACACTGTTCTGATAATTTCAAAGAAATTCACCTACTACTTCTCCTGCATGGGAGTGGGCTTGTAATGAAAACAAATTATTCAATTCAAATAGGGCCAGAGTGTTGCTCCAAGCAATGCAATGTGGATTTGGGGTCTGCCCCAGCATTATTTCCCTCTCAGGAACACAGCCGAAGTGCATGTTACTAGCCCTGCCAATCTCACCAGTCCCACTTGACTCCTGCATCACCCCTGAAACAAGGTTCAAGCATCCCCATCTTTCCTTTGGGTAGCAGAGACTAAGACCCCACGGTTTTCTGAATTAACCACCCTACAGCAAAGTACAAACAGACCTAACTCCAGCATTTTACATCCCCTTGACCCTGAAAACCCCCAGCAGCCCCCAGCACTGGTGCTGACACCCCTGTCCTGCTCCTCTTGCCTTGCCCAGGTGAGCATGATCCTCACACTGATGGTGCCCTATGATGCCATCGACACCGAGTCCCCCCTGATGGAAATGTTCGTGGTTCACGGCTTCTACGCAGCCAAATTCATCGTTGCCATCGGGTCCGTGGCCGGCCTCACTGTCAGCTTGCTGGGCTCCCTCTTCCCAATGCCCAGAGTCATTTACGCCATGGCTGGTGATGGGCTGCTCTTCAGGTCAGTCATGCCCATGCTGGCATTTATTTTTGACCTCTTGGGATCTGAAGGGGAACTGTGCTGGGGGTTTGGGGGTCCCAGCACCCCAACAGTGTTATCACTACAGGGAGCAATGGGCACACACAGATATAGGGCACAAGCCAAAGCAATATCCCAGGGGGAAAATATCAGGAGCAGTCTACCCTACAGTTTCTCATTTGGTGATGTTACCTATAGATTCTCATTATGTGAAGATGAGTGTTGAATTCAAGGGATACTTGCAAAGGAGAGCAGTCTATATGGATAAAATCAGGGTACTTTATTTGCAAGTATCTGAGGGCTCATTGCAGAGCTGGTCAGGCCCAGATATAACTCCAGATTCAACTTATGCCATGTTGCCAGTCCCCACTGGGAATCAAAGTTCCAAAAAGCAACAAGACCTGAAGGGATCTCTGAGACTGTCCCCTGCAACCAGGGAAGGTTTATTGCAACAGGGAACCTCTGTGATTGTAACTTTCTGTGATTGCTCTGCGCTCCAGGTTTTTGTCCCACGTCAGTTCTTACACGGAAACCCCTGTCGTGGCTTGTATCGTGTCCGGATTCCTCGCAGCTCTGCTGTCCCTGCTGGTCAGCCTGAGGGACCTGATTGAAATGATGTCCATTGGCACCCTGCTCGCCTACACGCTGGTGTCCGTCTGCGTCCTGCTCCTCCGCTACCAGCCCGAGAGCGACATCGACGGCTTCGTCAAATTCCTCTCTGAGGAGCACACCAAGAAGAAGGAGGGCATCCTGGCTGACTGTGAGAAGGAAGCTTGCTCCCCCGGGAGTGAAGGAGAGGAGTTCTCCGGCCCACCGACCAACACCTGTGGGGCAAAAAATCTGCCCTCGCTAGGAGATAACGAAATGCTCATTGGGAAATCTGATAAATCCGCCTACAACGTGAATCACCCCAACTACGGCACCGTCGACATGACCTCAGGGATAGAGGCAGATGAGTCTGAGAACATCTATCTCATCAAGCTGAAGAAGCTGATCGGCCCTCGGTACTACACGATGCGGATCCACCTGGGGCTGCCGGGTAAAATGGATCGCCCGACGGCGGCCACCGGCCACACGGTCACCACCTGTGTGCTCCTGCTCTTTGTCCTGATGTTCATCTTCTGCTCCTTCATCATTTTTGGGTCAGACTACATCTCTGAGCAGAGCTGGTGGGCTGTCCTCCTGGTCGTGCTGATGGTGCTGCTCATTGCTGTGCTGGTGTTTGTGATCTTGCAGCAGCCAGAAAACCCCAAGAAGCTGCCCTACATGGCCCCGTGTCTGCCCTTCGTCCCTGCCTTCGCCATGCTGGTGAATATCTATCTCATGCTGAAGCTCTCCACAGTCACGTGGATCCGATTTGCTGTCTGGTGTTTTGTGGGTGAGTCCCAGGTTCATTTATTTTAACTTTTTCACTCTTTTGGAGGGGTGTTGATAATAACAACTTCCCTAATTAGGGTGCACAGGCTGATGCCTGGGACATGTCCTTCTCACCTTCCCCCTTGTCATCCTGAAGTTTTTAGAAATCTCATTTTATCCAGCCCCTGAAACACCACTAAGTGGAAAATTACACCTCCAGAAAATATCAGTTTCATGGAAGAGAATGACTCCATGCAAAGGTGACTATTTTGATGGCTTTTTTGATGCAAAGTAGGCGGGTTCTGGAAACTGCCTCGCAGGCAGGTTTTGTACAGAAATCAGCCTGATTTCTTGCTATGTCACCCACTTGAGCTCTTCAGCAGCCCACACCAGTATTTCAGCACTGCTTTTCCAAAGCCCAGAGCTGCCCAAACCCAGAAGCCCTGGGACAGTCAGATCTGTAGACTGTATCTCCTTTTAGCCCAAGTATTTAACTTTGGGGTAGGGGCATCATAGGACACACAGACTCTGCTGTGGACCCTTTTTTCCCCCAAATTTAGGCTTTCTGATACAGAACCAGGAGTTCAGCATATCCATAGTGCTTTACATTCTAACCCATTTACTCCACAAGCCAAAGAGAAGTAAAGCAGTTCTCATAGCCTCTCCAAGCCAAACCATTAGACAGGAGCTTCCATCTGAATTTTTGGGCTGGAGAAGACATACTCAGTGCTTTTTTGGTCCTTGAAGGCAATACATGAAGCTGCAAATCCAGGGAAAGCCCTTCTACCTGGAAGAAGAGATTACTCCAAAGCATCAATTGAATCTGCTGCAATTAAGCACTTTGCCCTGTGGGTACAACTACTACCTCTTGAGCTGCCATCAATGGCAACGAGTCAATTAAACCACTGCATTAGGTGTGATGAGCCCCACCAGCCCATCCATGGCTGTTGGGGATGGGATATCCCATTGGTTTTTCTGGCAGAGATGTGTGGTCCTGATTTAACCTCACATCGGTCCCCAATGGCTATTCCATTGCATGTGGAGTCTGGATTTCTCTGTGCAGATGTCTGGGGTAGGTTAACCCCATGATCCACTGGAAATCAGATCTCTGGATACATTTGCTGCCAGGGAAAGCATTTGTGCAGGAAGGTGAAATCAGGTAGGGCAAACGGGGCTAGGGGGTAGTTCGGGTCCAACCCTCTCCCTCTTGCCCACTCCAGGTCTGCTCATCTACTTTGGCTACGGGATGTGGAACAGCACACTGGAGATCAGCGCCCGGGAGGAGGCCCTGCACCAGAGCACCTACCAGCGCTACGACGTGGACGTCGACCCCTTCTCCGTGGACGACGGCTTCTCCTTCGCCCCCGAGGGTGAGAGCTACCCAGCCTGGGGTCCTTCTGAGGACAAGAGCTTCTCCTACCAGCAAATGGCGGGCGCCAAGGAAAGCCATCGGACAAGTGGCAGGTCGAAAAGCAAAGGCCGGCACAAACCGCCGTCGGATGCTCTGATCGCCAACGATGAGTTGGAATACTCGCCCGAGTAGCAGGACAGGCAGCAGGGTGCCGTGCCCAGGAAGAGTCCCCGTGGCTCCCCCATGCTGCCCCATCCTCCCCGGGTCCTCCACCACCGCCCTGCTCACCTCCGGTACTCGGGACATGCCCTGCGATTGCCGTTGACCCCGAACCAAAACCACCCGTGGCCCGTCCCAGCTCCACCAGTTGGGTCTTGCTCTGGTGAATGCTGGCTGATCCCCCAGTGCCGGCTGATCTCCCAGCACCAGCTGCACCAGTGGAGGCAGCGGAGTGGGAGATGTGCCAAACCAGGAGGGTGTTGAGAGGTGGAAGGAGCCGCACGAGGGGACAAGTCAAATTGTCCCTGGGGAATGTCCACCTGATGGCCACAGTGGTGGGATGCCACTCTAAAATATTTGGCACTTTCTTGGCATGTGTGTTTTTTTCCTTTGAACCACCTAGAAGTGATAGCTGAGCCAGAGGCACAGAGAGGTGGGTAGGTACAAAATGGAGAGGAACACACTCTTCTCTGGGAGTAGCTCAGAGATGCATCTTGGTTGGTTCCATCACATAGTGTTTCCATGGCCCGTTCTGGCACACTGCACAGAGCAGTCATTCCCCCATGTCCATGCCCACACCCCAAACCCCAGTACAGTGATTCAAAATTAGTCCATGTCTCAGTCTAAACTTAAAGTCCCAGCACAGCCCAACACCCCAAATCTGTGGTTGGGAGCCTGGTCCCATTCCTGGTCACAGTGAGGGCTGTGACCCACTCTTGGCTCAACCTTCTTTGTACGAATGGTCAACAAGGACCACACATTCCTCTGAGCATCACCAGTCTGAGGCTGGGCACTGCTTCCACCACCTTGTGTCTTGTACAAAAATGACTGTGCTGTTATTCCCTCACTTGCTGGGCACCTTCCAGTGCTCACTCCGCCCTCAGTGCTCCAGACACCCATCCCTGCCCTCACAAAACAGCAGCACCATGGGTCAGCCACGTCTTGGTGGGGCTGGGCCGTGGGTAGCAAGTGGAGAGGACTTGGCGGCTGAAATCAGCCTCCCTACTGTTGTCTGCACCTTGTACAATATTCTCTGGTTTTGACCTTGGCTTGGTGGGTGCTGTATGAAAAACACTGAAATGCTGCTCATTCCGTAAGTGTCCGTATTTCAGTCTGAAACCAAACAGAGCTGGTGGCTCGCAGGGCAGATGTGGTTAGCAGGTGGATGTTAAACCCCCTGAACGTGGCCATGGCCCCCAGAAGTGCCATCAGACTCCCTGCTGTCAGTGTCCCCACAGAACCATCAGTCAGCAGTGATGGGGTTTGGTCACTGATTATCAGCAGGTCCAGCTGCGGAGCCCATCATGCTTTGTGTAAAACCCTGTGGTGGAGGAGCATCTTTTTGAATAAACAGTAACCAAAACCCATCAGACTGCAACTCCCATCCTCCCTCCAGCTGCTGAAGGCTGCAGATGGATCCAGCCCAGGGGCTCCAGTGCAGCCCAGAGCAACCCCAAGTACCATGGGCTGCTGCTGGCATCCCAGGGGACAATTTAACATCAACAGGGGCAGGATTTCCAACACGGAAATATCCTTATGGATATTGAGAACTATTAATGTTTTGGTACATTGGATGAGTCTCAGGCTCCCCAAATACTTGCCTGCCACCCTCTGTGGGCAAGCAGATGCAAATGATGCCTGGACATGTGCCCATCCCCATCCCTCCTGGGATGCAAGGACTTGATGGAAAGGCTCTGCCTGGGGCTACAAAAGTTTCCCTCCAGCTCCTGTCCCAGTGACAAACCACAGTCCTTTTCCCAGTGGAGAAGAGCATCCAATTCTGCAGATCTTAACCTGGAGTGCTCCAACCAAGCCACGGGAAGTTTGGCCTCTGCAGCAGCTTCAGGGTGGGAGTGAAGATTTGGCTGACGGACCTGCAAGCTTTGCTCTGGCATTGACTCCTGCTGTCCACCCCTACCACGCTTCTACAAGCAGAAATGCTGAGTGTGTCCCACTGAAAAGCAGTTGCAATGTGCACCGCTCACAGCCAGCTGGGGAAACCTCTGCGGCGGTGCTGAGCTCCTCTTGCAACCATCACCGCTCACCCATGCTTGGCTGCTCTCCTCCTCGATGCCTTAGAAATACCCAAGAGAGATGGCACCTCACAGGTCTGGCTTTATGTTTTCAGGGAGAAAGATTGATGCTATTTTCCTACCAGCTCTTGTACTATACCATATCCAAGGTAGTAATTTTCGTCCTGCTTCCTCATGGTATCTGGGCATCTGCCGAGCCACAAACTCATGCCCAAGCACTCTGTTGAGTCGAAGCCCGTTCTTCTTGCAGCCTTAATCTCTTGCTACGGAGCAGTTACCAGTACCAGTGTCTGTCGTCACGTCTGCTCTAGTTACGCCGTATAATTTAACAAGGGCTTGACCCCTTGCTCTTTGGTGTCTGTAGGAACTTCTCCATTGGATCTGAGCAGCCTTTTGGCTGCCCCCGTTCCCATTCACCCATCCTCCTTCTCCTTCCTGGGGAAGTGCTGGGGCAGGATGGCTGTGGCCTATCCTGAGACCACCAGGGAACAGCACTGGGTGTACGGCGCTGTCGGATGTGGATGGGCCGCTGTCAGCCCTCGCTGGGGGTGAGAGCTGTACCCTCCTCCTGAGCCGACCATATCCCACCCAGCTGAGGTGTTTAAAGAGAAGGTGACCGAGCCACAACTCTTGGAGGTTTGCCAGTGGCCAAGGGCTGGTTTACAGGACCCCTGCTCCCTGTTCTGGGTGGCAGTACCTGGGGGATGCGTGGGTTCAGCCTCTGGGAAATGACGTGCTATCTCTTGTAGCAGCTTGGGCTCTTCAGAGGGCATGAGCAAAGGCTGAGAAGGCAAAATGTCCAGGTGTGTCCATCATCTCCAGGCACTGATGGCCAGGGGGCAGGGAAGTGCTTGTTTTGCTGTAACCCCCAACTCCAGCCTTTCCCCTGGGTGTCCTGGGGGAGGTTCTCACATCCCTGAGCCATCAGGAGGACATGGCAGAGCAGGACCATCCTGCTCCCACCTCTGGTGAGAGGGACAAAGCCCCTCTGTGCCTGCCTGCCCTCCATGGGGCACATGCCCTGAGGGGACAAATGCATGGTACAGATGGAGCATAAATACCTCAAACCTTCCAGGCTGACTCTGTAAGATCTCAGCCCCTCCACAAATTCGCTCTAAATGGTCACGACCCCTTGGTCCAAGGCCCAGCACTCCGGCATCCTCCACATGGCAGCGAAATCACACCCCAGCAACATGGGATGTTGTAAATCCAGCTTGTAAATGACCCTCACTTCGTTTTGTTCAGTCTTTCTGATGTACATCTTGCTTTTTCTTTTTCTTTTTTTTTTTTTTTTTTTTTTTTTTTCTGGTGGTACTTTCT
>VWZN01013327.1:655206-689837 GCA_013396955.1 Regulus satrapa
TTTTTTTCAGGTGGTACTATCTGGTGTAACAGTTCTCTGCAGTTCTGGTATGAAGTTGGTGTATTTGTTAAAAGCAGTTTGTTCTATCCTTTTTTTTTTTTTTNAAAAAAAATAATGCAGATATGTTATGGAGTGATTTTTATTTTCAAATGACTGTGTTGTTGACAACTATACATATAATACATATATATAATCAAGATACTAAGAAAAAAGAATCTAAATTTACCAAAATCTGTATATTTTAATAAATGCATAAAGCTTTATTGTGTGCCTTTGCATTTAAAAATCAAAGAGGAACTAAGGGATTTGTAAAGAAAGGCAGAGACAAATGTGTCTTAGAATTAGTTTCCATAGTAATGTAAATCTTTTAAATGAGAGACTAAACCAAAAAGTAATATTAATAAAAAATCTCATGTAAATTTTTTAAGCCAATCAGTACCTGAAGTTCTGATACTTTTTCAGTGCTAAATTGAAGCAAGAGATTAACAAAATCTTGCTTTAAGTGATTCAAAAACTCCATTTTAGAAGAACCATTTCAGCAGGCTGACTTTATTATTTACTTGCAGTGTTGTGAGAGAAAATGGTTATCTGTTTACACAATAAAAAAAAATTTAAAATAAGGAAAAAACATAAAGCAAATTACCTCAGAACGTTTGCAGTGCAAAGGCCTGGGCTGCACCAACATCTTCCCATCTGCTGGCACTCACCTTTCCTTGGGGGAACTGGGCTGTCACAGCACTGTCCCCTCCCTGCATGTGGGGCTGTGGAGAGGCAGACACAGCTGCCTGTCCCCTTTGGGGTGCTCAGGGCCACCACTGTGCCCCCCAAGGGCTCCTTCCTGCTGCCCCTGTTGCCTGGGGAGTGGGGAGCCTGCCAGGCGCTCTCCCCATCCCCATGGGAATGGGGTGAAGAGCTCCAGCTGGTTCTGGTGGAGCTGGGGAGAGCTCTGCTGGGCATCAGGGACCATCACCTCCACCCTGGGGTGACCACCACAGCTCACAGCCACCACTCCACACTTGGTGTTAGGAATGGTGTGGAGCGTTTTTTCAATTCAGAAGAATTACTTTTGGTCCTATTTTGAAGCTTTGGGTCAGCAAATGAGCACTAAAAGCCTTCATGACCCAACAGTGCTGTTGCAAATCCAGACCAAGTGAGCCCCACAGGGGAGCAGGGGGGACACAAAGCAGGTGTTTCAGCTTTGATCCTTTAAAAACTAGAAAAGTTTAATGTTCTTTGTACTTCCTCAGATCACTTCCCTCTGTGGTGCCAGCACTAATACCCTGTCACATTCTTGGCCCCATCTCCTCACACCCCACGGCTGCAGATGTACATTTTCCCTGCAGCTGCTGCGGGATTGCTCTGCTCTGTTTGGTTTTTAATTCTCTTCCCTGAAATAAAACTTCTTCCTTCCTCTGAGCAGCACTCCCAGGGCTTTTTAAGAGCTGGATTTGGGGTCGGATGTGGCTATGGGCAGAGCCCACGGAGCCCCAGCACCATCCCCTGCCAAGGGTCCCCAGCTCCACATGCATGAGGATCATGGATTGGGTGAGACTGGTAGGAACAAAGTGCATCCTAAAGGTGTGGGCAGAAAAAAATCCCCCAAGTGCTGCCTGGCAGGGCATGCACCTCCCGCAGCACCAAAACCCTCCCCGGGCATCCCACACAGGCGTTCCTGTGCTTTTCCCACACAGTTCACTCCAGGGCTGTTTGCAGGCAGCATTCCAGGGGATTTCTGCTCCGAGGTGTCGCAGGCCGCAGTCGGCCCCGGGGTTAAGAGGGTAAACCCGCGGGCACAATCCACAATCCCCGGGCAGCCTGCACAAGCTGGCACGTCTGTGCCCCCCTCCGCCCGGGGCACCCGCACATCAATGGCAGCACTGACAGCGTCCCCCGGCTGTACAAGAGCCGCCTGTGCCCTGCCTCTGATGTCATGGGCACAAGTGTCCTGCCACCGCCCGCCCAGCTCGCTCAACAGAGCCGCCTTCAAGGCTGCCGGGCCAAAGGCTCGGGCTGCTGCCCCTCGCCGGGCCGGGCGGGCAAAGGGTCCCTGTGGGGCACAGCCAGCCTCCCCCCGGCTCCTTTAAATGCTCCCGCTTCGCTCCTGGAGGAGGGCAGAGGTGGGAGCTGCAGTGTCCTTGCCCGTGGCTGCGTCGCTCGCTTTGGTTTCTCCAGCTGAAGCAGACCTAGGACAGTCCCAATGCACGAGGCTCGACTGACAGCCTTGTTTTCCCATTATTCATCCCTCAAAAAACTTGGTTTTCAGACCCTTCTCCCGCCTCTCCCACTGGGGCTCTCCTCTTGCCCAAGCCTGAACAGCAGCTATTCCTCTTTTCCTTCTCTTGGCTTAAACAAATTGTTTGAACTGAGTTAACATCTCTGGGAACACATGGGATTTTGTATCAGCGTAATTAAATTGCTATAGCCTCTGGTAAGGACAGGCTTAGATCTTGATCTTACACAGTTTTAATCAGAGCAATGACCCCAGATCAGACTCCTACTTTAGTTGAGAGCACTTTCAGCAACACGATGTCTCAACTTCACAGTGCTCAGGGTCATCTCCAACACTTCAGGGGCTTTCTAATTCTTCCCAATATAAGGAAACCCTCAAGCGGGTGCCACTGGTACAAGCTGCTACTGGGAGCATTGAAAGAGCCAAAGGATAAGATAATGGACAGTCCCATGCAGGAAGATCACTCATATTTCAAATATTCTTCGTTTAATGCCACTACAGAGCAGAATTTTTCATCCTGAACTGCTATAAAAAAAAGAAAATCTTTAAAATCATTGGCAAATCACTATCATGGAAAATGGAATATGGAAACATACAGGGCTATGGAAACACAGGAAGGAAGGAAAAAAGAAGTCAGGGGTTGCAGGTACTCTGTTATTTATTGTACAGTATCTCACTGAAAGTACAAAGGCATCATCAGTACTCACCAGAATTGTATTGTAACAGGTACATTATACTGCATGTTAAAATGTGCTGCTTTAATGAGACAAGACAGAACACAAACTTAGAGGAAGAAAGAAAGGAGTTTAAAAAAATGTAAAAATACGTCTTTTAGTAACTGATCTGTACAAAAGAAAAAACAAAAAAAGAAAAAGAAACTAAATCAGAGGGCAGGGATTAGAGCCCCCAAAGTCATTTATAACTATTTTAAAAGGCACTGTTATCTACCATGTCATTAGGACCTTTGGGTTCGGTTTCCTTCATACTGATGACTGTGGGGGTGGGGGAAACACTGTTACTAAAATGATCAGACTAATACAAAAGTATTTACAGAGAAAGGCAGAAAAATCCCCTCCTCTTGTTCCAAAAGAGAAACATTTGCCCGGTGGGAGAGGACAGCCTTTCTCCCTATCCTCTCTCCCCAGCCGTGCCAGAGCCAGAGCCATGACCTTGAGTGGGGGAAATCAAACAGTGAGGGTGGGGGAGAAGCTGTCAGAGTCCTCCTAACAAAGGGAAAGTGTCTCTCTCATTTCTTTTTTATTGCCTTAAACTCTCCTGTAACCAGGGGAGCTAGAAGACAAACTGAAATCCCTAAAACCCACACCACAACCCCAAACCATCCTGGCTACAAGAAGACGGGGCAGGCGGTGGGGACAAAGCGGTGAGGACCAAGAGGTAGGGCTGGCTGGAGAGAAAGGGGGGGAAGAGATGGGGACAACAACGCTTCAAACTACCAGACATTTGTGCTGCTTTTCTAAATCTCCCCCTGGGAGCCTGACAGGCACGTCAGCAGTAGCAAACCCAGGGCACATGAACCCACCAGCCAAAGCATCCGACGGCAGCCGTGGGGCATCCCCGGGGCGTCTACACGTGAGCGCTCTTGGCGTGGGTGGGCGAGCTGGACCCCGAGCCGTAGTAGAAGCGGTTCTCGCCGAAGGTCTGCGCGTCCCCCGAGCAGCACACGATGACACAGCCGCCGAAGAGGCAGAGGGCAGAGCCGATCCAGCCCGTGTACAGCGAGTAGCCGAAGCTCATGATGGTGGTCTCGCGGTGGGCGCACACCGGGAACCAGATGGTCGCCACAACACCACACATGGCTGGGGACAGAGGGGAAGGACAGCGTCAGGGTTACGGCGTTCAGTGTCACCCCGCCACGGGCCACAGGCATCTGGGGACAGAGAGGAAACCCATCCCTCCTCCCTTCCAGCCCCATGGTGGAACCCAGAGGCAGCATCAGGGCTGGGGCCCGGAGATCTACAAGCAGGAGGCAACATGGGAGCCCCAGGAGTGAGAGATGGAGAGAGAACAGTCATCCCTCTCAGGCACCAACCAGGAGGAAAAACAACTGCTGCCCGACACAATATAATATATTTATTAGAAGGGAAAAAGATTTGTTCCCTAGAAATATCTTTAAGAGGGAAAAAATGAGAGTAATCCCTGAAACTGATGTTCTGGAGAACTGAAGAATTAGGAATAGATTAGATATGAAGCAAGGCCATGAAAACCATATGGATCAATGAGAGAATAAAATCTGCAGACCAGTGTGAACTGGTTTAAATCCCTATTTCCACATGGACTCATGTGCTGTGTCCTCGGCCCATGCCACCCCCCATCATTGCAGTGGCTCTACTGAGTGGTCACATAAACATCACCAAAATATCCCAACACTCTAATGCAGGGTAGGGTTTATGAAATACAAGCAGAAAATGAGCAGGGACAAAATAAGCAGCAGTTAGGCATTGCTGGGGTTTTTTTTCATGGAGAAGGAAATGTCTCTGGAAAGCCTGGAAAACAGATTCTAGTTCCCCAAGGAAAGTTTCTATCAAACAATGGGGATAAAGCCAGCAAGGATCTCCAGACATTTACAGAATTGAATAAAAATGGGACCTGAAGAGTCTGCAGAAGCAAAAACAGGATCCTACCTAGAGTCTCCATCAGGTCAAAAAATTACTGCAGGCTTCACATTTTTCTTGATATTCCATAGGGCTTTTTCCACAAAAGGCCAGAAGGCAACAGCAGTGGTGCTGTTTCTGCCATGAGAGAGAGAGACAGTCCCCACAGAGACAGTCCCCACATGCACCGAGGGCAACAGGAGTTGATGGTGTTAATCACCTCCCAGGAGCAGGTCCTAAAACAATACTCCTTGATGGCCTGTACATCTGAGAAGAATTAATCTGTCAATATTTACTTGCCTCCGGGACAAGCTGTGCAGGACTCCATCCTTGTGGCTATCAGAGAATCAGAGCAAAACAATAACAGGACCGTGGCAGCGTTACAGATTTCCACCGACCGTGTTAAAAGGTATCTGGAGGCAGTGTCAGAAAGTTAAGGTTGCAAGAGGGAAAAAGAAAGGGGTGAGATTAAAAATAAAATTGTTTTGTTAAAGCAGAGAACAAACTGTAGCTCCTGGCCGGTACAGCGAAAAACCCATCCCCAAAGCTGCAGTTATTGTGAGAGAAAATATTTTCTTATGGAAAAGAGAAGAACATTTGAAGGATGCTTATAAAGCCAGAAATAATTTTGGGCCTCCTCAAAGGAAGAGCCCCGCAGCTTTGGAAGGAATTTTGGAGAAGGCAGGGAAGGGAGAAGAGCATTTCTCCGGCGTGTGGAGTGGTCCTGCAAACAGCTCATGAACCTCCAATGCTTTAAAACAAAAATGTATCAGTTGGGAATCCACAAAGCCTTCTAATGGGTTCTGGGAACAAAGCTGCTTTGTTGTCCGAAAAAACACAATCATCTTTTCTTTCTCTGTCAGCAGTATATTTATATATATATATATATATATTTGTCTATAGACTATAAGAGCCTTATCCCTCCAGACCCTCCCCTCCCCCACAAGAAGACAGGGCCGAAGAAAACACTTGCACTGGGGTGAGAAGAGCTCTCAGGGATGCCCACACAATGGCATCTCTTGTGCATGTGGCTCCACTACATGTAAAACCACCTTATTTTAGTGCTGACAACACCAGAAAGCTGTGAAACACAAGCCAAGGACTTTGCACGGGTTCACTTGACCTCTCTGTCCTCGGAGGCCACCAGCTGCCGTCAGTCACCAGTGACCCCATTGCTGAGCAAGAGGAATGCCCTGGAACAGGACTGGGTTTCAGCTCTCTGCACAGACTAGGTTGGGCTGCAAATCCTCCCAGGAGATGGGAAAAGAACAGGCAGCAATTGCAACATCTCTCTGTGGGCCCAAATTTTATTCTGGTTGTACCACAGGGAAAGGCTGAAAAAAGAGGTGATTTGAGAAGAAACCCAAAGAGGCTGGAGAAGGAGTTTTAGGGCAAGTTTCAAGTTCTAAAATGGCTACCTACACAGCAAAGAAGTGTAGATAGAAGTTGTTATCCCTTCTCCTGTGCTAATGTCAAGACACTATTTGCCTCTCTCCAAACAAGAAATCTTCAGACAGTAGAGCTGCTGTAGCCAATATAGTCTAGTAGCAAAATAAAAGAAGGTCTGCAGAGAGAAAGAATATTTTCTATTAGAGCAACTGATTTAGTTGGGAAAACAGGCCTGTTTTGGGACACGTGGAAATCCTGCCTGCTTTTTGCAGCTGGGAGTAGGCAATCTTGGAAAAGCCACTGCCTCAACCTAAAAAAATCCTCTCAGCACTCATGTGCTGAGATCCTCATGTGTGGCATGAATGTCCTTGCTCCATCAAATTTTCATGAATCCACAGGGATACATCCCAACTCCCAGTGTTCCCAAGTCTTCTTTAACTGTGGATTTGCAGTAGCTCAGTCTGCTGAGCTGAAACCCTTAATACTCAGCATTAGAGATGTGTTTGAGTCAGAAGGATGTGCACAGAGACAAGAAGCACAGAAGGTGCTTAGGGAGCTGGGGGAGAGGGAACAGGATTCTTCTAATCCAAGGGACAGTGAGTCCCTGCCAAATTCCTTAACAGTAAGTTAAAGGCTTTCTGCAGAAGAAAGAATACTTTTCTTTCACATCTAAATTTAACTATTCCAAATTGCTGACTCAAAGTCACATGGATTTCTCTCCCAAAGCATTTATCTTAAAAAAAAAAAAAAAAAAAAAGATACATTTTCTTTTTTCAAGGCAATCTTTTTATCTTGATAGCTATGGTTTTACAAGTAAACTTCATGCAGTCTTCAGAAAAACTCATTACCATCCTTTATTTAGTACACAATGGCTTATTTTGTAGCAGCAATTCCCACTAACACATATTTCATCTATTTTCCAGTGTCTGAGTCCTTCTCCTCCATTGGGAAAATGCCCCCTTGGTTACCAGCAAGGGGTCCTCCAAATTAGTATCAACAACACGGGCTGGGCCAGGGTTTTTCCATCAACACCAACGTATGAAATGTTTTCATACCAGCTCAGAGCAAACCTCTGCTGACGGTTGTTTGCAGCCATAAATCAATTCTCTCAGTCAGATAGGATCAAGCAAAGCCATAAACACATCAGCAGCAGAATAGCAGGGCGTGCACACAGGTTGCACTCTGGCAGCCTGTGATTATCAGTGGACAGAAAAATCAATGGAATATCTGAGCCCATTGTTTTCCTGGCAACTTTTCAGCTTTTTATATATATAATTTTTTGATTTTTTTTTGGTTCCATGCTGGGTTTCAATTGCTGTTTTCCCTTATAACAAATTTCAGTGACAAACTGCCATCCCTTCCCTGAGCAGCAAGTGAAGTTTGCCATGGGGCCAGCTCCCCTCTTTGCCTCCCCACTCCATATTTCTGCTGCATTAGGGAGTGTTGTGGGGGCCATTTTCTTTTAATCAGAGCTCTGGGTGTTGCTCTCCCCTAAGAGGAAAAGTCTAGAGCCTGTGAGGTAGTGGAAACCATGAGTGAGAGTTCAGTGGCCGGGGGATGAATAAAAACAGCCCAGGGCACGTTACTTCTAGAATATAATGAATTTTAACTCAGTGCTGTGTCTTTCAGGGCCTGATCCATGCTTGTTAAATGCTCTGGAATGGTGACTCCTCATCTTGCAACTAACACATCATTAATCAGCTTAAATAATGTCAAAGTCCTAAACTCTGTACATTATTCTTCTTCCAAAGGGGTGAAAATCAGTAAGATCTGGTCCAAACCTGACCCAAAGAGAATTTGTCTGCCAATGTCTCTGTGATACAAATGTGACAGATGGAATCTCTCACATTTCCTTTCCTCACAGGATCTACCTAGTTGGAAAACCATACCCTGAGGCAGAGGGGAACCTGGCTTGTGGAAAAACACAATTCTCCATCATCCCCTCCCATCTGTTCTCCTCCCTGGTGCTCCACTGCAGCATGGGATGGAATAGTGGCACACCAGACACCAAGCCCTGGTGGGACACTGCGGAATAAAGGATTTCACTTGTTCTAATACAGCGGTACCCAACACTGTCACTGCAATTTGTCATATGGGAGCTGGTCCTGTCATCCTCTTGCCCTTTGGGATTTTTAGGGACAGTCCTCCTGGCCCCACATCTGCAGCCATGCAAGCAGGGCTGATCTGCAGCATAGTTCTGCTTGACTGAAACCAAAATCTTGTGGCTTTTGTGGCAAGGTGCAGCTCTGCTGGGCCTCCCCATCCTGGGCAGGGCAAATCCATCAGAGCAGACTCCTCCAGCACTAAAATTTAATTCACAGGCAGAAAACCTCCACTTATTTTTTCACTTCTCCCAGCCCAAATGCACGACTCGGGACTCCAGGGCAGGGATGAAGATCACATTCCAACATGGTTGCTCATGACTGGGATGTCCTACACAGGCCCTATAAAGCTGATGTTAGGACTTCCAGAGGCACCTTGGACTCAGTCCCTCAGATTCAGGATGTGTGGACTTGTGCTAACCGCAAGGTGATGGAGGAGGGATGACCTGCATGGAAGGAGCATCCAGAGGACAGCCCTTCCGAGTGTGCAGCTATATTCAGTGCCCACTTGAAAAAAAAAAAAGAAGAAGAAGAAAGAAGACGGGCATGATGTCAGTGCTGGCTGCCAGGGAGCAGCAGAGCCACACAAAGAGGCCACTTTGCCTCTCCCCTCCTCCTCTGCCACAGACGGGTGAAAACAAGGCCCCGCAGGCTGTTGCTGAGATGACGAGGCCTCAAGAACATGCAGGTGTTGCATGGGGGACAATGAGCTCCACAGTCTGTGCTGCTCAAAACAAGCTCCTCCACAAGCACCGAGGACGGGAAGAAATTCCCAGGAGAGCTTGGAGGCCAAGGGCAAGGCTGCTAGAGGGGGCTGGGAGGCACAGAGGGCATGCCAGTCCTCTTCCCGTGCCAGTGCCACCTCTGTGCTTCCTCCCCTCTGGCTGCCACAGGACCAGCCCCATTCAGTAAGGACTTCCATTCCCACATGCCCCAGATCACTTTCCCTGGATGTCCAGGGAAAATTTGGAGACTCCGCCTTCCCTATAAGAAGCTTTCCCAAAAATCGTGTCCACGGTGACCCAGCTCAATCCATGCCTGCAGGCACTGCCCGCGGACAATGGCCTCCCAGGAGAAGCCGTGCCTGAGGGCTCCACAAGGCAAAGACACGGGGATCCACAGCCCTCTCTCCAACCCTGCTTCACTCCCTGCCTCCTGCCCTTGTCCTCCCACTCCTGCCCGTGCCTTTTGTCCACCCGCAGGCCGCAGCAATGCCGGAGGGCTCCGGCGCCAGCAGCGATCCCTCCAGGAGAACGCGCTCAGCCAGACCGCACTGCCCGGGAGCAGGGGACGGGCTGGGGCCCTCCCCGTGCCGCAGGTGCCTTACCCAGGAGGATGATGAGGATCCCCCCCAGCTGGGACCGCCGGTACTTGGCTGCCCCCGGCTCGTGGCCCATCCGGATGCAGGGCAGCACCGTTATCAGCAGGAAGATAGCGGGAAGGCCCAGGACGGAGGCGGCGATCATCAGCGCTCGACACGCTTGGACATACCCTGTGGGCAAGGCAAGGCGTGGGGATTTTGTTATTTGGCACAAGAAAAGGAGAGTTTGGACAAAAGCTCCTGTTTGATTAGAACCCAAGATTTGCATGGAGTATGGGAAATAGGGCCGTGCCTGTGTAAACATGAAATCTTCACCAGGCATAAGGCAGTGTGGCTGCAGTGCAGTGGGGAGTGTGAGCACGGGATGTGCAGGCTCGCGGTTTTCCAACAAACAAGGGACACTGCCCGGAAAACACAAGCTCTTCCCAGAGAGACACTAGAAATCATGGAGCTGGAAAATACGGGAAGGGAAAGAAGGAGAAATTTTCTCTAGGAAGGAGTTTCCTTATATCTTTTCATGCCAAGAGCTTGATTAAAGAAGAAGAATTTAAAATCTTCAAAATCAAATACCAGTAATTTAAAGCCTCAGAGACTCTCCCATCATTTAGAGGGCTGAATAGTTGGAGACCCACTACTGACACTACTGACATCCATGGGATGCTGCCAGCATCCCAAGGCAATGAGCACTGTTGACCTGGGAGGAGGAAGAGGAGGAGGAGGGACACTCCTCACCCACAGCCACACCTCAGCACTGCACCCCAGGAGCTCAGCCTGGCTCTGGAGTCCCAGAGAAGATCCATGGCTTGAGCTGAGTACCGGCACAGCCCTTCCTCAGGGAGAAGACTGTGCCTTGCAGAGCTGCTTGAGCAGCCATGGCCAAGGGCCACGTCATTCCTCTGGCTCCCCATGGACATCACAGGATCCCTGAGCACTTCCTCAGCTCCCATTCCTCTCCTACCTGTCCCTGTGCACAAGGCGATGGGAAACAACAGGGACCAGGGCCTGTGGGGCTGCTGGGCAGGACAATGAGGTTTCTGCCACTCTGGGAGGGCCTGTGTATCATAATATATGCTTTTAAAAATAATTATACATGATACCTGCATCTAAATTGTGTAATATATATTGTATATGTTATGTATATATACTATACTAAAACTACATATGAGGAAATGATACCAGGTCACTACTAGCACACAAAAGGAAAAGGACAAATGCCAGATTTGTCTCAGTGCCTGGTGACCTCCCCCAGTTTTCAGGACAGCCTCAGCACAGACTGTGCTGGCTTTCTGTCCCCTCTTATCAACAAAAAGAAGCTGTCAAATGCAGGCATGGAATTTCAAGATGCTTCAACCAGCACCAGAGGGGCCTCGAGCACATCCCACTGACACACAGGTACAACACCAGGAATGAGGATTTTACTGTTTCTGGAAATGCAGACACTGCATGCATTGAATATTTCCTTAATTTTTTTCAAGAGGAAACTTTAAAAAAAAAATTTTAAAAAATTACCTAAGGAGTTCAGGGCATAAAAGGAGAACCCAAACAAAGGAGATGGCTGTAGCCAGTGTGGATTCCGTGCAATCAATCCCAATAAAATGAGAATACAAACAGTTCATTTAAAAGACTTGACTCAGACAATCAAAGGCTCTAAATATATTTCAGCTATCAGGCACACCAGGATAAATTTCCCTCTCATGCCAATGTGTAGGTACCAGACAGACTACAAGCAGAAACTTCTTGGTTATGTGATTTGCCTCTGCTTGAGGGAAGCTTTGCTCTCTGCTACTGCAAGACCCATTCACTTATTTATTAAGTTGCATTCAATTATGTTTCTTTGGGGCAAAACCTTCCTCTGTTCTCTCTGCTGGATCAGATTTAACAACAGCAGCAGTAAGGAAGGCAAACTCACTAAAATAAAAGTAAGCACACACAGACAAAGGGAGAATGAGAGGCTCGACATTGCAAGACACAAATCAAGCTCTGTAGCAGAGAGAAATTCAGGAATTATCTTTTTAACCTCTTGTAAATTTTTTTCACAATAATTTAAACCAGTAAATAAGGAAACATGAAAGAAAATTACAAGAAATAGTATTTTCTGCCCTGTTATCTTTGAGAGAGGCACCTTTGACACGGTAGAGGAGTTGCAATCTAAAACCCAGCAGAACAAAGCACTACAGAGTGGACAGTGATTGAAACTGGCAAGCTCACAAACTAAACTTACAGGGACCAGACCTCACAAAACTTTGGCAGGTTTAATTAGCTCAAAATACATATTAGCGCTGATTAAACACCTTGCTTAATTTTTGCTTTGCAGTAAACTAGAGGAAAGTTATTGTATCATTAAAATATATCAACTCAAATACAGTTACATCAGTTTGCTGTGTAAAAGTTGTCTTGCCTCAGAATCTGTGGGAAGTACAAGAGCATGCAGGCTAATGATCTTCTGAAAGATTAAAAGCCATAGCAGCATTAATAATAGATGCTGAAAGATTCATTATGCTCCAAATCACCTTAAGGAATCAAACCTTAACATTTTGAATAGTTCACCATCCCCTTGAAATGCTCTATTACACCTCAGTGTGCTCTGTACCTTCTGCAGTGCAATTCACAGACAAGATGTGAAAGGAATAGCGAGATTTTACTAAGAGCAATGATTAAACATTAAGTGGATTTTAGTAGCCACAGAAAACACCAGACCTGGGCACGATTCAAAACAGGTGTTAAATCAGTGAGAACCGTGTTAAGAACTGTGATTCACCTTCTTTAGTGCATTTAATGGACCATCTCCCGTGCTGATGAAGCTGAAGGAGCTTCACCATCAGCTCCTGTGGCAGCGGCATCACCTGCGCTGCTCAGCGCTCACTCGGGGCGGAAGGGGAGGATGGGACACACTCACCTGGCAGTATCAGGATGTCCACGAGGGGCTTGCAGTGATAGAGACCTGTTGCCATGACACAGTCTGCCCACAGCCCCTTGGATCCCAGCTCGTCCATTTTCCTGCAGGTGGTAATGGTGTAGCCGCAAGTCACCACCCAGTCGTTGGTGGCCGTGGCCACCACCACCCCGATCCACCCTACAAAGCTGCAGACAAATCCAGCCAGGTGCAGGCAGGTGGCCACCATCTCTGTCCTTTGCTGGGGAGAGCTGGACAGGACAGTGCCCTGGGGGGGTCAGCCCAGCCGCCCGGAGAGGTCGCGGCTGCTGGAGCAGGAGCGATGGGGCTCGGCAGGACGAGGTCCCTGAGCAGGCTCTGCTGCCAGCACTCGGCTGCCTCTGGCCAGCTCCCTCCCTGGGAGGGGTCAGGGCTGCCTCCAGCCCCACAAGGCATGGGAGGAGCGAGGGGGGAGCCCCAACTTCTGCCGGAGCGGCGGGGGGAAGGAGGGTGTGGAGCGGAGGAGATGCGCGATCACAGCCAGACGTGCTTGGAAAACGAGCCAGAGGGGCTTATGCAAATGCGAACAGCCCGGCTACTCGAAATTTAGCGTAGAGAGACAAAAATTAAGGCAGTGATCGCGAGCTGAACTTTAACAGTCGCGCTGGGACTTCCTCATGGAAAGGCGAAGGGAGAAACGTGGCGGACAGAGTTGCTCAAGAGGTGGAATTGATCACCTCATCAAAGCCATCAGCGCAGCTGCAGCAAAGAGACAAAGTCAGCCTTGGGTCTTTCCAGCTGTTTCCAGTCATTGTAAAAATATAAAAGACCCACCACTGCTTTTTCTGATGTGCCTGGGGTTTCAGAATTAACGCTTACCGAGTCTTAAATACGTACTTAGCACCACAGTCCGACTCCTGAATCCTCAAATTACAATGAGCAGCTTTTAACTCAAAGTCTGAGTAAGTTTACCGTATACATTTTAGCGCGTTTGATTAAACAGGAGCAGCCCACTTCAAAACGCCAGAGGTGGAGAAACTTCCCATCTTGCCGTTCTGCCACGGGAGAAACAGGCAGGCAGGGCATTTTCCTGGCCTCGCTCTGCATCTCCCCGCACACGGGGATGCTGGGGCGTGTAAGGCGTCCCCGAGGATACTCGGGGGCTGTGCGTGCCCTGCTGGCCCCGCCAAGGGAGGGTTTGGAGCCAGGCGGTGCCGCAGGCCTGGAGAGACCGCTAGTGGAGAGCTGGCTGCGCTGCACGGGCCGGGAAAGGGCCGGGAAAGGGAGCCGGCAAGGAATGTCACAGCCCGGCGGCGGTCAGCGAGAAAGGAACGCTGGAAACGCCGCTCCGAGTTCAAAGTGACAGGAATGAAAGGTATCCCGCTCCTCATCCCAGCATATTGTTTGCCATTCTTTAACAAATGAAAAGAAAAACACTAACAAGAGCTTCATTTGTCACCTTCTCCTTACATGAAAAATTCAAGGACACACACGAGGTCCCAGTTTTCTCAAAAAGCTTCATCTGAACACTGCAGCACTACCAATACGGTTGAAAATTCTTTTTCAAGAGAAGCATTTCTAAGAAATATAAATTTAATAGTTGTTTTCACATTTGTTTTAAATTGTTGCTTACTCCTTGGGGTTTTTCTGTTCCTGATTTATGGTATTTCTGTGAAGCCAAGCTGTCAGCTGGCATTCCATGAAATTTCCTGATGTGATTCCACCTTCCTGCATAGCTTTTCCATCTACTGTGCCCACCTCAGGTGGAGTGTGCTGTTACTGATAATGAAACACAAATTTATGTCGTCTAGGGCTCAATTCTAGATGGATTTAATTTTGCCCTAAGAAGTATTCCTGCTTATTTATAATTCAGGAGATAAACTTGTCATCTGTTGGGTGGAACTGGTGTTGTTCCACTTCTTGGACTGAGCAATAGCATTGCACAGATCATGTGTCACCTCCTGAATCCAAAAGGAGACGGCAGATTTCATCCCAAAGCTGAGGTTTGGAATCAGTTTACACAGTGATAGTACAGGCACATCCTAGTGCACAATACAAGCATTTTTTAAAATGCTGCAAGGTATTTTATACGCATATACATCCTTTGTAATTCAGGCTCCTACATTTTTGGTTTCCTTAACCACAAAAGCTTCTTAACTCCGTGTTTTCCTTCACAAATGTATTTATCAAGGAGTCTGCAGCAGCAAGCTGTAAATGTAGCACTTTGACGACCAGAGCTATTCAACAGAACTCCAGCTGGTGCCCACAGGGCACAGTGTGAATTATTTCATTAATGCCAATAGAGACAGGAGACATTTACCATTTTGTCACTGTTATAAATCACACCATCAACAATTATGTGAATATAAGTTCGTATGAGGCAAGTGGACACTGATTTACAAGATCAATAAAATGAGGAACGACTTGCCAGCTATATGCCAAATAAGCTGATACACTTTGAGCAACAGTCTTACAAGCTGCCTTTTTAAAAACAAGTGCTACACAGGCATGTATTCCAGCAAGTGCGAGCTCCTTAAAAATCAATCTTTTTACCTTTCACTCCCAGAGTTTTTCCTTGATCTGCATTGTTCTCTCTGACAAAAGACAGGCGTGGCAATTAGTCATAGCTACCCAAGCTATCAACACCTCAGGGCTTTCTCATCCAAATGACTCACCTTGAACTTTTTCTTTACATTTTCAGCCTCCTTGGTTCTTCCCTGTTTGGAAATACAGCAGTATAAAAAAAGCATGATGGGATGCAGAAATAAACAAGTTTAAATGGTAGAGTCAGTTCTTAATTTTGTTCTATGCTGAAGGCTGAGCTCATTATTGTAATGTTCATCTCTATCCTGGTTCATGCCGCTCTCCTTTCTCTCTTTAGTGTAAAATACAGGCAAGCCCATGGTAGCATTAAGGGTTTGCCATTATCTGAAACATCGTCAGGATTTCCTACATAGGACAGCAGTTCCTTAATACAAGGATATTTTTGCACTGATTTGAGGGGGAGAAAAAAAAATACCAAAATGTGTGTGAATGTGCTTTTTCATATGCATTAAGAAAAACTTCTCAGTATAAATAAAATCCCCTAGAAAATCTCCAGAATATTATTTGTAGCAGAAGTTTTATTTTCCTACAACATGGGGGAGCGGGGTGGGGGGGTTAAGTGACCAACAAAACAGTTAATTGCTGTAAGCAGTGGAAATTCAATGTAAAGAAAAGATTTGTGGAAAAACAGCAGTAACTATCATTCCGTTAAATAGAGTAAAATTCTCAATTCTGATTTTAGCTTTGTATAATCTCAGCATTTAATCTGGCAATGTGTGTTTTTAGTATCATTTATTATTGAGCTATGCAAGAGAGTTGTGAACAACTCACACGTTGCTTGAGCAGTCAAGCAGCAACAAAGCTGGGCACCAGAGAACTCACCAAGCATGCAAGGAGCTCTATTTTCAGGTACAAACACCACATTTATGCCAAGACACATGGAAAGATTGGTGCCAATACCTCTGCAGAATCTTAAGGTCTTTAGAAAGTGGATCCATAGGGAGGAATGGCTTTGATCTTGTAGATTTTGCTTAAAATACCTTTTAGAGAACTGGGGATCTGCTGCAAGCTGTGGGGACTCTGTTAGCCAGTTTCAGTGTACTCAGATTTTAATTTACTGTAACCAAAGCAAGGAAGGCTCTGTCCTTAGAAAAGATGAACCGAGTTTAAAAAGAGCCACATTTAGAAGTCAGTGTTCAAAAATACGATAGAGACAAGTGTTCTGACATTACAGTTCTTTATTTGTTTTCTGAGTCCACGATCTATACAGGTATTTACAAGGCATGGAAATGGATAACAGCACAAAATACAATTGAGGTATAAGCTAAGAGCACAGTATGTCATGTTGCAATAAATATAATTCAAAATTTGTAAACTAAGTGACCAGATAGGTGCATCTTGTCTACTAAAACCATATAAAATATCTGTTAAATCTCACGTGAGGTAGAGGACAGTTTTGTGTGTCATGTAATGCAACCACAGCAACGCTGACAATAAGACTGTACATCATTGGCAAAGTATTAAAAATTGTTGAATGCACTGATCAATTTTCACAGGCTTTTCCTATGGTTTCAGAATAGTCACCCAACCTGTTGCCTTGAGCTAACATGGACTCAGTTGTTTTGCAGCTACTTTCTGTCGTTTGAGAGAGTTATACTGGCATGTCAACAGCAATAAATACTTTAGAGAGTGAGGATGAAAACACAAAAAACGTTCTGTCAATCACAGAAAGCAACATGATGGCAACGAAATATTTCAGACCAACTTTTTATTATTTCCTAGAATTCGTTTAAATACAGTACAGCTGTGCTTTTCTTTAAGTGAGGTATCTCTTAGAAGAAAAAAAATTCAATTGATATTGTTACACTTAATTTTCAAATAGTAAAATTTTATACCGTGTTTGCTGTGCTTGATGAAATGCTTAAATCTCATTTTTCAAGCATTTTCCAACTGAACCACTAACCCTGAAAAAAACTATTTGCTAAGTAACGGAGATACACTATAAAATCATCGTGCAATTTGTAAGCAATAACTGCTTTCACCAAAGCCAACAAATGACTATGTTTTTAAAAATAGATATATGCAGCAAATAGAAAATTCTACAAGCTTTTGGTAAAGAAAACCAATAAACACTCACACTACAGATGTAATGAGCAAAAAGAAAATGGAAATTTGCAGCTTTCTGCTGCTTACTATCAATGGCTTAAATAAAATTACCAAAATATTGCAAGCACAGATTAATAGGTAGGAGAAATTACATCTTTTGTCGACTTCACCATGTTATAGAAAACTCTGTTGTGTGGATTAATTACACGAATTAAGTGCAGAAAAAATACAAAGTTGTTATCTTTACTGACAATCAAAATATATACTCTACAAACAAATGAATTCTAGGAAGCTGACCACAACAGCATTTCAAAGGCCAACTTCCCAACTAATGCTAGGAAATGTTCCCAAAAATTTCATAACACATTCTAGCTATCCCCTCCCCCAATACAAAACAAGAATGTATGAATAAAACATTGTGACTTCTAAAATACGAGCCAAGACTTATTTCTTTTCAGGCTACCAGTAGCTTTATGCTCCCACCCAACTCTTCCTACGTCACTAATTGCATTATGTCTTTACTATGTACAGATGGTTTTACACCTAAGCTATCAATATATTAAATATAGAATAAAATTAGTTTAAGAATGTGAAACATAACTACATTCATCTAAATACTCAAACTGAATGATATGCTTTACAAAAACTAAAACAGAGAACTAAGTTTGGAGATTTAGATAAAAATCTAAAGGGACACCTGGTTACACTGTGAGTGAGGGTGTTTCCAGACTGCCAAAATTACAAGAGTTTTACCCTCTTAACTCTTATATTTTATTGATTAAAGTATACAAAAGATCTTAAAGTTCTCTTTTACAAAACTATAGGAGCAAATTAGGCATTCCCCTCAAATCCTACTTATTCCAAAAGGTGCACTAGGCAACTTCCATCTTGGTGTAGGTGTTTAATACAGCAACCTGCAAATTATAAACAATTTTAGGACTTTGTTCTACAGGACTCATGTCACAACTACCTGGGAAAATAATTTCTTGCCTGAAAAGATCAGCAAGCAATGACTGAAGGCAAACCAAATAACACATAAAATGAACATGCTGTGACTAAAAGCAAAGACCTAATGACTGATTTAGTCTCTACCACTAAGTGTGAATTTAAGTGAGGGCCCTCAAGTGTGCAGTCCAAGTTCCTATGTCAGGCTATAAAATGAACCATTCAATAGAATTAGGATAAGGTAGCAAAAAAAAAAAAAAGTCAACATATATTTATTCTAAAACTTAAGAGCATTATTTACAATTCACTAAAAAACTATCTTTCAGAGACTGTGAGCACATGAAGGTCTATGGCACATTTATGTATACATTATTACTTAAAATCAGTATAAAATTAAGTCTACACGTATGAAAATTGTTCATGTTACATCAAGAGCCTGAAAGTAGTATTTAAGAATTTTAAGAGGATTACAATAATTTAAAATGCATTCTAACTTTAGATTAACTAAATGGAGTATTTACAAAGCTACTTTTAAGGTCATTTTAATAAATGTTCCATTGGCTTTACCAGCCAGATGTTCAAGAACTATTAGGAGGCCTTATCTGCAATGGGAATTGGTAAAACTTCCTATAGCTGCTGGAGTTCTTGCAGCAGTGAAAATATTGGTGAAAATAAAGGATGACCACCAGCACTTGCAGAGCCTCCAGCAGCGACCCAGTGCTGGCTGAGGCACAGGAACCTGGGCTACCTCCAGTGCCACCGCAGAGCAACCGCTGGCCAAGGGGACACCTGAGCAGGAGCCACAGAGCACAGACAAGACCTGAATGGAAAAGGAATATTCCTCTTACCCTACCGAGGTAACAGCCCCAGGAGGGCTCCAAACATTCAGCAGCTCAGCTATGAATGCTGTGGTGCATCAGGCACTGCAGCTGTGAGAACGAGCCGGGGCTTTACCCGCAGCCCGAGCCTGCCCACGGGGAGAAGCAGCACAAGGGGACTCTCTCCATCCTTCAGCAGCAGCCAGGTGGAACTTGTCCCTTTCCCAGCTCATCCGACACTGCATCTGCCAGTGCCACTGGAGAGCCTGGGGCTCTGCTCCCCAGCAGCACTCCTGCCTGCTCTCGCTGGACCCACGCCTCTGGTGGCCGGGCAACAAAACCCTGGCGGAGTTTCTAAAGCAAGGGGTGCACACACAACCAGAATCGTTTGGTCAGCCCCTTTCCCTCCAAACCAAGCTGCAAAGACAGGCCTTTTTTTCCTTCTTCGTTTGTTTTTGATGTTGTTGTTTTTTGTTGTTTTTTTTCAAAGGAATAATTTGGCAATGGGAGCTGAAGGGAAAAATATTATCCTGTTTTTTTCTGGCAGGGGGTGGAACTAGATGATCTTTAAGATCTCTTCCAACCCAAACCGTTCTAAGATTCTTAACACTGACAAAGGGAATGGATTTTTATTCATCTAACCTGCTTTACTTGTCAGTGTAAATATGACACAGAGCTCATAAACAAAATTGTACAGCTATTAAAAAAAATCATCCTATGACTCCATGACATTTAATTTACCACCTCATTTCTCATTCAGTTTAAAGATATGTGCGATTTTCTTTCTCCGTGATATTCAGTCTTGTTATATCACTAACAGAGAAACAAAAAAACCCCAAGCATTTTTAGTTTTACTAGTTGAGGGGGGAAAAAAAAAATCAACGTAAGCTTTTACTAGCAGTTTCGTCCAAAATTAACTGAATTATTACGAGAATATTAAACTTAAGTACCTCAAAACCAGAAACCAAAAGCACAAGTGAAAATTATGCAGTGAAACACTAAAATTACTAAAATACTCATATCACTGACATGATCAGCTGACATCTGCCAGCTGTATCCAATTTTTTGGAGAGAAGTGCAAAAAAGTTTTTCTTCATCCAACTTTAGCCATGCATTTAACCCACTAGGAACCAGACTTCAGAAGTACTCAGACATTATATATATACATAAAACAGTAATTCTGTACAATTACACATTTCCCAATGTTATAGCTTAACAAACATGCTGTATTTTCTTAATTCATGGTAACCCTACCATGCCATTCAGAGACTATCAAAATGATTTTTCAAAGTGCCATACCTCAGAATTTTATATTTTAAGCTACGATCACAATGTCAGTTAAGGCCTGTCCTATGTAATGAAAGAAAAACCCACAAGTTGGCAAGAAGCTCAAAGTGTGGAGGCTTAGGGTACTGAAGGAATTAATATATATTCCTTAATAAATATTATTTTTCTCAAAAGCATTAATATCTGAAAAAAATTAAGTTAAGCTTTCTCAGTTTCTAAAAGGAAAAGCCTCACCTTTAAGCCTTTTATTAATGTTTCTTTCATACGTACTATAGAGAAAAAAAACGGAGGAAAACTTGTGAATTTTTAACTTCCCAAGATTCTACTGTAACTGCAAAATTTTTAATTCACAAAACTAAAGCCAAACAAAAAAACAACCCCTAATGTTTTCCTCTTCCAGCAGAGCAAGCAAGTGCTGGCTCTAACACTCCTCGGATTGAAAATGAGTTGTTAGACAACACTGAAAAGATCAGCTGACTTCACACAATGAAATTATGGGAAAAACTCATGCTGGTAAATCACTTTTGATATCAATCATCAATCAGTTATGGTAATTTTGAGCTCTGCCTTACAGACAAAAAGCTGCCTTTGCTTTCCTCAGTTCAAGAATATTTAATTCTTACTGAAACCCAAACTTTAAGACTTTGAAGAATTGAGGATATTTTTTAATGTACTTTTATAACTGGATGTGCAATTGATAGCAAAATAAAGATACCCACGTATGTTTTAACAGACAATGTTAAAAGGTGTAGAGTCCTTAAGACTGCATTAGAAATAGACAGAAACTGGTCACTCTAAATCAAGAGTTTTGTATTTTTCATTGTTTGAGAAAAACACCAGTACAAATCAACGCCGATTTTCACTGGCTAGGAAAATCTAAAAATGTCTATCTATCTCTATTTATTTATATCTATGTATATCTTCATCTGGAGCTGTCTGAGAAATAGAAATCCACAGAGAACACTTTTTCTCAGCACACAAAAATTGTTCCAAACCACTAAAACCAAAACACCCTGTTTGAAGGACGCAGTCGTGCTTCCTCTTCCAGTCTCTATTTTCCTTTCCCAGTTTTCGAAGATTTCAGGATTTGTAGCTTCAATTCCTTTATCATCATCTCTAACTTTTCCCGGGCCTCTCGTTCCTGTCTCAGTTCATCCTGGAGCTCTTGTCTATCGGCCTCTGCATGATCCAACCTCTGCCTCAACTCTGCCAGCTGTGAAACGCCAGAGAAGAGTAAATTTCAGCAAACTTATTTGAAACATCACAGGGTCACAGATGGCCACTCCATGCATCCAAGAATTTCAGTCCTCCAGAATTATGCAGTTAGCAAGTATGCACTTACCTGCTACACCATTAGGAAACAATTTCAACGTGCAAAGTTGCACAAACATCACACTGTATTTTGTTTTTAAATGAGAAAATCTAATTCTTAAATGCATATAAGTTGTAGTTATATGAACTGTCACACCGGACTGTCATTGACACACAGAATCTGTTGGGAAAAATTGTGTGATGTCTGCATAGGATGTGTCCCAAATGCCAGAACAAACTGCATTTCTTCCTTTCCCAGGTCCATTTATCTACCCTGACAAAATTTTACTTTTTTATTTCAAAGTCTGAATGTATTTCTAAGAGAAACAAAACCACCAACACTGTTTTCTGATATTCCTTAGTATAAATGAAATATTCAGGAAATCTTGAACATAACCATCTGTGTGTGTGTGCTCAAATATAAATCTGAGTCCACACAAATGTTTTTGTGATATATTTTGTGTTCAAACATGGAAATCAAGTATTCTTTTCCTCTTCGGAATACAGCAAGGCTCAAACTTGCTAGAATGTCACCAAAATTATTTACAGTGATATCTGGAAACATATTTTCAAATGTGGGAAAGTTCCTTATTGCTTACAGTACACTAGCAGCAGTTGAAACAGAGGAGATTGGAAACGAGCTACCTTCTTTCCCGTTGATTTATGGGGTTGTTTCTTACTGAAAGACCTCACTCCATCTGAAAAAAAAATCCATCTGCCTTTAAAAGGCAGGTATCTACCTGATGCACATCAGCACTAAGCATCCACCTCACTGAGAATTAGGAAGAGAGCTGATGAGAAGGAGAGAGCAGGAACATACAGGGTGTAACTGGTGCTCACCAACTGCTACAACTCGGTGAGGGAATGGCTGTGCTGCTTTCAGAGGAACAGCACATTTCATCCCCACTTCTTTCACCAGAAATACTTTAGCAGTTCTCAGACAACAACAGGCCGTTAATGCAAGTCCTGTCTGCACAAGTGATGCAGTGAAGTGCTGCAGTGCAACAGTGCCCACTGCCTGCATGCTGCAACACGTCTCTGGCTCAGATTTCCAGCTCTAGGGAAAGGCTCCAGGACTGGTTATTCTGCCCTGCTGTGACTGACAGGGTGAAGCAACCATTTCCATTAAGAAGCCAAAAGGGGAGACAAGACAGTGTGTATTCAAACTGGCCTAGAAAGGAGAAGAGACTTTTAAGCAAGTTGCAAATACTAAATTCTTAATTCTGTTTAATGCACAAGGAGAGCTCCTCCCAGTGCACAGTTCTCAGACAGAAACGGCAGTCTGGGCAACTGCTTCAAGAACACATCAGATTAGGGCTTTTTTTAAATGCTGTATACACATCTTGGGGAAGTTCCCTGTTCCCAAGACCTCTGTTTAACTCTGGTGCTTCTTGGAACCAGAATCTACTGCAAGATGTGATAAATGGAAAAAAAAAAAAGATTAAAATTATACGTTGTGAATAGATCTACCACAGAGGTAGTAACAGAGTAAACTTTTACACAAGGAATGTATGTAGTTTTCAAAGCCTAACTTCAAAAGAAACACACAACCAATCTCCTTGGGGAGCAATCCCCAGTTTTCAGCCTCCAGAGGAAGCAAGCTGCACAAGCCCTATAAAACGTGCTGTACATGAGGATCTCCATAAATTAGAACACGTTGTTACTTGCACTACCAGGGCTTGTACCAGATGTTTAGTAAATCAGGCCTTAGTCAGAGAGGATTATTTCTAGCAGCAAAGGCCAGGAATCAGTGGAGTGGGATGTCATGAAATTAAATTCATGAGAAGGATTTACGATGCGAGCCTCTGCCCTACTCACCAAAATACCAAAACCTGCCTCTCAAGAAGTGCCTGTTTCTCAGTTTGAGTCAGTCAGAACAGGAAATATACACAGCTGTGAACAAAGGACCACAGAGCTTTACTGAGCCCAAGTTTGGGGGTTTTTTCACTTTAAAAATGAGTCTGCTAAGACTAGTTTTCTGCGATACAGCGCAAAATTTAAAAATTAATCATAACTACAGTTGATTTTTAAAAGGGACATTCCAAGGTTCCCTTTGTCATTAACTATTTTTTTTTCCCCATTGAAATAACCTCCAACATAAAGAAGCAATAGTAAAAGCTAAAAGGAAAGTGAAAGGAAAAAACAAGTCCATAGGTTTTGACATATGAACCCAAGAGGTAAGAATGACAGACTCTAATTGGATTCCATATTCCAAGAAAAGATTACAAGAAAATGACAAGATTTTCATTTCCAAGACAACTCTTGGCCAAATGTTTTGGCAGAGCCCAGAAGGGACTCACCACATGCTACAGAAGGTTCTACCACCAAGGAACATGAGGAGCAGCAAGGTATGTTATTAATCTGACAAAAAAAATGGTTCAGAGGCTTTTTTTTTTTACATGAAATAATTATAATGTTTAAGACTATATCATGGGCAAGCTCTTACACATTAAAACCAGAATTTGTTTTAAATGAGGATGCAACAGACCTCATGTTTAAGTTTAATATTTCATCAATAATATCATATGCTTCTCTAAGTTACATTCTACCTCAGTTTCAGTCGAGGAACAGGGAAATAAATACTGCTGTCGCTGACCTATTTTGGTATCTGTCTGTGGTGTGAGAACACACAGAGAGAAGGAAACCTTAAGGTGGCTGAACAACAAGTTCACAATTTCCTGAAACAATAAACATGTTCTATTTGAAATAAATCTTCCCGTCTCACCTGTGCTGCATATTCAGCTTCTTTATCTTTTTCCAAATTGGAGTCACAGCTACATTTTTGCTTCATCACTTGGTCCAGTTTCTTCTCCAAGTCTCTCTGCTCAAAATAAAATTCTTCCATTCTTTGTGCATGCTCTGCTTGCAAACATTCGAGTTCTTTTTGTAAATTCTGCTGCTCTTCCGTCAGTTCCTTCATAGCTTTAGAGTTGCTTAACATTTCCACTTCCTGTAAAAACAGATCAGGATCACATACTCCCCCTTCTAACATCAGAAAAGTAAAAAAACCCTGAATTTAAAAGTGTTTCTGGAACCAGCGAGGCCAAAAAGACCATTTGTAACTACCAATAACAACAGCCCGATGATGCTATTTATCTACTTATCAACAGCAGCATGCAATTCTGTAACATGCATCTAATTTTTAAGAAATTACTTCTATTTCCAAGTACGTGGAGCTTTCAGAAACAAATCTGCACTTCCAAAAGTGACCCTCAGGAAGCAGCAGCACCGATTCACTAAAATATACTTTGAAGATGCAAGAAGTGTAGCATCAAAAAACAAAATGAAATGTTTGATTTCTTTATCCACTGACATTTTGATATTTTAAACTCTTTTTTTAATATACTTTTTTTTTATACTATATTTTTTAAAACTTATCTACAAGCTTTACCTCTAACAGCAGAACAACTTTAAAGTAGCAGCTCTAGGACCCTACCTAAGCTCCTAGATTCTGAGATTACCATTTCAATTAAAATAAAACAAATTAAAATATCAGGTCTACTCCATGGATGCAAGAAGCAAAGACAGCATTTCTGAATTCAGAAAACAGAAATGTCACAAATGACACCAGCCTCTACAATCATCCATTATTAAAGAAAAGACTAAAAATAAAATCCCTAAAAGCGTGGCTTCACAAATGGGAATAGGAAGATGGTGTTCTTTTTTATACAGGGCAGTGATAAGACCATTCCTAGAATACTGATATCTTTAAAAACATGAAAACTGAGAAATTTCAGAGCACATAGAAAAAGCAGGAGGTGCTTGGACCCAACAGCTGCAAACTGAAAAGACACCACTTATTAGAGGGCTCAAAACTCATGAGCATAAGGGATATTGAAGATTTGGTGTCTGGATTTAAGCTGAGGGAAAGATGATCTGTGTGCTTTGGTGTTTCTAAATGACGCAGTCTGTAATGCTGACTGTGGAGCCAGCAGGCTCACACCAGCTCCCTGCTGCCCAGGGGGAAATGCACTCAGGCTGCCACTGTTACCATTTGGAGTTGCTGCTTCCTCCGCAAAATCGTGTTCAGCTTTTCCTGCTGCTTGATGTAGGTTTTCATGACTTCCTCCATGATCCTTCCCTTGTCATCCTCACAGCTGATGTCTTTCATGAGGGTGGGGGACAAGGTTCGTGCATCAGCACCTCCCTCACCACGGCCAGAGTCTCTGGTGCTTTTGGAAGAAACACGCTCAGGCTTCCCACCTCTCGCAGAACGAGCTGACACAGGAGGATCTACACAGGAAAAAACAGAAAACACTAATCACAGAAAGTTCAAATTCCACAGTGAAAAAAATGGCAAAGAAAAGTGAGATTACAAAAAGGTGGAGGGAATTTTTGGATATCTGAAGTGACGTCACAAAATTCTAGGTCAGTGTAAGGCTTTCCAAAATTCTGTGGTATAAAAATCAAAGTCTTCAACGTGATTTTCACTACTCACCTAAATGTTTATTTGGCTGCTCCACACCAGTTTTCAAGTCAATTTTTTCTTGTTCCTCAAGAGAAAGCTCCGGATAGGAGGCAGCTTTTTTGTGCTTTCCACTACTGAGTTTCTTCTCTGGCTGCCCAGGTGAGGATTTATTAACTTCTGAAGCTTTTACTGTTGTTTTTGCAACATCCTTATATTGCGATGCAAGAGACACATTCGGGGCAACCACTTTATCACACATATAAAGGTAGTAACTGAAATAGCAGAAGAGTAAAATTCATAGTGAAAGGTAAGACATAATAAATGATGGCTCGTTGAGAGCAGTAAGTTTAATTTAACATGAGTTCAAACTGTGAAAGCATAAATGAAAAATAAGAACGTTTAAAAATTTTTCCTATGCAAAAGGAAAGCCTAACAACCCACTTAATCCACTGAATGGATTATCTAGATAAGGTTTTGAGGCCATCAAACAAGTAGATTTTCCAGACATCGCTGATTGAAAAAAAATTAAGAGAAAATCATATGAAGACTTCATTTAAATGCAAAGAGTGAAATTAGAATGCCAGACTCTCCAGCATTTCATAATCCTTATATTAGCAATGGAGGATGGGGAGGTGATCAGTGAAGTGGGAATGAGCCCCTTACTTAAGCAGCAAATTTGTGTTCTGACAGTCCTGGGGCACGTCTGAGACCAATGCTGGGCCTTCCTTCCCAAGGACACTGAGCTGCCCATTTGGATTTTCACAGCTCCTGAACTCCTGGGAGCATCCCTGTGTCCCACCCTCAGCTCACCACTCAGCCCAGCACAGAGGGAAGAGAGCCCCAGGTGGGTTCATGTCAGTGTCAAGATCCCCAGTGTCCCTGCAGTTCAATTGCTGTCTTCAACACTTCCCATTCTCCTGGTTCTGAAGGAAGGTGCTGGCAGAAACAGAACAGGAGGGCCCAGCACAGAAGTTCCTCCACTCCCTTCCCTGCGTGGGAACCAGTATGATGTGTGTGCACCAAAAAGGGCCTGCTCTGACCCAAATTTGGGATCTGTGCAACCACAGGGAGTGAGGGCAAGAGGAACATTAAGAAAAATTGTTTCCCTTGCTGCTGCAGGTGACAAAATGGGTAAGGGGTCAAGGAAATGAACTTGGTTTCTAAAACCAGGAAACCAGTTCCCAGACAATTCAGCTGCAGCCCTTGTGGAACCACCTTGTGGAAGAAAGCCTTCAAAGACCTCTCAGAAGTCTTTTCTGGAAGGAAATTAAGTTTTCCTCATGGTAAATAGACACCGTGCAGCTTTCCACATGCATGCATTGTGTTACAGTATAGAAGATCAAAAGTTACCTCTGTCATTTCTACTAAGAAAGGGGAAATTTTAATTACATTTCAATTGCATTGTCTGCTGAAGAACACCCACAGGTCACAACTTGAATCCTATGCCATAAAACACTCATAAGCAGTTCATTAGTATTTACACTAAGAAATGCATAAAAATCTAGGGTTAAATCATTCCTGTGTAATACCTTAAGAGTTTTTTTAAGAGTTCAGGTTGCAAATACTTTTTTTTTCGATTTGAATCATCCCTAAATAGCCAAAAGAATTTGAATACTTGACAGTGCTTATAGTCCTACACAGGAAACTCAGTTACCTGGGGTGGAAAAAGGAAGGTGGTTGAGGATCAGTTTCTGCTTCTTGTTTTATAACTGGATACCACTGTGATAATTCCAGGTTCTGCTGTGGCTCTGCCTAAAGGAAAGAAAATAAACTGGTAATTGAAACATGGATAGAGGTTACTTACGTTTTCATAAACACTCCTCAGTGTAATGGCATTTACACCATTTAATACAGGTACACCAGAGAAACTGGGGTACTGGGAAATGGGGTGTCTTTGGCAGAGATGCAGGGTGATGGAAGCTACAGAATTTTCTTTGATCTCCAATTTACTACTGGGGGCAAAATAGCCATTAAAGGAAAATCTTTTTACAGACCTATCTAAAAGCTCTGCTGAGTTTCCAGAACTCTACTAAAACAAGCATGGGAGGAACAGAAAGCAGAAACTAGGATTCCCAAAAGGTTGTAGGAACCTTTTGTAATGATGTGTCTATATAAAGAAAGCACCTGCCAGCTACTTTATTTCAAAATTAAATGGAACAGCGTGCTGGTGTTCCGGGGACAAAACTTTCTTCAGTCATCACAAATTTTTATTACACAAGCATGGAAAGCTGCTCCCAGTAACATGAAAATGCCATTCCCTTTGCAATAGCAAACAAAATTAACTTGTGTCTCAATAAATGTTTTTGGAATTACCCTTTATATTAAATTCCTGGTGATACTTTGCACTCCCCTGCGAAGTTGCTCTTAATTTCAAGTGAATGGTGTCTCACCATATATTTACAATATTTTCCTAGCTAAGAAATTGATTTGTAATTTCACTGCACTAGAACAGCCTCGGGATGTGGGGTTTTGGGTAGGCTGTGCTTTGCTGACCCCAGGCAGCTGCCAAGCACCCACAGAGCTGCTCCCTCAGCACCATCCCCAGGGCATGGGAGGGAAAAAGAGCAAGAAAGCCCCTGGATTAAGATAAAGTTGGTTTAAGAGGTGAAGGAAAGAGAAAAACACAAGCGAAGCAAAGGGCATGGCCCAGTCTCTCCCTCAGACAACTGCCCAGCCACCCTCAAACAATCTCCACCTCGGATGCCAAACCCTCTTTCTCCTCCTTCCACCCCAGTTTTTATTTCAGTAGCCAGAACACTGGAATGTTAGCCACAGTTTTAGCCACAAATCCAAAGCACAGCACCATACAGGCTGCTACAAAATAAGCTAACACCATTCCAGCCAGACCCAGTACCTTCCACAAGCCACTCAATTAAAAAACCAGCCTTATAAAGCTAACAAAAGTTAAATAATCCTGTCTTGAAACCTTTAAGTAGTGTTCTAATATGTTCACAACCCCTTACGTGCTGTATTATCAGGAAAGTTTGCATTCACCAGCCTGGAGTAAGCTCTGAGAGAACTCCACGCGTGGCAGCGTCACCCCCGGGTGACACGGTGTGACCCGAGCCATGCTCTGCACAACCCAACACCACCCCAGCCTGGCAGGGAGCACAGCTCCCGCCCCAGCAGCTCAGCCCCACGAGGAAACCGAAATTCAACCACCCCTGCAGCTCCTCAAAACAGAAAAGGAGGGAGGGCACAAGGAAAAGAAGTCCCGGAGTTGTAAATTCATAGAAAGGCTTCAAATAAAAAAGATTTGAATAATCTCTAGAAAAATGGCCTCATCCTGACACTTGTCAAGTTTTTCCTACTTACTCCGATCATTCTAATAATTTAAATAATCACATATAATCTCCTTACACTGCAGCTAGTATGCAGTGATCTGATTTTAGCTTCACATCACATTTGTCCATATTTTAGAACTCAGATTTTAACATGCTTATATATTTACATATTAAATTATCAGGTCATCTCTATTTTCAAATTACTAGGTCAGATTTTTGCCTTTCTTAAAATCTATTTCAATCTATTTCAAATGCTGAATTTACTGTCTACCCATTAGTGTGAATCTAGTGTGAATCACTGCAAATTAATTTCATAGCATGCAATCAAATTTTTACTTAGGAAAGAAAATGAAACGTTTCCATAAATAAACAAAGTCTTTTTCTAACAGGATTCATCCCTCAACATTCAGGTAAATTAAATAAGGCATCTATTTCAATATATATACATGTCTACTTCATTAACCAACAATTTGTTTATTTTAGATGCTCTTAAATAATTCTGTAAACACAAGCTGAACTGAATTACGTCTGTTCAAACTGTTGAAAAGGGTTATATGAAAAATTACTTATTCAAGGCTAGTCGGACAAAGCTGTTCTTTAAGGAAAAAATACACAGGTAAGTAATGGTTTTGGTGTACTCATTAAGCTACTCATAAGTAGTTTTAGCAGAGATTGGACTTATAAAACCCTCAGGAGAAATGATAACCCTCCACACTGAGATTTCCCCCACGCACTGTGACCAGCTCAAGGAATCAGCCTGAGAAGCAAGACAAAGTTTTAGTGCAGAGATGATGAGAAAGTGTCGCAAAGTCAAAGGGAACGAGGAGCTGTCAGCGCAGGAATCAGCAGAGCCTCCCTGACAGCTGTTCCATGAAGAGCAGGTGGATGTTGCACTGCAGTCTAGAACTCTACAGAAAATTAAGACAATCGAGCACACAGTTTACAGCTTTCTTATTAGCACAAAGAACAGAAAGGAATGAATCTCGAGAGTACTTTGCTCTTAAAATATTGAAACGGAAGTGTATTTGCACTGTGACGTGAATAAACTCAGAGTGAAATGCTAAGGAGAAAGGCAAAGCACGGGATCTAGGATGCTCCGAAGACTATGGGATTTAATAATTCATTATTACTAGATGAGGAAAGAGTTAGCCAAGGGCAACTGTTCTTCCTAGGCCCTCCAAGATAACAAATATGTGTCAGCACTTCTGAGGACCGACTCAGCAAAGGTGGTGAGGAGGTGACAGAACAGCAAACAGAACATCCTGCAAATAAATTCCCCCAGGAGTGTAAGGAAAGGGAATGTCTGTGTGTTGTACCTGATACCTCCCCCACAACACAGAAATGAGGAAAAGAATTGTGGCTGCTCCATCCTGGAGGTGTTCAAGGTCAGGCTGGATGGAGCTGTGAGCAATCTGGTCTAGAGGAAGGGTGTCCCTGTCCAGGGCTGGGGGTGGAACGAGATGATCTTTAAGGCCCCTTCTAACCTAAACCATTCCGTGATTCTATGAAAAGAAAACCGAAGCAGCCAAAGCTCCCCCAAAACAAGGAAACTGTACTCCAATACTGCCCTCATAAACTCTTTTGTACTTTTGAGATTAATATCCACAAGATGGAAAAAGCCTCAAAACCTCCCCCACCACTGTATTTTGTTCAGGTTTTCACAGCTTCTGACTTTGGTTTCCCGTGTTGCTTTACACAGGTCTGCAACAGAAGACTGCAGAAAGTTTCCCAATTTCATTTGCACCAGTCCAGTCCAAATTACTGCCACTGCTAATTTCAGCGGTGTGTTTTTCATCGTTGCACATACAACTGAAAGATCTCATTGTCTGAAATCTGCTGCGGTGGGAAGAGAAGCAGCATTTATAGGTGTGAACATGGAAGACTATTTCCACTGATGCATCCACCATGCTGTATCCTACACTGGCATTGCAAGAATAAAGACTGACATGTCTTTATCAGTGGAAAAGCAAAGTCTCTTTGCTAGGAGACTGCATCTTCAAATAATTCAGCATGTGGAAGCATGCCATGCTGCAGACTTCCATGGGAACCTGTGGTAAAATCTCTTCCTGCAGACTGGCACCACTGTAACAATACCTGTTACTACAGTCAGCCTTCCTGCAACACCAACTTTTCAGAAATTTGTGCTGAAAGGTGTCAGCTCACAGCACCCCTTTTTGGGCTCAACCATCTGCGCTGCTCTTGCTGCTATTTTGAAATCCACCACCAAACATCCAACAGGCAACATGGATTTATCATCAAACCAGCAGCCATCAAACAGACACACTGAATACACTGAAGAGAAACAGTCACGGGGCAGAAACCATTAAAAACCTATTGAAGTTTAAATTATACCCCAAAACTGTGCTTTCTATGGATGAGAACATCTATGATATTAATGTTTCTCTGCTGCTTGTCCTATTATTTAAAGTAGAAGCTCTCCAAGGGACAAATAAGCTCTGTATTTTGGAACCACAGCACAGACTTGCAGCAGTATTTTAGGAAAAAATAAGATGTCTATTATTAACTATTGTCAAGATACCGGCCTACAGCTCATTACTTGGGCTGCTTAAAACCCCCTCTTTTTGGCATATTTCACTGCACAAGTGGTTTAAACAGAAAGCACTTGCTGAACAAGCAGACTTTGGGCTTCTAAATAGCCATTTAGCAAAGCACCATTACCCTGCACGCAAGTCATGAGATGGGTGGCCAGCAAGCCAGGTTGCCATCCAGCCCACGTGTGTGTGCTGGAGTACAAATAACAAATGAAGAATTCATTTGTAATACTTGATTTTCAAGCTCCTTTCTGCTTTGCTCAGCTGCTGCAGCACACGCCGCATAAAACCAACTCAAAGGTCAAATGGGAGAACGAAAATTTTCACAGTAGCCTGAATTTTCCAGAGTCTGTATGCCTTAGGACAGAACAAGAACCAACAAAGCCAAGCCAGCTCGAATGGTTACTTGCAGCCCAAAGAGGAAAGAAATTACCACCCCTCTTAATGAGAAACGTTATTTCCATGGTGAAGCTCTCACAGATTTAACTGAGGCTTGATGTGACAAGTATTCCCACTTAGAAAAGCCAAGTAATGCGCTTCTAAAACAAGTATTTACGTGCGAGCAGAAAGAGATCTGGGAGTTTTACAACACCGGGTGAACTTACTTTGGACCGAGTTCTTTTCTGATTTTTGTCGCTGAATTTCTCCTTCATTTCCTCCAAGAGATGCTTCAGCTCTCTCTCCTCGGACGTGCCCAGGTATTTTTGGTTAATGTGCAGGTAGCAGTGCCACTTGGCCGACTCAAACCCCCAGTGGCAGGTCCTCTTGTCGGGGGACCTGTGTGAATGCATCACGAAGGTCTGGGGTGAGAACATCCCGTAGCATTCCAAGCACTGGATACATGGATCATCGGGGGCAAGGTAGAACTGAGGTGCAAACAACCCCTGGCACTTGCCCAGGCATTCATGCTCTACTTCGAAGGCACTGCCAGTCTCTTTCAGCTGGGCCAAGGTGTTTTTGCCAGGGAGGAAACCGCCGCTTTGGGGAAAAGTGCGAGGGCGCAGTAAAGCGTTGCATAGTCTCTGAGCGTCCGTCAGCGTAATGAGCCCGCAGGACGGAGCGTTGAACGGAAGGATTCCCAAAACCTTCAGAATGTGAAGCTGGTCAGAAGTGCACCTTGAGCAGTAGATATAGAGCTCATCACAAACCGTGTTGATCTGCTGCAAGGAAAAGTCTCGGAGAACCGAATTCAACACTTGAGGCAGGCAAAGTCTTTTTTCTCCTCCAACTTTAAAACAAGAGATGGATTCCCCCTCCAGCAGGGTCTGGGTGAGTTCCGTGGAGCTGTCTGGAGGGATGAGCAGCGGGCCAGAGAGGATTTGTGGTGATGGGAGAGGCAGGAAGACGGTGGGTGACATACTCTCCTGGGAATACCGAGCCGAAAAAGCTGCAGGTCCACCCAGCGAACTCTGGCTGCTTAGGTGGAACTGTGCCAACGTGTGTTTCAAACCTGGATTTAAACTCAAAGGCTCAGACAGGGAAGCGCTGTTTGGCTTGGCGGTTTCCCCATCAGCCTCCACCGGAGTTTCACCATAGTCATCCAGGTTTTCCTTCTTTATCGTTGGCAATTTATTTATTACGACCTGTACTTTGTTATTTACATGCATTTCTGTCATTGCTTTTTTCAGTGGAGGACTCCCATCCTCTTGGATCCTGCTCCTTTTTTGGTCTGAAACCAGACCTAGAGGGAAGTTTATCTGTGGGCTTTCCATTGCTAAACACTAGAGCTTTAATTGAGCCAGTCCTGAATGTGCATTTTCTTGCTTTTTCATATAAAAAATAGTTTCACGTGATCTTGGATTACCTCAGGTACACCAAGCTGCACGCTCCTTTCACTAAAACATTTACTTCTTCAGGATCCAACAGTAAAAACTGTAACCCATTTTGCATGTAATACCGTAAAATTACTAGTGGAGAGATTACACTATTTTCTTAGTTATTTGTTCAATTTCATAATATAAAAACCCCAATGTAATATGTATACAAAAGGTTTTCTTTATACCCTACCCACTATTTTACACAGTAGCCTTGCCCAGCAATTTAGTAAAAAACGATGTGCTGATATACGTTCATCCTCAGTCGTTTTTTTCCTTTAAAAAATATACTGTCGTTTCAAATAAGTCTCTATTTAAATATTAAAATAGAAAAATGGGCTCAGTTAGAAGAACGTCAATCTTAACGCAACTGATCCAAAACGTAGTTTTAAGTTGTGTGAAAATTTTATTCAGCACTTTCAGCTCCCAGAGATCAAACACAATCTTAAGGGCTTGCTTTATTGTGCTGCCAGCTTTATGATTTCACCACCACCATGACAGCTACTATGGCAGTTCACAAATAAATCCTGAAACTAAAGGCTGATCCAGATCGACAGCAAAGACTAAACGTCCCTAGAGAGTCACCTTTCGCCCAGATGTCACTGGCGTGTGTCAGAATTTTCCCAGCCCAAGTTATTAGTAATAGAGGTGAGATCCAGGCCATGGGCTGAATTCATGCCGTGTGCTAGCACAGAGTTCTGCCAGTCCTTCCTGATTACCTGCGAAACAGAGAGGTCGATCACAAGCAATCCCAGAGTTTGCCCTGTACCTAAAGGGGCTTCCAGAGACTTGGAGAGGGACTTTTGACAAGGGCACAGAGCGACAGGACAAGAGGGAATGGCTTTAAACTGAGAGAGGGACGGTTTTGATTTGATACGAGGAAGAAATTATTCTCTGCGACAGCAGCAAGGCCCTGGCACAGGCTGCCCAGAGAAGCTGCCCCATCCCTGGCAGTGTCCGAGGCCAGGCTGGCCGGGGCTCGGAGCACCCTGGGGTAGTGCAAGGGGTCCCTGCCCATGGCGGGGGGGGGAGCTGG
>VWZN01013327.1:690629-723929 GCA_013396955.1 Regulus satrapa
GGGGGGAGCTCTCCGTCACTGTCCCTCAGTGGCCGTCCCGCGGCGAGGCTGCCGGAAAAAAGGTCCCTCGGTGATTGTCCCTCCAAGATGGTCCCTCAGTGAGAGACCTTGAGCGACTGTCCCTCAAAGAGCGTCCCCCGGCGAGGGTCTCACAGTGACTGTCCCCCGGCGAGGGTCGCCACAAGGGTGGGCTGTGCCGCTGCTGGGGACGGGCAGACGCGGGGAAGGTCGGCGGGATGGTGCCCGAACCCGAAGCAGTGTCACAGACCGCTCCCTGCAGCCACGGGCTCGCAGGAGATGCTGAAGCGCAGGAGCTGTTTCGGGAAGCGAAATTATCAAACCGCGGAGAGGCGGGGAAGATGCTCTTCAGGGACAGCTTAGTCGCTGTACAACCCGTTCATGTATTACAAGTTTCTTCTGCCTGCAAGAAGCCCGAAGCTTTTCAGTTTACATCTTTGTGAAGACAGCGCTTCAGCTGGGATTACGGCGCAATCCAATTTGCCGTTGCCTTTCATCCCACGCAGTTACATATTTTGATGCGAGTACAAAAGCGCAGCACATGAAAATGGGGCGATTGTACAACCACCAGGCACCGCTTAGCACCGGCCAGCGCTGCCCGCGGCCGGCGAGATCCCGGCTCCCTAATGCCGGCCCAAGAGGATTAGGGCAGGGCACAGAACCTGCCCCGCTGCTGATCAGCTGAGAGAGCCGTTTGCTGCTCTTTAATCCTTGACTTCGCACCTTTGATATGCTCAGGTTTCCTCTGGGCTGGCCGGGCTCGATGATGGAGAGGCCCTTGAGCATCACTGCAAAGCCGCTTCACGAGTCACCTGTTAACTCACACCTAAACCACCGCATCGGCTGAGGGATCTGCAACAACATCTACACCGGCTTTGGATCTGAGTGATCTTTAAGGCCTCTTCCAACCCAAACCATCAGGGGTTTATAGAAAAGCAAACATTTTTGCAAAGAATACTAACACCCAGTACTCATTTATTAAGCAAGGTCTGCTTAAACCCCACAACAATATGGCAGAATTAAACAAGATTTCTGAATCCACCAGTTTTTGGAGCTGATTCTGAAAGATATGGACCTACGAGGGAATTGTATAGACATTCTAGACATTCCTGTCTGCTTCACCCCCTTGGACTTTAGGACCTGATTTAAAAAAAAAAAAATCTCTTCAAATACCAATCCGGGCAATGCACTATGTCATAATCCCTTTTGAATTTACTGAAGAAAATGTAACATCTACCATCGGAGCTGGACTGATCAATGTCTGTGAGGAAGGCAACATCTGTAGGCAGATATTCTATCTTTTATTAGACCTCCTGATGTAATGCAAGCTTAGAATTCAGTGGCATTGTTTAATTTGTTGGGGTTTTTTTTCAGGTTCTGCTGCAGAAATGTTCCATTTCAGGTTACAAATTCTGGTAACTATTGTGCTGTAATGATAGTGTTGCTATAGAGCTACAATAATCAGGCAATGGAAGACAAAGTTTGTAGGTAGAGGATTGTCTAAAAAAAGGTGTTAGCTCTGCCTACAGCTTCTACTGTGGACTGTGAAAAGCAGTTCTGAAGACGCTGCACAACTAAAACCCGAGTTAGAGACCTTTGCAAGTGGTAATAAAGTGTACTTAATAGCACAGGAGGAATCTTGCTTTGATTAATAAAGTGTTTTAATTTTCAAGAAGTGCTGAGGCTCTGGGGAAGCTCACAAACTTCACCAATACACAGTCCCTGAAGATACACAATTTAACTATGAACTGTGCCCTGGAGAGCACAATTTAACTGTGAACAAAGATGGTGGTGCATTTTCTTCTCTGATGAGATTAGATGGTGCTTTTCAAATAAATAAAAAAAAATCACTTTGGTAGTCAAGTTTAATAGCGAGGTGTAACAGTTCAGGCTGTTAGCTAATCTGTCATAGAAGGTTTCACTCATAAAATACATACCTTATTACAGGTTGTGTTTTAAGCACAAAAAGTTGATAGGTTTTGGCAGACACCACATCCTGCAGGACAAGTCACAGTGGGGACAGTGCACAAAACACTTCAGCTCCTGAAGGACTTGAGCTATTCCTTTGGTACGAGAGGGGTAAAGCCCAGACATTTTATTCATCCTTGGAAGTCATGTGTGGACATAAGAGATCCCTGGTTTTGTTTATGCCTGAAAAAGCCACCTCCCACAAAAGCTGCACAGACCTGGGATGTAGATGCTGCTTTGCCTTCAGTTATTGGTGATTAAATGGTAAGAGTCCACCTTTCAAGCATGCAATCCAGATCCCTTTATTATAAGCAGGAAAAAAAAATTAAAATAAACCCATGAGGGGAACTCTTTGCAAAACAAAAATGCAAGACACGGTAAAATCCGTTCTTTCTCAAAGGAGCTCCAACCCCTACCTTCCCTCCTCCCAGGAAAACATCATTATTCTGTGGGCAGCTGCAGATACCTCTGTTGCTTCCACGCCTTACACCAGCCGTGCTGAAGTGAGGACGCTTGCTTAGCACTTCCCGAGCAGATTATCCAAGCTATTAGCTTCCTTCAGAGAGCGCCTCAGCATAAACAATTGCTCAGACTGAGGCAGAGCAGCTGGGCACCCAACTGAACAGAAACAGGGAGCACGCGTGGGGGGAGGTTAAGCATGTAAGATATGCAGCCATCTGCGGCACTCGCCAGCACTGCCGACACACACCCGCGCCAACGGGCGAGGCAACATCTCTTTTAAAAGATGCCGAAATACAGAAATTAAACCCACCCGCCCGTCTGTGGCGGGGTATGAGCTAAGTGCCATCACCCTCCGTGTCAGAAATCTGAGAATGCAGGGGAGGAGTTGTAGAAACAAAGAAATAAATCATGCAGAAGTAAGTGCAGCAGAGAGAGAGAGCGTTGCTCTGAACTCCAAACCCCAGCTCTGGCAGCTGAGATGACGCTGTGTGAGTTCCAGCTGAAAGAGGCCCCTGCATGAGCAGGCTGAAGGAGCGTTTTGTATTTTCCTTTAAGATTTCTGTCTCTGGGCAGAAGACTGACGCCTCACTGCTTTTGTCCCATCCCTGGTGTCAGAAGGAAAGACAGAACCTACAAGGATGGTATTTTTCCAAAAGACGAGCATGGGGCTGAGGAATGATGCTGGAGCAGAACCTGCACTCTCAGACATGTTTGGGAAATGCAGGGTGAGAAAGGCATTTATTGGGTTGCTGTGGCCTATCCCAGTGCAATTTTCTACAAGAAATTAAAAGATTAGAACAAGGCTCCCACGGGATATGGATAGTTTAAAAGTGTCAGATGATGATCCCAAGAAAAAGACCAGCATTTCACAGTATTTCTCTGAGATTTTAACACACAGAGGTCTAATATAAATGTTTTATTTAAAGTAAAAAGTGTACACAAATAAAGGTAATGATTACACAACAATGCTCAAGACCATATTCCATATGAAACAGGAAAACAGTAGTGACAATATGAACTAGCAGAGCACCCATAGGAATCCAACTCGTGTACAAAAAGGAGGTTACTCCACATAAATACATCATGCTTCTGATGCGACACGTTATCCAAAAAACAAAACCTACTGCACTGGACTGTTTACACCCAATGTCCCTTCTGAATATTTATGACAGTTGCTGTATGCCTAACAATGAAAAATAACAGTAAATATCATGGCACTTTGGAGAAAATAAACTTTAAAAATGAATTTACAGTAATTTGTCACTTTGCAACATTCTTCATGGTTAGATATGTAAATAGAAAAAGTATTTTTTCTGTGACATTATAAAAAAATTAACTTTTGCTTTACTCTTCTGTGATCAATGGCAGAAATGTCCTTGCTTACATAAAGCCACTTCCCTTAATATCTCATAGGAAATTATGCCACTGTAGAGACAAGGCTTTTCTTGTTTGCTTTAAATGATTCCCAGGTTTAATATCAGTTATGCCCTGATGTCTAAACTGATCATGTGGGTGCAGGAGTCAGAGGCTAAACAATCACCATTTTAAAACTGCACACAGAGCAGTTCACCTGACCCCATTAGCTGGTTTTTAAAGGAAGGTTCACTCTGATATTTTACATTTGAGAAGATGCAACTTGAATTTAAGGAAACCTGATTTTTAAGAGTGAGGAGGTTCAACGCTTCCCTGAAACTGAAGCCCCTCAAATCACTTCCCAGTTCTGGAAACTCAGCCCACTACTGAAGAGTTTCCTACTTATGTTGTAAAGAAAAGCATGAACTAAATCTCATACCATGACACCAGTGTGGATTTGTGCAATCTCTCTGCTTGCAGCTGATATGGCAGTGAACAGACATACACCAGAAAACTTGTGCTATGAAATTAGTGTTGCCATACAAGGATTTTCACGGAAAGACACTGGCCAAGCAAAAATCTACTAAAAGCTTCAGGTAATGTTTGCCCACTTGTGCTTACAGATTCTCAGATCTGCTTTCAGTGATACTTAGCTTCTCTTACGGCTCTAAGATAACACAGATTCCTTTCCTCAGTGTCTCTTTAATCCCTTTTCCCCAAAATAATAATAATAAAAAAGTGGTACGTTTGGCATTTCTTCAGCCCAACACGTTCATAACTATTGCTTTAGCAGTAAAAATAAGAATTATCTGTGCTGTATATTACACTGCTTACTAATATGAAATGTAAGAAACACACCTCTTAGTCCTAGTTTGACCCATTCTTTCAACTGCTTTCCTTGAGCCTGCTACCAGCATTTCAGGTTTGATTGTGAGTACAGATCACCATCTCTAAGGGCAGAAGTTAAGGGAGCACCTATTTTTTTCTAGATATGCTTTTTCCACTGGCAAAGTGGAACTCATTCCCAGCAGTGTGGCAGTAAGATAAAAAAGGAACCAATGCCCTTTTCCAGGCTGTGGCTGTACCGTGTGCAGTTCTGACGCAGTTAAGACAGCAAGTACAAAAGCAATAAATAGTATGAGGTTCAGTATTAGCTGCCCGTTACTGCTGAATTATGATATACAGATTTTAATTTCTCAAAGAGTTAACTGAATTCTTTAATTAAACTGACACTTGATGCCGTGTCCAGCCCTTGCTGAAAGGGCCAGGCTAGAAAGGCACTCTTTGTATCAGTGTACCATTCCTAGTGTGAGTGTTGGAGCAAAGTCTACCAATTGTGATATGGAGTTAATAGTCTCCTTCAGGGTAGGATCAATATTCCCCATGAAAGCAGCTAGTCTTGACCTATTCAGTGTAAATATCTGCTCTCCTTGCTGCCATTTTAGTCTGAAGGGCATGAACAAAGCTCTAATTTCTATGTCTACAACAGGGAAAACAGATGTTCAGAGAGAAGAGATTTGGAACTACAGAAGTGATAAGCTCTTACTCATCTTGCTGAAAAATCTGAAATCTTTGAAGGATCATTTATTACATCACCTGATGCAATCTGTGCTCATTAAGCACTGAAAAAACTTTCCTTGCTCGGAACACTGTACTGGCAAATTATACAGCCAGATCCTTTGTTCAGTCAGGAGCCCCAGGGACCAACTCCTGTATTAAAATTCAAATTTGGCAAAATTGTTAGAAAGTTCTAACATTTTAAATCTGGCAGCTGAAGGTTCAGCATAACAACTGTCCTGGACAACAATCAATACAAAAAGAAAATTCACACTAGGTGGCAAGGGTAGGATGTTGAGTTACTCATTTTATGCAAGTGCATCTAAATGGAGAGATGTTTATCCATGCAGGGAAAAAAACGGAGTAACAATTGGCACAGTTCAGAAATGGAGAATTCAGACACATTCCTCAGCTGACATCAAAAGAGGATTTATGTATTCAAAGCCTTCAAATTCAGACTGGTCAATCTTCTTCACAATATCACTATAAGGGTTAAAAAACAACCATTAGCTGAGCAAAACTTTAAAAAACAACATTAACTGATAGTTTTACTTAAATTTTAAACCTGTTCAGTGAACTGCAATTGAGAAAATTTCCCTTCCCTCTTTTGTCCCTCTCTACCTTCACAGTTACCACTGTGCTTTTTAACCCCAATAATGGTACCAAAACACAAAACCCCTCAAAAGCAGTGACTAGGCTTCACTCACTCCCTCCCACAAAGCAGTCTGCAAGGTTTGCAGTTTTAAAACTTGCCCTAAACAGGCGGTTTTGTAAGGACCTGAAAACATTAGGATGTGACAGATACTGCACCTGCATCAGCAACTTTTCTAAACTTTATTTGTACAGTCTGCATTTAGAAAGGGATGAGGAAGGAAGTTGGATTTCAGACCTGATTAAGGTGCACGGGTAACATTTAATATATACTGGTTTTGTTTATATACTATATGAATGCTATATAAAACTATCAAAAATCCCTAAAATGTCAGCAGCAGCAGCTCAATCAAACTAGAAAGGCCCTTCCCTCCTTATCCCAAATCAGGGCCTCTCAGGAGTAAGGAGCCACAAATCCACTACCAAAATCAAGCACATTATCATGCATTTTATAAAGGCTTTTCAGCCAGGATAATCTCACCTGACTACTAACAATATAAAATACCCAAACAAGTTTAAAAAAAAACCCATCTTCTCATCTCTCAACTCCTGAAACTCTACATTACTTACTCATCATCTGGAGTGAGCTGCACAGGTTCATTGGTGAATTGGGAATCAAAGTTATCCAGACCAAATTCTCCAGATATATTTGGTTTAAATGGAGGCACCACTTGCTTTTGCTCCATCTAAGAATAAACGCACTTAGTCACACAGAGAATGAGTTACAACCTATTGAATTATTTTTAAACAAGGTTGGAAATTACTATTACTTTATCTGTAGTACTTTCTTCAATCATTCTAATAATCTGCTGCACTTACTGTGTGTGAAAGGGAAAAAAGATTGTGTATTGTAATTCTGATACAACATAAATTAAGAGCTTAATGTCTTTGAGCTTAAGGTCCTCTCTTAGGCTCAAAACAACTTTGTCAAGCTCTAAACAACTTTGTCACTGTATGCAAAGAACCTCAGCCAAGGCAGGGGGCATTCCCATACCAGATCCCAATCCACGTTGCGGAAGAAGGGATGTCCCTGGATATCTGCAAACCCTGTCTGAGGATGGCAGCCCAAGCGTTCCTTCGGATCCTGTGCAAGGAAGAAAATATTTCCAAATGGATGCTACAGCCTACACACAAATAAAATCCCAATGTTACAAATCCCATGAGAAATGAAACACCAGAGTTACAAGGAACACTGAAGAACTAAATTAGCATAATTGATTTTGGAAACTGCTCCAATTTACCCTCTGAAATAGGGAGGAATATATGGAAGCCCTTAACTGAATTTTATATAAATGATTACGCTGCTTTTCTTCATTTTTATTCAGACCTGTTTAAATGTGGCATGGGTTTCAGAGCAGGCTTTGTTAGATAACTAATGAATTTGATTTTTTTCCCCCACCTTTCCTTGCTCTTTCCTGAGCAGATTATGCCAGGAAATCACGCTGGGGAGGTAAGTGCAGTTCCTGGTAAATACTGTGGAAAGAAGCTTGTTTTAACAAGACAATTCCATCTCCAGGTACAAACATGCACATAATACCAGGGAGCTATAACAGTGTGCAGTGAATGGTGTGACTTTCTTAGAATAATTTTTAATCAAACCAGGTTTCTCCTGTATCTCTTTCTTCCTACTCACGTAACACTCACTAAAAGCCAGCAAGTGCTTGGACTCATCATCCACTACAAGTGCACCTTCTGACTCTCAGGCTAGAGAGCCCCCAGCAAGCAGTGAGCACATCTGGCCTCTGCATCTCCCTCCAGGAAGTCATCAGAAGCTGTCCAAGTGATTTGCTAAGCTGCTTCCCTCAGAACCAAACTGAATCTGGTAAATTTGTTTGATTCTCCAAGTTAAAGAAACCGCTTGGAGTGTTTTGATGCCTTTCACTTTGAAATTTACTCATAATCCCAGCCTGAGAACAAGGAACTTGAGATTTTAAGAGAAGTATCTAGAATAGGGCCCCCAGCCCCACTGAAATTCTGCTTTAGGCTCTCATCTTTTCTGTCCTGTTTCTGTACATAGCAGATAAAGTACATCAGCCCTTACCTTGTTTAGGAAACTCTTTAGAACACCTGCTGCTTTCACAGAGAGGGATCGGGGAATTCGGATCTGTTTTTCCAAAATTACTGCAAGAAAACAAGGTTCCTATCAGCCTTGGCATCTTTGAAGTTAGTTCAAAGGTTAAGTAGAAGCAAAGCACTGAAGTGTAGGAACACTCATGGTAGTTACCTTGGAAGAGATAGTCCTCTGTGTTCTGATCAGGGTTGTCAGAACTCCCCACGATGTCGAAAGGTGACCGGCCCGCCATCATCTCAAACATCAGCACACCAAGGGCCCACCAGTCCACGCTGAAGCCTAGAATTCAAGAGACAAAACACCACTGGAGATACTTCACAACAAAACCACCAACACCTCTGGGGCTAAGAACAGAGAAAAACAAGTTAAAAAATTAAGTATTGCCAGTCTTTCCAATTAGCTGAATAAGGGAGAGATAATGACTGCAGCAGACATCATGGGGATCATTATGTACACAACAGGAGGAGACGCTGGACAGAGGAAATGCAAAGAGGTTAAAGGTTGGTGTTAAGCCCTTAACAAAGGTTTAGATAATATTTAAGCCTAGTCATCACTGACCAACAGTGCATTATCCAGGTTGGGAGATAAGGCCAAGGAGGAGCCGTTGAGTCTTAATAGCAGCAAATCGGTCATTCATGGAGCAAAGCATTTCTCCCTCCCCTACTATTCACTGCTAGAGGAAACCCCAGTAGCCAGGCTGGGGCTGATGCAGTCTGGCTGGCCTAGAAAGCCTGTGATAAGCAGGAGTATCTGAAGTGAGTATGAAAGAGACATTTAATTGAAATAAGATGGTAGATTTAAAAAAATACGCGAAGAGCCATCTACTTTCTAGGCCTTTTGCAATGAATCTATCATTGCTGCCAAACGCAAAGTTCTAAAATCAAACACAATTCCAGACTGCAAATATATCATGAGCAGCATCTAAAATAGTCATAAACAATAATACATTTGGAAGACTCAAGCTATTCTTCAAGACTGTTCAAAAGAATAGAAAATATGCAATGCAGAGTATCTTATTTGTTTCGTGTCATGTTTTCGGCTCTTCCTTTGAAGGCTTTATTTACTTTTTCAAACAGGATGTTGAATTAAGACTGATCATGTGTCTAACGGAAAGTTTTACTTTCTACTGCTTGAACAACTCAAATAAGAAGACACAAGGTGAAAGTTATAAAGTAGCAAGAAGAAATTCCATTTACCATAATCCTCTCCCCGGAGAATTTCAGGTGCAATATAGTTTGGAGTCCCACAGAATGTGCTGGTTGTGTCACCGGGCCTCAGACCCTCCTTCAAGAAAAGATGGGAAGAAAATACTTTACAGTTAACTGAAGATCCCACACTCCTCTGCTAAGAGCTTAACTTTGAATTAATTATAAAATTAATTATAAATAACCAGCATTATGGCAATTCCATGGCAAAGTCAAAGCTCCAGCGTCTTTCTAGTGACAAAAATTTTACCACAGAAATCCAAACAGGAGCCACAGAATCCAAACAGGAGCAAGTGACTGATAATTTCAACCTCTTTTGAAATCACTTTATCCTATTTCAGCAAACCCCTCCCAGACAAATTGATCCAGCAGCTTTAAGAAAACATCAACAGTGCATGGAAGTGCAGTCTGTGCACTCTGGCATTTGCCTTTTCTCCACGTGTGGAACTGAAATTAATACAGAGCCCGTGTGCACTGTGTACATAGAGAGACCTTGAAATGTCACTTTTTAAAGTGTCCCCATCTTTTAATTTGTAACAATTTCTTAATTGATTTTCCTGGTTAGCAAAAAACTAGATCTTACCTTGCACATGCCATAATCTGTGAGTTTAATATGCCCTTCAGAATCTAGGAGCACATTATCCAGTTTTAAATCCCTGTAGATTATCCCTCGCTCATGTAAATAGTTCAATGCTAGACTGATTTCAGCAGAATAAAACCTAGTGTAGAAAGACATACTGATTACTCAAGTAATCAAAGCCCAAAGCACAATAAAACAGTCTTGGTAGTATGGTATTTTTTATACACAATCCCAAGATTCTATTATTTTTCCACAGAGAAGTGGCAAATTGTTTATAATCATACAAATGTTTCTCTGCACTTCAAAAATGGTTTTTAGTTAATAGTGATGTCTCCTGCAATCATCCCTTTTATCTCACCATCTGAGATTAAACATATGCACCAAGAACTCAGCATTTGCCTGGACAGCTGGTAGTGGTTGTTGTACGAGAAACACATTGATATCATTAGACATTAAAAAAAACCAAAAAAACCCACAAAACTGTTTTTCTAGAAAAAAAATAGCAGACTGAAGTTATACAGAGTAATGCCAATTACTGCAAACAACATCTAAATGCCTCCTATTACAGTTCCTTCTTGAAACAAAAACACGGTGGCTTGCAGCAGCAAAAGGAGGATGCAGTTTCACGTTTCTTAAATCCTTAACATCTGGAGAGGATTTGCTGGCTCATCCCTCATAATCTCTGCACTGCTGCACTGTGTCAGAAAACCACTGTTTGGATGCAAGAAATCTGGAATGAGACACACCTGGCATGTTCCTCTGGCAGCTTCCTCTGCCTCTGCATATGGAACATGAGATCTCCTCCATTGACGTACTCTATAACAAAGAATAACCTGGAACACACAGGATTGTTACAAATGATTGTGTGCAGGGCTGAAAGAGGTGTGAGATGTTACAGGTCTGTTACAGAGCAACGCCCATTCCACTCCTCCATCTCTGCCACCATGGCTGGTTTTACCATTTTCCCCTCCTTTGAATAAATTGCCAAAGTTAAAAATCAACTATACAAAGTTTCTCTAGATAATTCCTCCACTGTTAAAGGAGGGTAAGTAATCCTTCCTATATTCCTCATCCATTACTGCTTGTCATTGCTACACACATATATGACTGCAGAGAATCACCTCAATTCCTATGCAAAAACCATTAAAAAATTAAAATCTAGTTTTCCTTCCTGATCCCTTTAGTCTCCTTTGTTTGTGGTTAATACTCTAAGTGTATTACAAATATTCTTTCTTCTCACTTCCCTCCATTACCTTGTCACCTTTTCAAAAGGGCAGGGATCCTGTTTAAATACACAATAACTGGATTTTAAATGCACTTAAAGGTATTACTGTATGGAATAGAAAAATAATAATTTTCATCTCTATTACTCAATTTTCCTTTTGAAAACTCAGATTCTATTTTCTGAGTTTTGTTCACAGATTCATCTTCAAAGAATCCAGGCAAGTCTGAGACAATTATTCCTCAGTTTTTGTACCTCTGATTTTCATCTTCCCAACCCTTTTCTCCCTTCCATTCTACATTCTATCTCATATTCTCAACCCTTTTTTTCCTACTAGTTGCACTTCTCTTTCTGTTCAGAATCCTTCCACCACATCTACCAGTACTTTACATTCTTCTACCTTTTCCCCATTTGAAAACCTTAGATGCACATGGCATTTGAATCACAAAATACTACAAAGATTTACAAAACATTCATTTTGCTTCTTAACACTTTATGCTTTAAATTCAGGCCATTGAGGTGCCTGAGACTATTTTATTACTAATTTATGACCTTTACCTGCTTTCTGTCTGGAAGCAAGAGTGCAGTCCGACGAGGAAGGGATGATTTGAGGCCTGTTCAAAGACATGTTTCTCTGTCTGAACCCAATCAATATCCTGTTTTTTAAAGAAAAGTGACATTCAGAAAAGTATTGTTGCACTTCTTAGGTCAAGTATTAATGACACTTAGCAGAAAGACATTCAAGGGGTTTGCTGTTCTTGTTTTACTTGCAAGAAATTAAACATTCTATAGTTCTGAAATGTGAAGCAAATAGCTGATAGCATACTTTTTATTTCCTGAATGTCCTCTACTCTTAGCCTCAATGTGTAACCACCTTGGGAATGAAAACACTGATCTATAAGATAAACTGGTGCAGGGAAATGTAAAGTAGCACCAAGAAATGCAGAGGAAATCAATGGTAGACTGAGAAATAAATGCAAAAGCTCTTGGACAGCAAGTCACAGGCACTCCAATATTTTCAGAGTAGCCTAAAGAAACCCAAGGGAAACTCTCAGTAACAAGAGGTTTTTAGCAGTTTAATGGTGCAATTTGTGACACGTTTTCCCCAATCACTGTGCAAAAATTGTTAAGACGGGGGTCTGATTTAACAAGCAATTAAAATAAGATGGTGAGATTTCTTTGTGACAAAAATCCAGATTTGAACATATGAAAATCAGACTCCACCTGGCTACCTGCCTTGTGAGCCTCCTATAGAGCAGTACAAGCAACTCATGTAGAATTCTCTGTGTGCTGCAGCCCAGACCTGGCTCCCACCTCATGGAGGAACTGGAGCTGTCTGGAAGAGCTGCCCAACTCAGTGAGAACACCTTGCCCACCTCATCATCGTTGACGAGCTCTTTCTTCACCACTTTCATGGCGTAAATGCGCTCGGTTTTCTTCAGTCGAACCAGCAGCACTTTGGCATAGCTGCCCCTTCCAATGACTCGGAGCAAATCAAAATCCTGCAGGCCCAGACTGGAGGAAGCTTTGCCACTTTCCCTAATGCTCATTGCCTGTGGATAAAGATGCACTGAAATGAGGAAGCAGCCTTGCCAGTGTCAGCAATTGAAAAAGTCAGCATTGCAAACAACATTTCAAAATTAATATAAACAAATAATTCAATTAACTCTTGTTATCTTATGACTGTACTGTTCTGGAAAGGAATGTGCTGGGAAACAAAAGAAGGAAAAGAGACTTGGCAGATAAGAAACAAACCAAACTGGGACACCTTCTAAATCAAAACACATCTTAAGGTTCAAAATAAAGCAGCGTGCAAACCACACATGCACACATCTCAGGAGCAACCCAAATGTGCCCTCTTGCTAATTTCAGTTCGTGGCAAATTAAGCTACTAGAATCTGGAAATTGAGACACACAGGCTTTAAGATCTCCGAAGATCCTCATGTTCCTTCCAACTTCAGATACTCAGTGATTCTATGTACAGAGTGAGCTCGGATAAGAAATTTTACCTCTTTTTCTTCACCAACATGGTCGAGGCTCTCATGACTTGAGGGATTGTAGGGTATCACTGGAGGTGTGAGAAGAATTTATTAAACTGATGTAACACAACAGGATTTTCTTCTACCTTAAAATTTCCACAATCAGAGAAGCACAGCTTAAATGCTTCTCTTGCAAGTATTCAAAACTGATAGGTTTGCATTAGGACCATCACTCTGATTGCCACAGAAATAAACATGTTTGGCCACCACTCCAGCAGAAGCTCTGCTAATGCTCTTAAGGGTTTGGTCTTGGGTTTTTTTTTTGCTTGATCACAGCACGTGAAGTACTCAGCTTACTAAATGTAACTGACAGCATAAATTCTTCTTTGTTTAGTCAAGTTTCTAAAAGTGGTAAGATGTGGAAAACGGGAATTTTTATATTTATATCCTCCTTAGCATTAAGAAGTTGTCTTACTTTTCTTATTCTATGAAAAAGTAATGAAGGGTTTTTAAAATAATTTAACTTCAATGTTCACTTTTCAGCAACTTATAGTAATTTAAAGAAAAAAATTATTGATCTTACCTGTTTCTACATTATCTGAATGCACTGATGATGGGTCCATAGGCATTATTGGTTCCTGCAAACATAGACAGGATTTTTGTAATAGACTGTCCAAGTGTCAGACACATTATTTTAGAGTAAATAAATGAAATTAATGATCCCTGAGGAATATAATCTAGCTACTTTTTAACTTGACTAGTCAACATAGTTACTAAAATTTACACAATGATATAAACAACTGCATTCTTTATTTTTCCCTATTTTCTGGAAGTCATGACAAGTGTCCAGAAGCTGCAGAAGGAACAACTTGGTACAAAAGAGAAAGAAATGCAGCAGATGACAAGTGAGATAGAAAAACTCAAGTCCTTCAGTGGCACATATATTAGTCAAAATAATTCCCAGAATACAGACTTGAAGCTGTCTGCTTTATTAAACCGGGAAAAGTAATAATCTCAACTTTTCTCAGGACTTAAAAACTGGAGAACGATAGAATTTCTTGGGAGAAATTTCTTGCCATTCATATTCCTTTGCTGTAAATGGGAAATAATTCAATAATCTGTCAGATATCTAGAGAATTTACTCCACCTATAAGTTTCAATTTTGCTTGGTGAATCCCAAACTTTCTTGCAAAAGTCATGGTAACCATTAAATTGATGTTTCAACTATCGCGATTTTTCTCAGGCTGCAGTTTGAAAACCAACAGTATAACATGGGGGGAGGAGTTATTTGTTTGATTGTTGTTGCTTTTTTGAGACAATTTATCAGGTCAGTTTTACTTACTGGCTGTAGTGTGTGTCGGCCACATTCAAGGTTGACAAGTTTGTGACACTTCTTGTGGACCAGGAGTTTGCAGTTGATGCATTTGTAGCCCTGGCGCCCCAGGCCCCATATCCGGTCACTGCAGATGGCACAGTGGGCTCTCTGCAATCACAAACCAACAAAACTCACTCAAGAGCAAATATCCAGCCACACTTGCATTAACCAAGCCCATCTCCTCATTTCTCTGTAGGTGAGTCCTTACAGAGGAAGGCAGGAGAGCAGAAGCTTCAACGCCTTAAGCGACCAGACAATGCGAATGGGAAGATCACCACCCGCTGAAGGACACTGACAAAACAGCTCCAAAGAGCCATGAAAACAGGGTGCCTATGGAGGCAAGAGTGGAAACTGCTTGAACTGTGGTGCCTTGACAGCCTTTAACCCAGATGAGGTCAAAAAACAACAACAAAAAAGCTGAAGTTAGACATGAGGATGCTCAAGATGAAGTTTAGCAGAGACGATCTCAAGAATTAAGCACACAATATACTGAGCTTAGAGAAGAAGGAAAGATGATTGAAGCTGTCAAGGGACCCAACTTACTCAAATATTTTGTGTTTGGTTTTTGTTGTTGCTGTTTTTGAAACACAGCAGAGCCTTTTTGGTCCTTAGCTAATTATATTTGACCCTTGCTTCTTGAAAGCATTCTGGATGGTCTGTTATTTTCAGTCAATTCCACAGCACCAGAAACAGGCTGCCTGGAGAAACATCTCAGCCTTCTCCTTTCAAAGTCAGGAAAGAAAAGTCTGTGCATCATAAGCAAGTTCAGACCATTTTACTCCCAGAAGCTGCAAGACTGAAAATCTACTTTCAGCCACCTGATACATTCCATTTTACTCTCTGGGAAGATTTTAAGGGAACACAGCAGCTTTGCCATTATGCAATCAGAGTATATGGAAAGTGAATTTCAACCTATTTGTTTTGGTCTTTTTCTGTTTCAAGTTCATGATGACTTAATATCTGGAAACTAAAGTTTCCAGAAGATACATCATTACCAGAAATGTATCGACAAACAATAAAAATGAGACTAAAACTACCTGGTAACTTTTCAAGGCAGTGGCACCATCACTCTGAAAATAAGACATCCCTGTATCATGGCTTTAAGTACCCAACAAGAGTCTCACCCTGTTAAATCGTTTGGCTTGGAAAGTGTGACCATTTGCACAATAGAGCTTTCGCCACCGGCGGGCGCCTCGGCGATAAATGGACTCTAAGGGGAAAAACACAGGATTATATCCAGACAAATACAAACACAGAACTGCAACATCTTCTCCTGGAGGCTTCCGGCAGAGTCAAGTTTCATTCCTGCACCTTACAGACACAGAGGAACTTTCCAAGTATCTCTTTATTTTTTTTTTTTTTTTAAAGTTTTGGAGAAAATTTGAACAAAAATCTTCTGATCAACTCAAAATTAATTCTGATTTTTCTGAAGTTAAAAGGAGTAGTGAGTCAAGAGAAGGCAAACTGTCCAAACAATACAAGCACTTGGGCGCAAAATACACACATACCTCAGCTCAACTTGGGGAGGAGCTGTGGGGAAGGGAAAGGAGGCAGGAAGATGAATTGGGAGCATGTCCTGATTTATAAGATTGCTTGACAAATCATCCAGTGTTTTAAATCCACAGCTGCCACTATTAATTTTTTTTTTACTATTACTTTATTTTTCATTACTTGAGGCATGTCAGAAACCAAAACTGAAAACCAAGATACTAAAAACAACACTGAGCTGTACATCTATTTCTGATTTAGCCTGCAACCTCATTTTTCAGATAACCAGCATTACCCATTCTGCCCAAGTTAACTTTTAAACATGCACATTTAGATTGGACTGGTCAGAGATTTGGATACCAAGCTGGCAGATGCTTGTGGGCATAACACACACACACACACACACACACACACCCACACACCCATACCCACACTGTTTTTTATAAAACTTTAAGATTGAGGGGAAATTACCTCTTTAATGTCTAGACCATTAGTTAACACAATAGAGGTTTTTGGAGAATCCTCCTGATAGCACCTAGACATCAATTTCAAATAAATTAACCACAGATCTGTAAATAGTGACATGACAGGTCGTTATTACTGGTTACAAGCCTCTGCTCACAACTGTCAGCCAGCAATCTGGCAACTCCCCAAAAGACAGGAATAGGATAAAAACTGTCATGATAGAAGAGGCAAAAGCAAGGAAAGCAAAGTGACATGGGTAGTTAGCAGGAATGTGAAATGCTTATTAACAATGATTCAGAAGTGACAAACACTACGTTTAGCGAGACTTCCTATTCCTTTTAAATATTTTATTTTTACAGATTTGCATTATTAATATTCATAAGTGCGGGATGCCAAACCAAAGAACATCAAAATCTGCTAAAACAGGAAATCTGAACTGATTCCCTGTAATTCTTAGCTGAAATGCCTACTTACTATCTTCTCCTGGACAAGGCATGCCAGGCCGCTCTGGGACACAAGGAAACACTGCAAGAAAGACATTAACTTCTGATTAGCTTCCATTTCAGACAGAAAATAAATCTTTGGATTAAATAAAACCCTCCTGAAAGGCATTCAACCATCTAGAGAACAGCACTGACTGCACTTCAACAAAACCTTCTTTAAGAGCAGGTGAGATGCAAACCACCACAAACCCTTTTTGCTGAGCATAGCAGAGACCTACATGAGAAATACACGCAAAAAGCAGAATAAATTTCTTAAACACAGTAACTAGAAAAAGTAATTACTTTGGTTTCTCATGGAGCCAATCTTAACAGTCAGTCAAGATTTCCAAATACTATAAATGTTTTATATGACAGTGTCCTATCCCTTCCATAGGATGCTGACTATGTTTTGGGGTTTTCTCCCACAATTTATTTAGCTTCAGTGACACTACCCATCTTTTATGATTTATTCGGCTTCAGTAACCATCAGAGATAAGTATAAATGTGGACAGACAGCCTTGGTGTGAGTTTAATCAGAAGCTTATCAAGCACAAAAATTAATGGAGAAAGGGCAGATGAAAAATTTGATATGCACAGAAGCAATGAAATGTATCTACAAATGGATTATATTCTTCCCCTTTTTAAAACTCTCAGTGGGAAGCTGGAAAGCAGTCTTTCCCTTTCAAATGGGCTGATGATAAACTAGATTTTTTGCATCTTTTAAAGAGAAGCAGCCTGTTAAGGCACTGTAGTGTAATGCACCAACATTTCATAATGATGACTTTTCTGCTCTAATCTCTGATAAACCAAGACTGACCTTCTATTGATAAAAAGCTACAAACAGCTAGAAAAATATTCTGGAGAAGCTGCCAGAATAGGCATATAACCCTGAAGAATAAAAATTGAACAACTACACATTTAACAGGGGCATGATATTGTTAAGTTTAAAACTGAAGTACCTAAATTTTAAAAAGACAAACTTTTCATTAATCTGGCATCACAAATGGAGCTAATTTTTTTTTCCTAATAGAGATGCTGCTCTAAAGCACTTATCCATAATTAATATATAAATCTAATAAACAGATACATAATTAAACTGTACTTTATCCCTTCTACATTGGCTGCCAGCAAGTGTCTGAAGGCACTTGGGCTGAATGACTGAAGAAACAGAGGCTGGGTTTCACAAATAAATTAACAGCAATTTTTTTTTCTCCCTTAATTTAATAAAGAAGAGCTAAAAGCACAGTGAATGGCCATCAGCATCCCTTGACAGGATGGCCACGGGCCTGAGGGGTGTGAAAGGCACAGGAATGGATGGTAAGAATTCCATTCTTTGATTCACAGGCACAAACACAAGCAGAAGTAACTTTCAGAAAATTTCACCTACCATGGATCAGAAGTTCTGAATCCTTGTTTAGTTCATACAACCGAAAGGCCTCTTCTAATTCCAGCTGAGAGGAAACTGTACATGGATCTCCTGTGGAAAGAAAACAGCACAGTACAAAACTCATCCCAGTTAGTTCCATACCATTCACTAGTTCCCTCACAGGTTCCAGGGTAATTACTGTAGAAAAAATCCAATATTCTCAAATGTGGTAGTATTTATTTTTAACACTGTTCCAAGAGTACATCTGAAAATATTGAGTCCTATTGAGTTTTTTCAGGGAAAATAAAAATATGGGATATTCCCAAGAGGCAAACAGATCGTAAGAACAGAACATCATTGCTACAAGCATGGTTACACATTATTTCAGTAGAGGAGGTGCAGCACCTAAAACCCTTCTAAGATTACCTTTTATTTCATGGATTTTTAATTAGAACTGAGACAATTCTATTTTCACAGCTGTTTCAGCACTGCCAAGACTTGCACCAGGACCTGCAAAAGCACTTAGAGCTGGAGTCTCTCCTCAAAGCTCAAGGGAAACTTTTGACAAATAATGTAACCAAAGTGCAACACCTGTTTCTCTGATTTGTAACTACTGCTTTCACACTCACACAACTATTTGAAATAGAATCCCTAAAGAAAGAACACTAAGGCAGAAAAAAGGTGGGAGTTGTTTAGCTTTGTTTATTTTTTTTTTAAATAAAACAACTGCGGTTTTGTTGACCATTTCTGATGGTGCAGAGTAAATTACATGCCAAATCCTTGATGGTAAAGTTACTCAAACAAGACTCTGTTTTCTTAGGTCTTGTTTGAGAAACTGTACAATCTGTACAGTTTGGCAACATTATAAAAAATTAGCCCCTAAAAGAATAAGTCTTTTTCAAAATAATAATGTAACAGAAATATTTTAAAAACAATGTTGAATCTCAATCATCACTGCCCCAGATAAAGAAAATACTTCTAGTTATTAGATCAACTTGTTCCCCTCCCTTCACCTATAAAAGATGTTCTGTGCAAGAACAAAGGATTTATCTTCTGCCTGCTCCAGCATGAGCAGGAATTTTTAGCCCCAATCCCATACAGCAAGTCTGCCTTCCCATATTTCTAATTTTTAACAGAAACCCTATTTTCCATGTCTTTTAAGTGGCAAACTGGGGGAAGATAGAATAATTTTCATCCTGGCTAAACTGGATCCAGTCTGGAATTCTTACTGCTTTGAGTCCTCAGTCCATGCCCCAGTTAGGAAGTTCACAAGCAAAGTATTATCTTTGTGTTTTATAGTGCAAGGTATCTAAATTAATACAGCCACTGCTAGAGCTTTTCAGTGGAACCACACACCCAGCAGCAGGAGGTATTTCAACTCACCCCAAAAGAGTTTTTCCAGAGGATTTGTTTTGTTTCTAGTGTATCACAAGGCACCTGTTTCCAAGGTATCTTCCCCCAGAGCAGGAAGGAGATGGACCTGCTGGAGCCACCCCTGAGGAGGTCACCGAGTTGATTAGAGGGATGGAGGACTCAGCTATGAGGAAAGGCTGGGAGAGCTGGGATTGCTCAGCCTGGAGAAGCTTGGGGTGACCTAATTGTGGCCTTCCAGAATCTGAAGGAGCCAACAAGGAAGGTGAAGAGAGACTGTCTACAGGGGATGGAGTGACAGCACAGGGGAATGGATTCACATTGACAGAGAGTAGGCTTAGATCAGATACTGGGAAAAAATTCCTCCCTGGGAGGGTGCTGAGGCCCTGGCACAGGGGGCCCACAGAGGCTGTGGCTGCCCCATCTCTGGAAGTGTCCAAGGCCAGAGAGGATGGGGCTTTGGGCAACCTGGCATTGTGGAGGGTGTCCCTGCTCGTGGCAGCGGGTGGAATGAGATGAGCTTTAAGGTCCTTCCAACCCAAACCATTCCGTGGTTCTCTGCATTCTATGCTATTGCTAAAATATAAATAATAAAGGTAAGTGGTCCATTTTCAGTGTTTTATCTTTATTGTTTCCTACACATCAAAATCCTCCAGATGAGTCTTTGAAGCCACCTACAGTCATTTTCCAGCAAACCATTTCCTACAGCTGGACACATGGACACCACAGTGCCCATCCATGGCACAAACTCACACTGCACAGAGCAGGGTGGGAGGGGAAGGAACAACTGTATTTACTCAGACTCACTATGAGAATCAACAAACCAGTTTTTCTTCATTTGTTTCCGACACCTGTGCAAACAGTTGTGTGTCTCCTTTTGGCAGAAGCAAAAGAAGGTCTCAAAACAAGCAAACTCAGAACAGAAGGTTTACAGACCTCCCTCTCAACAGGCTTGAGTAGTACAAATTTTGCAGTCAAAGACAGCTGGGATACATAGTAAAATATTTACTTTTGAGTTATATAGCAAGAAACAATAGACACACACAAGACCAGCATCCACTCCACAGGATGTTTCAGAAGGCAGAGCGAAGTTGAACTGACAGATATGGAAAAAATTGAAATTTGCCTAAAATCAAACCAAGTTCATTTTATTTTCCAGTTGTATCTGAAGATTTTGGAAATTACTCCACTCAGTTAAATTAATCTGTATTTAATTACCTCTACGAAATCAGAGTAGTTATACATGAAGCCCTCGTCTTGCAAAGGCGTTTACTATATGACAAATCAGAACCTTAGTGTCCAGGTACATCAGTCAGGCAGCAGTGATGACCCAACCCCTTATCTTCTCTCAGACTATAAAAAGCACGAGCAATAGTGTAACAAATACCAGCCTGCAGCACACACATTATGCTACTGTTAAGGGGTGAATGTCACTTTTGGTGAAGAGGATGTGATACAGGAATTACCCAATAAAGCAAAACAGGTTTCTAGAAAGAATATCAACTACAGAGTGGTGCTGAGAGAACAGGCAGGGAGCTTGGCAAGAAGCCATGCATTGTACATGCAAGAATTATTCACAATAATGACAGGAGGATTTGCTATAAACACACTCCTCATTGGCAGATTAACTTTTTCTCCATTGACATTAAACTGTAAGTCAATGATTAAAGGAAACATGGACTGCTCGTGAAAATCAAATCCTACACAAGAAAATAGCTCAGGCAAATGCCAACCTTCCTTTTTTAATATAGTTTTTAATATACCCATCTCTAATTAAAGAGTAGAAATTGAACAAACTATGAACTTAAGAATAAGCTATGGCTTCAAGAAAATTATTGATTTAGCACAAAAATGTTTTATATATATGTATATATATTTCCTGCTATGACTGACACTGCAGACTCTCCCACTGCAGTGAGGAGTCCATTATCTTCCTGATGATAAAACAACATAGCCAGCTTATTTTAAAGTAAATGTTCAACTCCCAGCAGCTCAGCTGCACAGTTCAGTCATAAACACTGTTCATTTTACTGCACCGCATCTGCCTGGTACAAATAACTTTGGAATGACTAGAAGAAGAAAAACCACACCTGCTTAGAGTCCCAAGACATAATCTTCAACACAACTGCCTATATGGCACTTCCAAAAATCAACTCTGCTCCACGTTTAGCTTTAGACTCTAAATAAACTGGCAGTAGCCCAATTTGTATCAGGAGGAAACCGTTCCATAAGCACCATTTATGCTGATGGCTGCATGCAAACACCAACCACAGCCAACAAATCACTGCACACTGCAGCCTTTTATGTACTGCATCAGCTAAAATAACTCTACAGCAATCTCATAATTCAGAGGGCTCTTCGTTGTAGCTGTAGCTCAAAACCCATGTGTAGTTCTGTTTTCTCCACTGAGAAAACTGAACCTACAAATAACCTTTAAACAAATTACTACTGTACACACACAGCTCAAGGGATGACATCTGTTAACAGGCAGAACAGACTCTGGGCTTTTTTCATCCAAGGTAAACTTTAAGATGGACAATGTAAGCACTAGAGATGAGCTCTCAGTCAAGGTTGTCACGGCACTTTGATGAAAAGTTACTACGTGTCATTAGCTTTTGGAAGAAGTTTTATTATTAGCTATGTGTTAATAGACTTTAGGGTGCTAAAGTAACAGCTGATAATAACACTTGAGATATAATGGTTTTGGTTACATATACAACTCAACTACACAAAATTATATCAATATTTTAGATAAATACTGCAATTTGTATAACTTAATGTCTAACTCTTTCAAAAATATAAGACATAAAGGGAATCTTCAGCAGTATAAAGGAATACCTTCTGTTGCCTTCATAAGAAATCCTACCACTGAATTTACATTTTTATAGTCACTGAGGTTTTGTTTGGTTTATGAAGACAGAGAGGAAGCTACACACTAAGCAGTGTGAACCAAATACCTCTTCATTAAGCTCTACTTAAGAAGGCATTGGATAACTTATTTTTTGAGTCAGATTCTATGTTTCATAAGCTTATCTTGTGAAGCCAGAGGGAAAGAAAAAGATGAAAGGGAAAGAAAAGTTGGGAAGTTGAGCAGTGTATTGATGAGCACTGTTTACCTTCTTCATCAATCCATTTCATGGTGAAAAGCTGCTCGTTGTCAAAGGAGCACATGTCCCGAACTTCACTGCACAGTCCCTCGAAGGAGATGGAAGGCTCAAAATAAGTTATCATGATGTCCCTGAGAAAGAGAAAAAGAACCTTCAGAAACTATTCCACAAAACATAACACTGATCACCATCTCTAATACCTTCCATATATAATACTAACCCCATCCCTGATGCAGCCCCCTCCAAAATGTTAGAGTAAAATAAAGTACCTAAGTTCCCTTCTTGTAGCAAAGTTGGGCTCCAAGTGATTTTTATTGCTTGACATTTAATCCTCCAGGTAACTGCTTCAGAAAAACTCAGATTTTATGCCCAAGTAAGTATGAAGTGAGTTGCAGCAGACACTAACCACACAGATAAATTAGATCTCTTACACAAGTGGAAACTCAAGAATGAAATGCTGCAATGTTTGAATAATGTTCAAAACATATTTCTGGTTATACTTCCTCTTTAACAGTTATTTTGTTATTATTATCAAAATGTAAAAACACATACACCTACTCCAACTAAATTTTGATTGTGTAGATGTTATGAAGAATTAATGACAAATATTAAGCAGATTTCCTAGCAGACTTGGGGGCATGTGCAAATATTCAAAGTGCCTCTAAAAAAAAAGTGGTGCTCTACACAATGAAGGGGAAGGCTAACACAGAGCCATATACTGAGAATTGAAATGTACTGCTTTACTGTTATGCAGAATGGGTATTTCTGTGATAATTAGAAGTGAGTTAACCTGGTTTTAATGTGTTAGCAAAAAAAATGCATTGGCTGGGCTTTAAAGAGGTGACAGGGCTCAGACTCTTAACCAAAGGAGTTGGGAGACACAGTTACAGGAAGGAGAAATGCCATTTACAACACACTCCTTAAACAGAGCATAAAAGTTCCATGTTTGAGCTGCAAGATTAATCTTCCCATAAAAACCTCACCCAGCTGGATTTGCACTGGTGGGTACCAGCGCTCAGGACTGTTCAGGGGAGCTACAAAAAATAATCGAAGCAACAAAGTTTGTACCTGGTCAGAAATCCCATCAAGGTTCCTCCCAGACTGAAGCGTACGTATGCAGCATGCTAAATATCTTTAAATCATGTGCACGGGCAGATGGAGATCAACAAGGTGACTGAACACAAAATGCCGTGGTTATGGAATGGAACAATGCTCAGGAGGGGCAGAGAGCACACAAAAACCAAACCGCTTGCCTGAGGCTCCTCTGGGAGCGGCAGCAGGAAGAAAATCGACTGGCAATTTCTAAGCACTGTGGAAGAACAGTGAGCTCACTTCTGGATTGATGAGCATCATCAGTTGGGTCAGGTTTAGATAGTGGACAGTCTCCAGTAAACACGGCACACGTGTTCCCGGGATAAACACAACATCTCTTCAATCATCTGAATAAAGCAGCCCAAAAGCTGCTCCGTGATTCCGCAGAGCAATCGCTCCTGTTCTTTCCATGGGAGACAAAATGCACAACGAACAACAACTACGCCCTGGTATTTAGACACAGCGTGGTCATTTAGAGCAAATGGGGCTTTATTTGAAAGCCCCAGTGACATCCATCCAACACAGCAAAGTCTTCTCTCAGACACGAAGGTCTCCCTTTGCATCTCTGATGGAAAGGCCAGCTGGGAACCAGCCCAATGCCAACGAGGCAGACCTGGCAGCGTGTTACTGCCACAGACACACGGGCAGCCACCACACAGCAAGCCCGCACTGGGAGGCCAAGCCTGAACCTGTATTTCCTGTTTTCCTGGGAAGGAAATAAGGCACTGCTTACTTAGCAGCTCCACTAAGTTTACCATCCCTTCATTGATTCACATTTTAGCACAGCTATATTCATGTGGAATGTGTTTTTAAACAAAAATAATAGTTCTAAAGAGTGCTGAGAAGTCAAAGTATTTATATTTATAGATATTTACACTGCAGGAGTTTCTGGGATTGAATTAGTCAGTAGAGAGTTTGTTAAATGACTATTACTGCCAGAAAAGCAGAAAGTTACAGACCACACTTTTTGAGGCTAATCACTGATGCTTCAGCAAAAACCGAAGATTAAATTATATATATTAGCAAAATCTGTTCAGCACATGTTAAAATGTGATGATTCAGGTTCACTTAAAATAGATTTATCTGTACTACAGCAAACAGGAAAAAAAATCACAGTGTTAAGATACACTGAACAGCCTCGGAATCTCTTTTTATCTATAAGTAAAAACTGGCACCAACTGAAAAAAAAAATCTCTTACTACTTGTTGGTTCCTTTAAGCAGCATACCAGTTTTCCTTCAGAAAAAAATAAGAGTTTAATTATTTCAGAATTTAAGCTTGTTCTCTAAGTTACTACTCCAATACCTCTAGCAGGACATGTATCAAACAGCTACCAAAAATTTGGAATATCAGTCTTTCAGAGAACTCTAGCCAATAGCAATATGAAACAAGAGAGATGATCCCATGTATAAACAAGGTTCCACAAGCAATATCTACATCACACAGGAAATGAAAGCTTACAGGTCTCCCCAGTGCTTTATTTTGCCATTTGAGCTCCACTGATGACCCTGACATTTCCTGCTGACCCTCAGGTCTCACTTCCACAACGTTGTCACACCTTTGTGTCTCCACACTTCTTGCCCCTAACACAACGCTGATGATGCCTTCATTAGGAAAAAGCTGGATTCACTCAAGCCAAGAAGAAGTTAAACTCTATTGAGACAAAATTCTGCATTTAAAATAAAAGTTAATTGGATAAACTAAGGGACAAAGGAAAGTGAATATGGACCATAACCTGCTGACTTGTATTAAATATACAAAATATTTTATTTTACTGAGATGTGGGAACAATTTTCTTGACAATAGGCCTTTCCTTGTGATTAAGATAAGGTTATACACTGCTTGGAGTAAACATGTTTGTCATAAAGCTATTTCAAGGTGAAATAAATATCTTTGTCCCCTCTTGGCACACATAGGAAATGAGAGGAAAATCTGATTCAAGCACACCTTTTGCACTACCACATCTGGAGGTGCCAATTAACTCTGACTATGGAAGCACCAGACTTTTTACAATTTGTTTTAGCACTATGATGGTTGGTCTTCATCAGGGAGCTGTGAGTAGGAAACATGCAAATATACAACACAGCACTTGTCCTGAATTACTTTCACTGAAAATCCTATCGCTTCTATCTTTCATGAATATTAATAAAGATAATTTATTCATACTACTAGAAGGTCCATCTGAGTCAATATCCTGCAAATATCAGAATCGGTAAAACATAAATTTAAGGAAGACTGAGAAAAGGCAAACTCATTAGAGAACGTATTTTTATTACATATAGGAAGACCATACTGTCCACCTTGCCTGAGATCAAACAACTTTCCTCACTTTCTTTCACAAATCATCCCACATTTGTAACATCCTTTAACAAAAGAAAAGACCCACCCAACACAAAAGCCCCCAAACCAATGCCAACAATTAAACACAGTTCGGTATCTGTACCTCATTTTTCACTCTCATCTTAAACTCTCGTGAGAGAACAAACAGACACTACTGCTTCAGACATTTCCACCTGCAGCCTCATATATCCCATATTATGCATGGGGAAATATACAGACACATAATACATGCTACCTACACATCCATGCACGTATCACACACCTGGGCCGGTCATTAAGGCTTTTGAAAAGGTCTAATTAGAGCTCACTGCAATGAACCCCACAGGACTCCCGGGGAATTCTGCTGTGGCAGTGTCATTTCTGTACAGCCACTGCCATTCACAACTGTTTAAAGCATTGCTTTCCCCTGTGCAGCTCTGCTTTTCTGGAAAACACATATTGTCAGAAAGCTAAACCAATATTGAAACAGCAAGAAGGAGGGGAAATGTATTCACAGTCTTAGTCCAAAGTTTTCTTAAGCTGAACACTCTCCTACGACGTACTTGACTGTCAACAGACAAGACGACACTGCTAAAAAACTGATCAAAATTGCCCAAGATAAAGAAATTTTTTTAAAATTATGCAAGAATTCAAGAATCCTTAAGAAATTAATTCCTTGGAAGTCTTTATGGAGGTACTTTTTGATTTTACAATTAAAAGTTATTTTCTCCTCACATTGTTTCCACTCAGGTAACTAAAGTAATTAAGTAATTAAAATTAAGAAATGAAGCAGGTTTAACATGTATCATGAGAGGGGTGTCAGGCATGTTCTTCATTTGAACCAAATAAAACTGAAGGTGAACAAAGCATTGGTATCTACCCTTTTTTATTAAAATCTAACCTACATTACAGCTTACACAGCTAAAACCAGCATAAAATCTATGTCAGGCACTGAAAGAACACAGGCTAGAAGTTCTGATTGTGACAGAAAAATGGTTATTTTAGCTGTTTGGTTTTGCTCCTTTTAAAAATCAGCATGAATTCTGCAGGATTCCTTAAGCACGAGCACAGTGAATTATTCCTACCTGCTCTCTACTCCTACATGGTATTAATGCACGATGTAACAACTTCTTGTACTGACCTGACAAAAAACATCTCCGGCAAGTGAGGGAAGACAAAAGGCAAAGTTTGAATATCACCAGAGCGCTGAAATGGTTGTAATTACAGATGCTGATCGGTGCCATACACTGGCAGCTGCTATACTGTTATTGCATCAACAAAAATCCACCTTTGGAGTAACAAAGTGATCATCTTTGGAGCGAATTCCTAAAACCCCCTCCTCAAGAAGCTCTGTTACACACACTGTACAGATCACAGTAACTCTTTAAAATAAATAACACTCTTCTAAGAACTTTAAACAACCCATCGTATGTGGAAGATAAGCACAGTTTAACTGAGAATAGGAAATACCTGGAAAAACTCAACTTAATGCCCTAATACCAAGTCTCTGGGAATTCCCCATCCCCTTATTCTCAGGATCTGTGTTCATTTTTAGGAAAATTTTCCGTCCTGTTTTAACAAATTGCATGAATTTAAGATAAAGAATTACCACTGCACGGTTCAATGAAACAAAGACTCTTCAAAGGGTCCTGTGTGAAGTCTTTGTCTTGGCTGAGAAAAGCAATTGGGCTCCCGGCCAGACACAGCCGAGTTTCGAGTTTCGGATTCAGGCTCGGCTCTTTGCCCCAGGCAAGTATCCCGATTATCAGATTCCCAAACGTTTCAAGAACAAATCTGTGCTTCTAAGTGGCTGGGTTGGCTTGGCTTGGTGGTTTTTGTTTCTTTTTCTTTTTAACCAGAAATTCTTTCTGGAACATGAAAAGACCTTCCCAACCAGATTTTCCCAATAACTTCTACAACACACTTAAATGCTTCCATTAAAAAAAAATTAGGAGAGATTAACGTTTCCTGATTAACACTGTTTCCCATTAATTCCTCGATCCAGCTCTGAGACAGTTTATTTGAAAAACAGGGGGAAAGTTGCCTTTGGTATTCAGCATTCAGTTCTCAGTCTCCAAGTAATTTCAGGCTAAGTGCAGGTAAAATGTTTGGCTTTGATATCCACTTGATAGCTCAAGTCTGAGAAGGGCCTTGAGACTTTCTGTTGTAAGAAAGTGGAGAGAATAATTTGCTTATATCTCAAAATAAATCATGACTAAGGCATTCAGCTTGTTAGTTTGTTGGTATTCACAATAATTAACCAACACCCTCTATGACTCAATGCCATTATTAAACTGATAACTGCACGAGCAGATAAAAAGTCAATGGACAGGACTCAAAAGAAACATTCCAGTGCCTGTGAAATTATTACCAGTGTCATGAGCCAGCATTCCTGTCCAATGTAGCAGATTTTTTCCTCACTCCCACAACCTTGGGCTGCTTCCTCCCTGCCTCACAGCCTCTCTGTGCTAAAGCAAGAACCCATTCGATTGCATGTGGAAATGATCAAGATTAAAGCTAACCCAGCAGAAGAAAAAGAAATGGTTTTCACCCAAAGAGTTCCCATTTTAGTTCACTGTCTGACCAAATGAACACCTCTACCAGCTGACAGCCAGGGGCATCTTTGTTTGCTTAAGAAAAAGTGGATTAAAGGGACTGAGAAACAAAGAGCTCAGAATTTCACATACTTTGACAGCGTCTCATATGTCCTTTAAAGCCACAGACTGTGCCAGTCTTTACAGTAGTTTCTACAGACTTCTGTCAAGGAAAGCCCCAAAGAAGACATAAGCCAGAAACCAAATACAGCAGCAAATGCCAAATGCTCAGTGTCGTTTCTATACCTCTCCTTAAAATTACACAGCTAGAGATAGCAGAGAGCAAATACTGAAAATGTAATACACCTCTTCTTGCACTTAGCACACATAACTGGAAGGAAGGGCATCGTGTTCACTCTTGATCCAAAAATGCAACCTACATTGTTTTCTGCTTAGATCACCTTCCCTCGAACTTAATGGCCCAATGAACCACTGGCAACCTTTGCACTGAAACTTATTAAGCCCTTCACTGTGACTATTTAATAGTGGGCCGTGTAAGGCAGGGCCTTTCTTTTGCTTTCGGTATTATTGCTGGAGAGCCACTGAATTAGGCCTACAAAATTCAGATTTCCATTTTGCAGACACCTCGTATTTTGTTGTTTTGGTTTTTTTTTCTGGTTTTGTTTTTTTGTTTGTTTTTTAAACAGCAGAAGCACAAATGACAGCGATGCATCTGAGTCACCATTCACAGACTCCCCTGGAAATCGCCCGGTCCCTGGCAAACAGCCTAAAAACCCATGAAACAAATTTTCATACAAACATCCTCTTCCTTTAGTCCTGAACATCACTTAACATAGATCATAAAAAGACCAGGACCAAGCCGGACCCCGAACATACCAAGTACGATTTTCGGCTGCGTTATGAAGCAGTATGTACGCATTACCGGCAGCCAAGGCGCGGAGGTGAAGGGAAGCAGGGTGAGCAGGGCAGAGGCTGCTCAGGCACATCCTTGTTCACCGGGACGGCCATCCCAAGAGAAGGGAGGGTCCGACTTTCCCCCGAACCCCGACACCAGTCCTGCACTTGACATCTATCTCAGCTGCTTCCAGCGGCTGGTTGGTGCTGGCCTCCTTTTCCTCTGCTCTCTCCCTCCTCCCCTACAAGNCTCTCTCCCCCCTCCCCTACAAGTCAGGGGGTCCCCCGGGCTCGAGCCAGGAGTGTCCCCGGGAGCCCGTCCAGGGCAGCCCGCGCCGGTACCCGAACACCCGCCCGGCTGTCCCCGGGGGCCCGGCCCCGCACTCACCCCTTGTAGTAGGCTTTCACCCGGACCTGGTGGGCGCCGTCCCCGCCGAGGCTGCCCCCGAGGCCGCCCGGAGCCGACATGGTGCTGCCGGCGCNGGATGCGGGCTGTGGGATGCGGGCTGTGGGATGCGGGCTGTGGGATGCGGGCTGTGGGATGCGGGCTGTGGGATGCGGGCTGTGGGATGCGGGCTGTGGGATGCGGGCTGTGGGATGCGGGCTGTGGGATGCGGGCTGTGGGATGCGGGCTGTGGGATGCGGGCTGTGGGATGCGGGCTGTGGGATGCGGGCTGTGGGATGCGGGCTGTGGGATGCGGGCTGTGGGATGCGGGCTGTGGGATGCGGGCTGTGGGATGCGGGCTGTGGGATGCGGGCTGTGGGATGCGGGCTGTGGGATGCGGGCTGTGGGATGCGGGCTGTGGGATGCGGGCTGTGGGATGCGGGCTGTGGGCTGTGGGATGAGCGGTGCCTCAGCCGCGGGGGGCTGCCGTGACAGGGAGCCGAGGAGGAAAACTTGTCCTGCCCAAGTACCGCTGGGGCTGCTCGCCAGCAGCGTGGGCAGCAGGCGATTCCCCGCCTCATGCTGAGCACCTGCAGTGCCGAGGTCCTCTCTGCCGGCCGGTCCATCCACGGGACAATGTGTTGCTGCTGGAGCGAGTCCAGAGGAGGCAAAGGAGAGGGTTCAGGAATCGGAGCTCCTGTGCTCTGGAGCCAGGCTGAGAGGTTGTTCAGCCTAGAGACAATCAAGGCTCCGGGGAAACCTTAGAGCCCCCTCCAGTGCCTAAAGGTGTCTCCAAGAGAGCCGGCGAGGGACCCGGAAAAGGGCACGGAGTGATAGAACAAAAAAGAATGGCTTTAAAGAGAGAACGTTTAGGTTAGATATTGGGAAGAAATTCTTCCCTGCGACGGTGATGGGGCCCTGACAGACATGACCCAGAGAAGCTGCGGCTGCACCATCCCCCAAAGTGTCCCAGACTCACCAGGGTTGGAGCACCCTGGTCCAGTGGCAGGTGTCCCTGCCTATAGGAGGGGTTAGGAGTGGATGGCATCTGAGGCCCTTCTAACTCCAACCATTCTGCAGTTGTCCTAAGGCTGAAAGAACCAGAGATGCCCGCAGCAATAGTTCTTAGGAAGCAGATGCTGTCCAGCCACGGACCAGGCTCTCCATCTGAGCTGCTGGATAAAACCCAGCCCATCCCAGCATTAGGAAAAACAGCACCAGACACGTCTAACTGTGCCTTGGCAAATCCTTCACGCCCTGACTCCTCCACTGCTGTGGTCGCTGCCAACCCAGTGTGGGAGGTGACAGAAAATCCAGGATTTAAACACAAATCCATGGCAAAAGCAGGCAGCACAGAGCTGGGGTCAGCAGGAGCTGTTCAGGGGGGATGGCAGCGCGTTCCTTACAGAGACTGCTGGCCAAAGTGTTTTCCATGGGAATCTTGAAAACTGCACTGCCCACAAGACAATGCCTTCATTTCAGGCAAAGCTTTAATTCCCTGTTATCAAATGGCTGAGATATTTTTAAAGAAAGTACCATCAGGGATGTGTTTCAGCTGGGGGGGGTGAAGCAGGGTAGCTAACGCAATGTATTTTATTGAAGCTGCAATTCATAACCCCCCTCATCACTGCAAGCAGCATTTGCTCCCAGCTTTGCTTTTTTAACATCAGTAGCTTTTTTTGACAATGCACATTTGCTGCCCAGGACTTCCTGAACAGATTGATGCTTCCCGCAGTCCTAAGAAAACCTTTGGTTTCCTAAGAACCTTTGGTTTCTTCAATTTCGGTAAACCAATTCCTTTTCCCCACTGCCTCTTCCAGTCAGCATCACATCTGGATGTTTGCAGTGGAGCATCTTGGAGTTCAGCTTTTTGTTATGTGAGATCTGCACTTTCCAGTCAATGTATTTGGTTCTTCCTCCTGATTGTGATTTAAAAAAAAAAAACTTAAAGCCTTATTTGCTGTTCTAGTTGAGTATGGTTACAAAGTACAAATTGTCACACTATCTGACTTTCCTGCAGTGGTTGGGTTTTCTTTAAAGTAGAAAGAAGTTATTTGCTCCACCCAGCATCCACAGGGTCTTAGATCCCATTTGTATAACAGGACTACCTCGGTGTATCTGAATTCACCCTTGTATTGACCAAGACTTCCAAGACATTTCCAGTTTTCTAGTGGATTTCAAAGAGTATTTAAAAATAGCTCATCATTTCCCCTACACCTTCATCTTTAATATATGAAAATTCCCATGTTCTCCTGCTGAATTATGTCATCTTTTATAGAAATGTGGTATTCTCATTAGACCTGTGGAATTTTGTGCATCCCATCTGTGCTCAGTGCAAGTGCTTCACCTGTCAACAGTTTAAGCTCATCTCTAATGCCTTGGCAGGTATTTGAATTTTGTTAGACACTCGCCGAGTCTCTTTTCTTTGCAAAGAACTTAGCTATCCCAACTAGTTGTTCGGCATCTGGAAATTTCCCCCACCCCTTCTTAGAACCAAGGAATCATTTAGGCTGGAAGAGACCTCTGAGATCATTGAGTGCCAACTTTTGATCAATCCCCACCTTGTCAACCAGAACAGAACACTGAATGTCATGTCCAGTTGTTCCTTGAACACCTCCAGGGATGGGGACTCCACCACCTCTCTGTGCAGTCTGCCCCAAGTGGATTTCCATTCCTAATGGAATTCCAGAAGTGCATTCTGGGATCCCCCAGTGTGGCTCCCCCATCCCTGACCATTCCATGGGGATCCCCCAGCCTGGCTCCTGTGGTGATAGCCTAGCAAGTACCAGGATCATCAGGTCCAACTTTTAGCCCTCTTGCAGAACATCTCCGAGAGCTACACCATGTGCCTGAGTGCATTGCCCAGCCACTTCTTGAACTCTCTCAGGCGTGGGACTCACTGAGGATTTAGCCCGAAGGCACCTCCCAATAGTCATCCAAATACAGGCTTCCTATATTGAACAGTACAAAGATTTGTAGGTGCGTATGTATCAGGTGCTAAAACAACGAGGCGTGATGCAAGAGAGACCAGAGTTATTACTTTAACTCACATCCTCTCTGTGCTTTGAGCTGGTGAGCGGCGGGAAGGGTGAAAGGAAGCAAGCAGAGCCTCAGAAAGGGAAGCCGAGACGCTCTCACACCGTGATTAGGACGGATGCACTGCTGACAGCGTCTGAGCAACAGCTGCTAAATGCAGGAGGCACTTGAAAGAGGCTCCCTGTTTAGTTACACACAGAAGTCGGTAGGTTATTCGGGCTGAAAACACCGCGTGTTTCAATTCCCGGCCCCGCCGGGGGGGTCTCCCTCAGCCCCGGCCCCTCACGGGCGCCGCCAACA